>CM061919.1:170864992-171129971 GCA_031002005.1 Vandiemenella viatica
CTTGACCGATTCTCATGAAATTTTGTGAGCATATTAAGTAGGTCTGAGAATCGGCAACCATCTATTTTTCATCCCCCTAAATGTTAAGGGTAGTCCACCCCTAATTTTTTTTTATTTTTTAGACAAAATTTTTATTTTTTATTTTTTTATGATGCAAAATACAAAAATACATACAATCCTAAATTTTCACCCTTCTACGATCAACCCTTATTTTTTAATAGCCATTTTAGTAATTCTTTTTGGATGCACCGGGTGGAACTGGCAAAACATTCGTTATTTCGATAATTCTTGCTGAAATACGATCAAATAAAGGCATCGCATTGGCCGTTGCATCATCGGGCATTGCAGCAACTTTATTGGATGGAGGCAGAACAGCTCATTCAGTATTTAAGCTGCCACTAAATATTCAGAATAACCCTGACGCAGTATGCAACATTAAGAAACAATCGTCCATGGCCACCGTGCTGAAACGGTGTAAAATTATCATCTGGGATGAATGTACTATGGCACACAAACATTCGCTTGAGGCGTTGAACAGGACATTGAAAGATATTAAAAACAACAACAAACTATTTGGCGGAACTCTATTGGTCCTTTCAGGTGATTTCAGACAAACACTTCCAGTCATTCCACGTTCAACATACGCTGATGAGTACAACGCTTGCTTAAAATCATCTCCATTGTGGCGTAATGTTGAAAAATTACAGCTAAAAGTAAATATGCGCGTTCAAATGCTTCAAGATCCATCAGCTGGAACATTTTCAAAACAACTCTTAGATATTGGTGATGGAAAAGTTGCTATAGATGAAACTGGATACGTAAAATTACCGACCGATTTCTTCACAATCGCTGATTCGCAAGATACTCCCATTGAACAAATATTTTCCGATGTACACACACAGTACATAAATCATGAGTGGCTTGCAGAAAGAGCAATTTTAGCGGCAAAAAATGTAGACGTTTTGTTATTTTTATATTCCCTCATCGTTCACAGCGCTCCATGCCTATTTCAGGCATATACCACATTCTTACATACATACAATATACACATTCTTACATACATACATACTTACATACATACATACTTACAATAAGTAAGCTATTTTTTGTATACACTATAAATTACTTGAAAGTTATTTATATGGCAAAACAACGTTTGCCGGGTCAGCTAGTTAAGATATAAATTAATAATTTGATAATTCCGTTAGTGAGATTTATTATGATTTGATGTGAAAATCGACATTTAATCATCTACAGGTTTAGCATGAATGATTCATCGGATTTCAAACCACTGTGTATTGAAAAGTAAACGACCCACAAAAACTACTCATGAAAAGATACTTTTTTTTTACAAGTTTCATTCCTCCCAGGTAAAGTCTGGGAGGCGGGCTCCTGGATAATCTCAAGGATCCTTTTCAGCCAACTAATCTAAAGCGAGGGATGGGAGATGGAAGTCGGCCGTAGCCTTGTAGCAACCATCCCAGCATTCGCCTAAATTGACTGAGGAAAACCACGGAAAAACCTCAGTCAGGATGGCCGAACTGGATTTAATCCCGGTCCTCCGGAATGGCAGGCAGTAGTGCGAATTTGCACTACTCAAGCCTCGGTGAAAAGATGCTTAAACGGACCAAGTTTAAAAGCCCGCTTGGTGTCTCGCTAGATGGCAGCACTGGTCGAGATGGCGGAATAGTAGGAGAAGATTTTTCTGTGTTCGAATACGAGAAGTGTTCTTTGATTTCGAATGTGCAGCGTACGTTGTTTCCACAACTGACTACCGACTCCTCCACTTTCATCCTAAAGGACCGGGCTCCACCTCACTGGAGTGCAATGTCCGCTACTTTCTGAACAGAGAACTGCCACATTGCTGGATAGCGCGCGTTGGTTCCAGTGATGTTCCTCTGTTCTCATGGCCACCGAGGTCGCCAGATCTGACCCCATGTGATTTCTTCATGTTGGGTTATGTGAAGGACGAAATTTATGTACCCCCTGCAAGAATTACAAGAACGGATCACTGCTTCCGTGACGCACATTGATAGAAACATGTTATGAAATGTATGAACGGAACTGGATTGCCGTTTGGATGTGTGCTGGGTGACTAAGCGTGCACACATTAAACATTTATAGTATGTAACAGAAACTTGGTGAGTTTATGTATCTTTTCATGTATCACTACTCTTTGTAGGTCATATACTTTCAATGCGCAGTATTGTGAAACCCGATGAATCATTTAGGGTAGCCCTGTATAATATTTCTAAAAGGAATTTTTTGTTACCAGCTATCTTTCTCCCTTCATACTAAACCCAAATCAATAAATGAGCCATCATTTCAAAGATTAGGGTCTCCGCTTTGGTAACATCATTAATTAAGAAAGGAATTTTTCGAACTTCAATCCGTAAATGGCAAAATTATGAATAGTCTTGGGTAGGAGGTAGTTCGGATTCAAGCTGTTAGGCCTCGTTTGCGTCTATGTGGAGTGATCGCATTACCCAAAGTCTTGAATTTATTTTCAAAATTAATAAAAATAGTCACTTCACGTTACGGAAACTGAGTATTATATTTCGGCTAGCTAGTATAAAAACTCTATCATGGAGTCACTGTAGATTACGCGTCCGTGGTTGAATACTCATCTCGCAGCCATTGCGCCGCACTATACTGTTTTATATTGCTGTCATCTATCTTGAAGGTGGTTAATCAAGCTCGCTTCAATAATCATCCAGATTCAGTTATGCGCCCATCGGAAAAGTGGTCATTAGAGGGAGTGTCGCTTCAGGGATCAACCAATCGCGCGGTTGATCTCACAGAAGCCGGTGATGGGTAACACTTGGGGCTGGCATTCGGAAGGATGCGGGTTCAAATCTCTTTCCGATATTTACGATTTCGGTGTTTCATAGTTTCCAGAATCACTCCAGGAAAATTACGGAATGGCTCCTTCAAAATTCCTGAATTCCTAAGTGGTCCTTATCCTCATGTCCTCTCCAGTCTCTAATGACCATGAGACGTAAAGCCATAGTAAAAAAAAAAGTTACGAATAACGTGTTTGCCACCCTCTTAATCTCCCTCAGAAAGAAATAGGAATCGTCGGCTGCGACTATTGATTGCGTTTGTTAAACAAAGGTGTTTGTTCGGTTCCTTGGTAAGTCCACGCATGCAATTGTCCACGTTATAAAATTATAGGCTCAACCCAAGATACTAAATCCTTTATTGATCTTGATGCTTAGATCTATTGCCTTGGTAAGAAGCGGAAGAAAAAAATTAAAACTTAATTTTCTGTTAAACAGTATGTTTAGCGGTGGCGGAAATGGTTAGAAATATCTGTGCTTTTTTCAACAGATTTCTTTGAAGAAATAATAGCTCTGACGTGATCTGTTTTAAGGCTTTCATGTTATCTACACTAGGATGGTACCCATTGTAACACTATTCACTAATGTCTAAATTTTGGTTATACGATTAAAATTAATATGGTTCCTGAATAGTTTTCTCCTTATCTTGTTTAAATTAATTGCGATGGAGCGCAATTTCCGTACATACCAATTTTTCCTCTTTTCTATACACAGCTACTTTTGCCCTCTAGAAATTTTGTTTATTCAGCCGATAGTTAAACTTTTAACAGAACTATTGGAGCGATTTGGTGGCTCAGGTCCGTGGTTCGTATTCCAGGTTAGCTGAGGCGCCTGTGATATAGGGATTCTGCGAAATTATAACAACAGAACTATCCCAAGAGATTCTTCAAAGTTACAACAAATCTTATGACATCCTATACTATCGAGAGATGACCACTTAGGTTCCTTATCGTTATCTTTTAACTCCGTAAACCAGAAAGTGGAGTTCTTGTCACAGGTGATTCCCAGAGAAATTAAAGCCACACTGATGCTCCATTTACGAAAAATCTCATCAACATACGAAACATTTTCTTGTAATGGTTATCTAGTTCTTCTGTAATTATGTATGTTACCTTTTATCTAATGTTACGGCATTCGTGAAAAGAGAGAAGAAATGGGTGAAAATTGTGAATCTGTAAAACTTTTGTTAGCTTATTATTATTCTATTAGTGGTAATGTTAGTTGACTACTAGAATCGAAGAATTCCACGGGTTTGATTAATCTGAAATGCGCAAAGGCGCTCGGCTGTTCGGATTAGACGGTAAAATGTTCCTTGTTCCCTTTTTCCGGTTACGATTACCAGGTTCTGTCCCCGTTGGCTGAAGTTGGTGATCGCTCCGCTATAGCCTCGGTGTTTGAAGAAATAAGGCCCGTTTACACGCACGGTTTTTCCGACGGTTTTGGAGCGTACGCTCCAGGCGCGCGCATCAATCCTTTACGTGTAAATGCTCGGTGGTCAGAGAGGCCTGGCGCGCGCTCCGAATGCGCACATCTGGCGCGCAGGTCTAACGGGGCCTAGTGTTTAGACGTGCATTGTCGGTCTGCAGTCTTGATGCGTCAGTACAAGTTCGTTGTTGGTTCGAATTTCTGGGTGACTTTATTTAACTTTACCCTGCTTTAACAGATAAAAATCTAAATCTTGAAAAATGTGGTCAAGAGATAATTTGGAATGATTTATAGAACTTTACAAGAATTTTCTATGTTTTTGGAAGGTTAAATCAAATGACTACAAAAATAAAAATTTAAAAAATCGTAAATATGATTAGTTAGTAGGATTCAGCAGGTTAAATGTATGTGAAAGTGAAAACAATGATTTCGTCACTGAAAGGATTCAAGAAACTCGGCGGCAATTCGAAAACAACTGAGAAAAATATATGCAAGCAATTTCAAATCTTGGAGGGATATTCCAGTTGCCAAAAAACGAAGAGTAGGACTGTGTCTTGTTTTGATATTTGTGGAGATACTAACTTTAACTTCAGCTTTTTAGGTAAGGGTGTCCGGGATTGGAATAAGCTACAAAGGGAAATGATTAACAATTTACGAAAAACGTTGAAAGAATTTAAAGTTAAAATTTGTAGAGGGCAAATGTAGGTGGGTGCAGGAAAGGGGGAAGATGGGTGTGTAGGGAAATTGCCACAGGGGCGTGCGCTCCATTGCAATTTAATTAAATATTATTATTATTAAAATGTAGTTATATATGGAATTGTAGTTTCGTAGACAAATTTTTAAATCATCTCGGTCATTTATTTTCCCGTTGCTCTCACTAAAGAGGCATGTGTCCATATAGATCTCTAGTTTCGTGCCATCATTCCGCCCATATACACTTTGTTTATTTAATTATTTCTGTACCAAAAAAAAATGTAAAGCAGCTCATATTGCTCAGTTTATGTCATTTCTTTTAGAGGATATTTTAAATACACTTATAAACACAAGCACTAACAAACACAACAACGACCTGAAAACCGAATGTTGCAAGCTGGAACGTCTACAAAACTTTCCAACCCGGCGGAAAGTCCACGCGCCACGGGATAACGGTCATTTTTGGAGCGTACGCTCCAACCCGCAGTCCTGGCGCGCGCAACTGGAGTGTTGACCATTTTTCGTCGCACGCTCCAGGAGCGACGGTCCAACCTCACGCTCCGGCGCGGCAGTCCGGAGCGCCGTTCCAAACCGCCAGTTTGGCGCGTACGTGTAAACGGGCCTATATTCATCATTGGGGATTTAGCCAGCAGGGTAGGAAAGGTTCTGTGTTAAATTCCAAATCTCCCCGCAATGAGCGCGTACTGAGGGCATACATAACCGTGGCGGTGATTCACCTGTCTGATGGGGTCTGAAAACTATCCCGGTTAACATTTTCGCTGGTGGTTCCTGTGTAGGAGGAAACAAATTTTATAGTAACAAACTATGCCCATTAATAAGGAAGGCACGATATTGTTATATTAGGTTAGGTTAAGCCACGATAGTGGCGGAAAGTGCGGCAAATAGTAACTCTTTCAGCAGGTTAAGCCACAAGAAAATATAACTTATTTTAGCCATATCAGGTCTACGTTAAATTCTATCACTGTTTCAGGTAAATTGTTCAACATTTCCATCGGAAATTTGTTCCAATCCACGGTCCCTTATCTACAAAAGAAAAGTGTAAAAGTAGGTCCTTGGTTATGGTTTCCCGGAGCAACCTGACACCATTATATTTCATAAAACAGAATAACACAAAACGCCTTTGAGCAAAGATTCACCAGTCGCAGGTAGATGATTGGATATTATGTAATTATTGGATTTTATGTAATGGAATATATGATACTATTAATAAATAATTCGTTTGTATCGAAGGAATATTTCTTAAAGGAAGGTGGTGTTATGCTTCAGGATCCTGCCGTCAGATTTAAAGGTGCGAGCAGGTGAATGGGACGTAAATTTGGACTCGGAGCCAGTGGAGCATCAAGACCGACGTGTCATCAAAATTGTGAAACACCCAGAGTTCGAATTGAGGACTCTTTTTAACGACGTGGCACTGCTTTTCCTGAATGCTCCTTTCAACCAGAGGCCAAACGTTGAGGTGGCTTGTCTACCACCGCCGAACATTGATCTAAATGGGCAGAGATGTATCGCAACCGGCTGGGGAACATCTAACGCAGGTACGTGAATAGTGTATGCTGGAGGTATTTTCTGCCTCGTAGATTAAGTAATAAGTTGAAAGATACGCTGACCGGTTTCTCAAATTAATCGAACTAAAATAGAATAAATTGATATCATCAATAATATTGATACAATAAGTAATGTTGTGGAAGTAAATATGGGAGTGCCACAGGGTAGTGTATTGGGACCGTTGCTGTTCATTAAGTATAATTTCTGACTACAAAGGACTTTATAATGTGAATACATACCCAGTCACCAATGTTAAAATGCCTAACTTCTTGAATAGCTCTATAAATGAAGTTCTATTGCTAACTCCACATATAATTCTTATTACTCACTTTTGGGCTCTGTAAGCTTTATCTCCATAGGTAGAATTGCCCCAGAATATTATTCCATATGACATTAATGAGTAAAAATAAGCAAAATAAACTAGCTGCCTCATACCTATAGCAGAAAATGTATGAATTGTAAATCTAACTGCACCCAATCACTTTAGTAAGTCAGAAACATGTACCTTCCAATTTAAATTATGATCAATATGCAAACCTAGAAATTTCACACTCTACCTCTTGAATGGAGTGGCCTGCAAATTTTATGTCTATATCTGGTGTTAATCTGTGTGATGTACTGAATTGCATATATTGAGTTTTATCAAAGTAAAGACAAGCCATTAGCTGTAAACCATTTATTAATAAGTTCAAAGACATATTTTGAAATATATTCTGTAGATAAATCTGAAGTATTTTTAATTCCTATGTTTGTGTCATCTGAAAATTGGACAAATTTTGAGTTTTTAGATGAAACACAGGGTAGATCATTAACAATGCCATCTAGCCCCTAATACTTTAATTTCTGTATCAGAATTTTATGATCTACACAGTCAAATGCCTTAGATAAGTCACAAAAAATTCCCACAGGAATTAATTTATCATTTATTCCTTCTAAAATATTGTCAGTGAATGCAAATACAGCTTGTTCTGTTGATGACCCTATTGAAAACCAAATTGTGATTTAGTCAGAGTATTATTAAAGGTGTTCATAAACTCTGTTGTACATTCCTTTGTCAAAAACTTTGGAGAAGGCTGTTAGTAATGAAATAGGATGGTAATTCGATATGGCTGATTTACCTTTTTGTAGAGTGGTTTAACTGCAGTATACTTAAGCCTTTCTGGAAAAGTACCCTGAAGTAAAGATATATTAAACAGATAACTTAGTATACTACTTAATTCTGTGGAGCACAGTGCAATTAATCTGCTGGAAATCCCATCATAACCACTTGAGTATTTGCTCTTAAGGTACCTGATAATTTTCCTTATTTCTTCTGGAGTAGCTAAATTTACAGACATGGTGTTAAATTTTTCTTGGAAGCCTGTTTTGAAAAAAATCCATACTATGTGTCACTGATCCATTGGCAGTCAATTTATCAGCAATGGTTAGGCAATGAACTGTCCACACGCACGACTTTTACAGTTATTACTTTTGCCCTTTAAGGATCAAATTCCGAAAAATTTCATTTATTACGAAATGATGTAACCAAAGCAGAGACCTTAATCTCTAAGATGATAGCTCATTTATCTATTTTTGTTTTAACGGAGATAAATGGCTCATGATTAAAAAAAAATATGTTATGGAAATAATGATAATTTTGCCCTTTAAGGGTCAAATTACAAGAATTCCATAAAATATGATGTGACCATGGCTGAGATCTTAATCTTTAAAATGATACTTCATTTATCTATATTGGTAGGATATCAAGGAAGATAAATCACTCATGGCACAAAAACGCGTTGTAGAAATATTGTTACTTTTGACCTCTAAATGTCGAATTAGGAAAAGTTCCTTTTTTAAAATATGATTTGACCAAAGTAAAGACCTTAATCTCAGAAATAATTCCTCATTTCTCAATTTTGATTGAATATCAAGGGAGATAAATGGCTAGTGAAAATAAATACGTTATTAAAATAACGATATTTTTGCCCTTTAAGGATAGAAATTCTGAAAAATTCATGTCTTAAAATATGATGTGATCAAAGTGGAGACCTTAAGCTTTAATGATACCTCATTCATACATTTAGTTATCAAGGGAGATGTTGGCGTGTGACAAAAAAACACCTTATAGAAATAATATATATGATAGTAAGGGGTAATTAGATAACTAGGGGAATTGCCACCAGAGCATTAGCTTATCACAATAAAAATTAAAATACAACTGTTGATGGAATGGACTTTTGGTATATCCGTGAAGAAGAAGTAATTATCCCCGTTTACATGTAAAAATGTGCCAGAAAAGTTGGCAAAAGTAGAAATTAATACCTTCGAAAGAAGGCAAAGGTTTCATGGCACACTGTTATTCCTAATTTTAAGCTATCACTGCATGATACTTATTGGTATCAACCTTAATATTTTATTATTGCTGTTTGTTACCTTAATCAGTGGTTCTGATTGGGTTGCAATGCCAGTTGGAACCAAAGAAAATCTTATTGAAACCACACATCATTTACTACTTCTACATACATCTTAAACTTAAGAGATCTGTATTTAATCCTGCATCGAAGTAAAAAAAGGATAGACTAGTATACAGGGTGTTACAAAAAGGTACGGCCAAACTTTTAGGAAACATTCCTCACACACAAACAAAGAAAATATGTTATGTGGACATGTGTCCGGAAACGCTTACTTTCCATGTTAGAGCTCATTTTAGTTTCGTTCCCATGGCCCCCACGCTCTCCTGACCTCAACCCTCTTGACTTCCATTTATGGGGGCATTTGAAAGCCCTTGTCTACGCAACCCCGGTACCAAATGTAGAGACTCTTCGTGCTCGTATTGTGGACGGCTGTGATACAATACGCCATTCTCCAGGGCTGCATCAGCGCATCAGGGATTCCATGCGACGGAGGGTGGATGCATGTATCCTCGCTAACGGAGGACATTTTGAACATTTCCTGTAACAAAGTGTTTGAAGTCACGCTGGTACGTTCTGTTGCTGTGTGTTTCCATTCCATGTTTAATGTGATTTGACGAGAAGTAATAAAATGAGCTCTAACATGGAAAGTAAGCGTTTCCGGACACATGTCCACATAACATATTTTCTTTGTTTGTGTGTGAGAAATGTTTCCTGAAAGTTTGGCCGTACCTTTTTGTAACACCTTGTATACATTGTCCAGTGAGATTGCTCTCGCCAATTTGGAAAGTCTTAATTGGCATAACATTGATATATCTACACAACCAAACATATATACTATTATAGCATAGTTTATTTGATATGTGATCGAAGACATGCTCTCAAGACTTGAAGGAATGATTCAGCTTTGGTAAAATTGTTTAAATTTATTGTTCTACCACAATTAATTATAGACTGAGGTATAATCTATGTATTCACAAGAAAATCGCATAGAAAATACATAATAATACGGAAAGAAATCATTACTTTTAACAGTTATTGTCAGGACGGAGCAGAAACGGAAAACTCCATGTACTTGTATTCATCAATGTCGATGTGTTGTTGGCTATTGTAAATGATTATTAATTTCTGATGATTAATGTATCACATTAATAAAAATATTTCACAGTGTTAATAAACAAAATAATATCAAACAAACATAGCCTCAAACATTCACTTCCAAACACTTATAAAAATGCCAATATTTTTAAATGCTATCCAAACAAAGTTAAATTATATCCTCCTGAACCAATAATATTGGATCAAAAATTTTGACATTTATCATGTAGCAACCCTCGGTGTGTGCACACCTCCCGAGCCTCATGACTCATTTTCCTCATCACGAATAAGGTTGAATAACCGAAATATTGAGTTTATTTGTGTGTTCATTATATATGTTCTTCTCTCGTCGCTGCCTTCAACTTTGGTGAGTGATGAGTCATTTTCCCTTTCCTTGTAATTATATTGACATTTATCTCAATATTTTTATATGATTTATACGATAATATCAATATGTTGCAGTGAAATATCGAAAACTATAAACCCCATAGCACTAAAAATATCCTGCAAATAAATGTATATGGGACAGGGATGAAATTTGACTATGGCAGACACTGATTTAGCCTTATAACAAAATCCATAACGTCCTTACACAAAAAGATAGTAGTACCATTATTGATAACATTTTTGTAGAGCACAATAAATTAGAAATACATGGAACAATTCCAATGGAAAATGGTTTGTCAGACCATAATGCTCAAATAATTACTTTGGATGTTGTGGGAAATGAAAATAACAAAAAGGATTTGTCAGAGTTAGGCCATTAAAGAACAATTCAATAAAAACATTAAATGATGAACTTCTCAATGAGGACTGGAGCACTGTTTATAAATTAAAAGGGGTAAACAATAAATTCAGTTACTTTCACCAAAGGTTTTTGGAAATTTACGAAAAGTGTCTCCCTACAAAACTAGCTCCAATTGGTCAAAAACGAGTAAACAAAAATTGGGTTACAGTTGGTATTAAAACATCTTGCAGACATAAAAGGGAATTATATAGAAAAGTTAGGAATACTGATAATATGCTTCTCAGACAACATTACAAAACTTGATGTAGAATTTTAACCAAAGTAATTAAAGAATCTAAACATTTGGCCATAAACAATGAGATTAGTAGTTCAGATAATAAGATAAAAAGTGTTTGGAACATTATTAAAAGAGAAACAACTGTATCATCCCTTGAACATAAAGCTATATCTATAAGCGTTAATGATAAACTTGTAAATGACCCCTCTTATGTAGGAAGTGCTTTCAATAACTACTTCTTAACAGTTGCTGAAAAAATAAAAGGAAAATATATTGGAAATATGGATGCTATAGCAATACTTAAATCCTTGTCACCAAAAACTGCACCTATGTCTCAATTTCCCACCAGTCAAAATGAAATTGAAAATATTATTAAATCCCTCAAAAATAATTTTTTGTTTCAATTAAACATTAAAAATTCAAGTGAATGAGATCAAAATGTGAACCCGATGTCTGTCAATCAGTATATTTCATTAGCAAAAAATGTTCCCCACAAAGTCTCTTTAAGTTTTAATTTATGTGGTATGACACACTTTTCAATATACTGGAAACATTTTGAAAATTTTGGTTGTATTTTGCTTCATGATCAATAATCCATTATTGCACATAATTCGGAAAGTAATAGGTTCACAGGAAAATGCTTACTTGTAGTTTAATATGCTGTCACTGGGATAGATAATACCTTGGAAGAATATTGTATTCAGTTTTATTGGAAATTATTGAATTGTTTACAACTTATATTCCATCAGCTGTACAGCCAAAACCTTGCGTGCAGGCAAACATCTTAATCGATTATCTCATTCTCATGTATCATGCTTCTGCTGCCTTAAAATTTATTTTATTTACTTATTTGTTTATGGTAAATTAAATTTTTTGTGTGCTTTTCACAACAGGTAATAGTTTATCCTTTCCAAACCAACTATTTTTTCTTCTGATTATAGTTTTCTATGATGCTTAGGTAGCCAAAAAAAAAACTGAAATTTTTAGTTTTGAGACATCATATGAAAATTTAAAATGGAAATGAAAAAATACTTCAACTTCGGGTGTCACTTTATTTATTTGTTATTGTCTATAAAACAGATATAAACTATATTTTTCTGTGTTTAGATGCTGGGACATTTCAGACAAGTTTGAAGAAAGTAGAATTGCCAATAGTTGACCATGACTCTTGCCAGCAGCAACTTCGTACTACTAGACTTGGCCGATACTTCAGGCTGCATAAAAGTTTTATCTGTGCTGGTGGTGAGCCCAATGTGGATACATGTCGTGTAAGTTTTGACAATCATTTTAACTAAAAATATCCCTGAAATTTAAGCACAAATAATAAGTATAGGAAATATAAAATAGGATAGGGAAATGAATGACCCCTTGCCTTTAGATGTATGTGGGGTGGGAACACACAAAACGGACAAAAGCACAGGTGATATTGAAGTTTTCAGGTCTAGCCCTTTATAAAGAGGAAATCATTATGGAGGATGGGTGTTGTGGGAGACTGCCTCACCGAATAAAAGCATGTCTCTCCTTCAACATACCCCCAAATGGTCTCGCAGTCAAACTGCCAATATTATTTGGTTGTCGCGTGCAAGCTCATCCAGTCCTATGTGCCTTCAGCTACAAACAATCTTTGGTCCACTTACCCTGTACCATTCTGGCAAACCAACATTCTGGGCACTTCTTATCCCTTCACAAAATTCTCGTGCTTTCATCCCCACAAGTAACTCCATTTATACAGCAGTTTTTACAGCAATTGGTTAATTCCATCAGTAGGCATGCCCAGAAGAACCATTTGTGTAAGTTGTTAAAATTGTTGAAGTGGGACAGTCTCTTCCCTGCCAGCCAGTTGTCCAACAATCAAAACTGCAGCCTCCCATGATTTCCGCAAAACTGTCCATTGCCCAACTCCTACCTAAACCTTCCCCTTTAAAGCTCGCACCTCGCTCTCTGCACTTAAGCCCTACTTCCAAGCTTAAACTGTCAGTTGTAAATATATCACTACTATCTGAATCCCAACACTCCATACTCTCCAAAGGCCTCACCTTTTCACCTACACCTACATATGACCATGCCACCCTATTCCATGTCTTTTTTTATTCTGTCGTACACTCCGCTGGTGGTGCCACTGTGAACTGGAGACACAGGACTTCCTGGAATCCAGCCTCTAGAAATTCAAACCATTAATCACATTTGACACCTCGTCCCCAAAACCAATCCCTCCAAATGTTCGAGGATTTGTTGTCCACTAGTTTGGCTTCGCCTACTGTCCTGAAATCCTTGGTGAACACCAGTGGTCTTAGCCCTGCCGAAACCCATGTCAGGAAACAATTTTCTACCAACCCAGCTCTCATAATCTTTCCTGCTGACAGGAACGCACTTGCTGCCATCTCACCAAAGATCTTCAACCTGATGTTAACAAGAAAACACAAGAATGTATACAGTTTAGTGGGTCCCTCCAGGGTCTTACTCCACAATTCATTTCACTTCTTACTCCTCAAAATCCACACATGCCTACCATTTACATCCTTTCCAAAATCCATAAGCCTGGCAATCCAGGATGACGTATTGTTGCAATTTATGGATCGCCAACTGAACGCATCTCTGCCTTGTTGTTCTACAACCTATAGTCTGTCAGCTACCCTTCCACAAGGACACTCAACACTGCTTCTTCCGCCTTTCTACAGTACATACACCTCTTCCCTCCAACTCCTTCCTGGTAGTGATTCATGTAATGTCCTTGTAAATAAATGTCCCACACTGGCATGGCCTCAATGCTGTGGAACATTTTCTTGATCAGCACCATCCCTATGATTTATTTCCTCATCAAATTAGCTCAGCTGATACCCAACAATAGCTACTTCTCTTTCAAAGGCAACATCTATCACCAAACTTATGACACTGCCTTCGGCTCCATCTTAAGCTAACCTGTTCATGGACCCTCTGGAACAGACATTTTTGGAAAAAGTTCCTCTCAAGACCCACATATGGTTCAGATTTGTAGATGATACTTTTATGATCTGATCACATGGGGAAAACAATCTTCTAAATTTCATGAACCGTCTTAATACCTTTCAGAAGCTGAAATTTGTAATTACTTACTCCCACACCCAGACCACATTCTTGGATGTGGATTTGTTCCCCCTCCAACGGCTACCGCAACTCCTCAGTCCACATCGAAACCATCAACCTTCAACATTATCTCCATTTTGCCATCTGTACCATGCCAGAAATTCTCTCCTCCTACAGTCTTGGCATTTTGGGTAGTCGTATATGCTCCAGCCAGCAGTCCCTCATGTGGTATTCAAACGTTTCACAAGCATTGATATCGCACAACTACCTTCCAGCTCTGGATAACAAAAAGCTTTCACAGACAACTGTCACGAATATTTGCTTGGTTGGGGGTTCAAACATTACTCGTTAACTTGATCGTGTTGCCTGTATAACTGATACCTTTTCTCGAAGTGGCTAATGTTCTTTTGACTGGCTTCCAAGCTATTATTTTACCTTGCAATAGCTAACAGGTCATAAATAAATGAAAGAAAGTCACTGTAGTTACTAATTTAAATATATTCTGAAAGTTTTATGAAGTTAAAACTGGTATCAGATTACTTTTGTTGAAAACATTTAAGGCATATCGAACTTCACATATGAAGATGCAGGTTATCCTCCAAGGCACAACACTGGAAGCATTCACTCTGGCAAACGTACTTGTATTTGCACCCCAAAGTTCAGAGTGAGCTAACCACTGCTACTAATAACTCCTTAAACCATCATAAAAAAATCTTTCATTGATTTTAACTTGAATTTTCCTTAAAGTGAATGAGAAAGTCCATGAGCTTGTTCCGAGGTGAGATAGTTGAACTTTCAGTAGTTACATTTTGAATTTTACCTCGTGATGCGACACGTACTGCTACTTCAAAACTGTATCTGCTAGACTGCCTCTCAAGACTACAACCAAAACTATTCCAAACTGCTTGAGGCTGCCTGCACTGGTTAGCTTTTTATAGCCTTGGCTTATCTATTGCTGAATTGCCATAGAACAATGGTATATTCCCATGGGAAAACATTTCTTTGGTGAATTACTAAAGTCCCACATTCCTGAGGAACACTAATTTTACTCGAATTTCCTCAAAATTTTAATATTTTATAGTTTAATTTACCCCCAATCTTTTTGGCCATGACAAATTTCCTCGTAATTATTCTCGTTTAAGAGCTATTCATTTCTAAAAGTCACACATGGTGATGCCATCACATGTCGATACTAAAACCCATTTTTCTCCCTTTAAATTTCAAGTTACCTTTGAACTGTTATATTATTGTTATTAAATGAATTTTTATCTCTCATTTAAGCCTACTTTTATCTTCCTAGCTCTTTTATTTAAAAAGATCGAATTATTTAGATTTGAAATATCTCCTTACATAAATTTTAAAAGCACACAAAACCCACCTCAATCCTCTGCTTTCTTAGTGGAAATGAATGCAACAAATTTCATCGTGACTGAAAAACAACCTTATTTGAATCTTATGTCTTTTATGAAAATTGTTTAGAATCTATTTAAAAAGTGTTTTCTTACTAAGAAAATGATTATAAAAGTTCTTTACTATACAACTATGAGATTGGCTCCCTTCTAATTGATTTTAGCGACATAATAAAGGTTATGTTCCGAGCTGAAAAGTGATGTACTATTGAAAATGATTATAAAAGTTATTTACTATCTGCATTATATGTAATAGGCCTCCTGCTGAATAGTTTAGGTAAGATAGTCGATACGTAACACGTTACAACCTGCTCAGCCCATCAACCATCACAAACCTCCAGAAACCAACTACAGTCCAGTCCTGATCACACAGTACTACCCAGGTATCGAATCCATTAACAATCTCATGGCAGGGTTATGATTTCCTGCAATTCTGCCCACAAATGAAATCTATTCTTCCCCTAATCCTCCCTGCCCCTCCCAGAACTTGTTTCAGCAGGCCTCCTAATCTTCGCCAACTCCTAGTCCACAAATACAGTCTTCCTTATCCCAACAGTCAACCCCAAGGCTCTTCCCTGCGCAATAGACCCTGCTGCCAGATGTGCAACATACATCTCCCCACCACCACTTTCGCCAACCGCCACTGGGGAAAGCTTTCCAATCGTAGGACATGCAAAAACTTCTGTATAATATACCAGTTAACATGAAACCACTGCCTGGCTTCATATATAGGTTTGATCACCAATACACTAGCCATGAGAATGGATGGCCACAGACAGAAAGTGTTCATACAGAACCCAAAGCACTCAGTAGCTATACCATCTCCCATGATATGAATAATTTCAACACTTATTTCATGGTCCGTGCTATCAGAGCCCTCCCAAATAGAAGCAGCTCCTATGAAATCAGAAGGTGGGAACTTGCCTACCAGTACAAACTAGGCACAAGGCAACCACCTGGTCATTATTACTATTGTTATTTATGTTTACATTGTTTTCTCATCCTCTCCTTGCCTCCATCCCCACTATCTAAATTGAACAACTGCTAAGGGAGCATCCATAAACTACGTAGCTCCATTATGGCCTCATGTGATCCCC
Organism: Vandiemenella viatica; assembly: GCA_031002005.1. Classification (NCBI taxonomy): domain Eukaryota; kingdom Metazoa; phylum Arthropoda; class Insecta; order Orthoptera; family Morabidae; genus Vandiemenella; species Vandiemenella viatica. Next base: position 170,881,602 of record CM061919.1, read on the forward strand.
CTTCCCCCCCACATGGCTTTTTCCTCTATCTCCCCGCATTTGGCATGTAGCTTTTTTTCCTCTATTGATTCCAGAAGAAATTTTTAACTGTTTTCTCTTGTCAGATTATCATAAATTATATACGGAGGTAATTAAATGACGTAAATAAAAATTCAGTTGTTGTTATGTGTTCTGTACCTTATTTTAACTGTGACAAATAATATGAATGAAAGCTACATGGTTTGGCTCATCCCCCCCCCCCCTGCTCCCTTGTAGCCCAGTATAGATTTCTACCCAACTCCTCTCCCCTAGACTGAGCCACATAGTTTATTGGCGCTCCCTAACCAGCGGTGATGTTCAGAGATTATTGGGTTTAATTTTTAAATTTTGTATTTATTATTGCTTATTTATATTTTATAATATTATTTTGCTCTTTCCACCCTCCAGAGATTAATTTTGACATTTAACAATGCTCTGATATTAGCTTTGAATCACTGCCCCTCTACCTGTCCTCTGTTTGTATTTACCCCCACCATTTTCCTGGCCAACAGTCATCCTGTGAGGCAGTCTCCCACAACACCCACCCTCCATTGTATTCAGCTATTGATAAAGGGCTAGACCCAAAAATTTCTATATCATGTGTGTTCTTGTCTGTTTTGTGAGTTCATGCCCCACATACATCACTTGAAGGTAATTGGTGGTTCATTTCCCTATCTTAATGTAATGTTGTAATTAATTTTCGCTACTTAATACATTTTTATTTCATTGTTTTATATATATATATGAAAAAAGGGATAGTGAAAAGAACCACCACTTACCTTAAATGATGGTATCGTGGGGTGAACACATAAACACAAAACACAGGAAAAATAATGAATATTTCGAGACTTGACACTCTGTCAACAGGAGTAAATGAAGGAGGGAGGGTGGTGTGGGAGACCGTTTCACAGAATGACCGTTAGTCAGGAACATGGTGGGGGTAAATTCAAACAGAGGGTAGGGAGAGGGCGACAGTGAATTGGAGCTAGTACCTGAGAATGCAAAATCTTACAAAATGTGTGGAAAAATATATTCAAATGTTCATTACATAAATTTGAGAAAGTAAAAGTAAATAAGTAAACAAAATAAAATTGAAAAAATATAATCATAATAATAAAAGAATCTATGTAGTTAAACATCACCTCTGGTATGTGGTGATTCAATATACTGAAGACAGTGGGCATGGAGGGAAGTAGAGGGTAGACGGAAGGAAAAGTATTAACTTGGTATTATCTCAAATTGAGATCAGGAGATTGCCTTGTGCCTAGTTTGTATTGGTAGCCAAGTTGCCACCTTCTGAGTTCAGAGGAGCTGCTGCTGTTTGGGAGGACTCTGATGGCACAGACCGTGAAACAAGAATTGAAATTAGTAGTCTCATGGGAGATGGCATCATGGGCGCTGGGAGGGGGGTACAAGGGGGTGCACTTGCACCCCCCTGCCATCAAAGAAAATACACAGAAAAAGATTAATAAACAAAAATTTATTATTAAACTCACTGTTTGAATAATAACTTAAAGCGCCTAGGTTGTTGTCCAAATTTGTTCAACGCCTTGTCAATAAACTCAATATCCTTAGTTAATAAGTATTATATATAATGTATAAAGAAGATACAGATGCACCTCCCTTAAAGTAATCCTGCCGGCGCCCGTGGATGGCATGGATAGCTACTGGATGTTTTGGATTCCGAGTGAAAACTGTCTGACGGTGGCCATTCATTCTAATGGCTAACGGATTGCTAGTCATACCTATGTAGGAAGCCAGGCAGTGATTGTAGATTAACTGGTATATTATGTGGGATGTTTCACAGGTGGCGCGTCCTATGATAGGAAAGTTTTCGCCAGTGATAGGGTTGGTGAAAGTGTTGGAGTCATGGTAATGTCGCACATCTTACAGTGGGGTCTATTACATGGGAAGGATCCTTGGGGCTGTCTAATGGGATGAGCAAGACTGTGTTTGTTGACTAGTAGCTGGCTGCGGTTGGGAGGCCTGCTGAAACAAGTTCTGGGAGGGCCAGAGACGATTTTTGGAAGAATAGATCTCATTTCTGGGCAGGTTAGTAGGAAATCATAACCCTGCCGAACGATTTTATTGATGGATTCAAGGCCAGGGAAGTATTGTGTAACCAGGACTGGACTATGGTTTGTTTCAGGGGGTTTGGAGCAGTCAGTAGGTAGAGCAGGTTGCAATGTGACAGTTTTCACTCAGAATCCAAAACATACCATCTCCCATGACACTAATAATTTCAATTCTTGTTTCACGGTCCGTGCTATCAGGGTCCTCCCAAACAGCAGCTCCTTGAACACAGAAGGTGGGAACTTGCCTACCAATACAAACTAGGCACAAGGCAACCTCCTGGTCTCAATTTGAGATAATACCCAGTTAATACTTTTCTTTCCTTCTACCCTCCACTTGCCTCCATGTCCACTGTCTACAGTATAGTGAACCACCACATACCAGAGGTGATGTTTAACTACATAGATTCTTTTATTATTATTGTCATTATATTTTTTCAATTTTATTTTTACTTATTTACTTTCTCAAATTTATGTTACGAACATTTGAATATATTTTTCCGTCTTTTTGTGACATTTTGCATTCTTGGGTACTAGTTCAAATTCACTGTCCCCCTCTCCCTGCCCTCTGTTTGAATTTAACCCCACCATGTTCCTGACTTATGGTCATTCTCTGAAAAGGTCTCCCACACCACCCTCCTGCCTTCTTTTTTTCCTCTTGACAAAGAGCCAAGTCTCAAAATATTCACTATTTTTCCTATGTTTTGTGTTTATTTGTGTGTTCACCCCGTGATACCATCATCTAAGGTAAGTGGTGGTTCACTTTTCTATCCATTTTTTTTATAAATCCATTCATTAATTAGCTCCTATTATTTCCTTTTAACTATATATATATATATATATATATATATATATATATTGCCTGTGAGGCAATCTCCGGCTGCACCCACCTCCCATAATGTTCTCTTGTTGACGAAGGGTTTTTATCCCGAAAATTTCTTTATTATTTGTGTTTGTGTCTTTTCTGTGTGTTCGCGCCCCACATCCATCATCTAAAGGTAAGTGGTGGCTCATTTCCCTATCCTAATTTGATTCCTTTCCGCTACTTAGCGTCTCTTTTTCATTGTTATTATATATATATATATATATATATATATATATATATATATATATAAATCGCTGCATCGTGTGAACACTCATACACACTCTATATACACAGGAAGGAGACGTGAAACATAGCTAAACATAAGTAAATGACTGTATAGTGTAGGAACATAAACACAAAATAATATCTGAATTTTTTGTTTTAAATCTTTCAGCAGTAATCCAAAATTTTTCATGAGTGTGTCTTTATTTTTATGCTGTCTTTCAATCACCTCCAGTTCCTCTTTTGTTGTTTACATTTTCTAATCAACATATCTTCTTTTCCATTAAACCTTGTATGTCAACATTATTCTTATACATATTTTCTTAAAGAAAAATGTGTATGTGAAGCCATAGCAATTTTGGCTCCAACTAGTTCTGTAGATTTAAATTTTAAACATAGGGCACATTTTGAAACTGTTGTTGAAACACTTTGCTAATCACATTAATAACTTATTTCACAATAGTGTTCATCTTTTCAGGGAGAACAAATGAAAACTACTCCATTTGCAACAAGTTTCCAACCACAGGGAACTAAACAAATTGTTAAGAGGTCACTGCATAAGAATTTTAGAATTGGGAAACAATTTGAGGAGTTGTTCCACAAAGCTATAGAAAATGTTCCTGCCCTAGATCAAGTGGAGAAAAATCTTAGTTTCTTGACTGAGAATGTTCAGAAAGTGCCAGACTTTTTGTCATCACTGCATCATTTAAGTGAAAATGTTGGTGACTACCCATCCAAAAATTTTGAAGGGGGCACAGTTACTACTCCAGTAGGCATTGCTGAAATACTTGGTAATATTTTTGGTTCTGGAAACAAATATGCAAATGGTAATGGTTATAACATTCATGTAATAAATCCAGAGACTATTGCTGAAGCAGTTATCAATGACAACACAAGATTTACACATACGGCAACCAGTCAAGAAGCTGGTAATAATAATCCATTTTACAACTCACATTACTCATATAATCATCATTGGCATAATGCACACACCTACAATAACATGAAGCCACATGATTTTCCAGTGCAACAGTATGGAGCAATGCCATATGGGCAAGGTATCTTGAACTACAGCTATGGTACACCTGGAACAAGCTCGTATGGCTGGTTACTGAATTATGGAAGTGGAAGCCATCCCCAAGTGTACGGGTCAACAGGAAATAATGGAGCTGCTGACTTAAATCAGTTCAGCTACACTAACCCTCAAGGAAACCCTTATTTAATCCACCAAGGAGATTTTTATAACAGTGGAGGAAATATGCATACCGGAAATCAAAATGCATATAATTTCAATTCTGAAAATTCACAAAATCCTAATTTACCTACCCAGTACCCAAGTATAGACAGCACCGCTGGTCCTTTCCTAATAGGAAATAATCATGCTATAAATACCCATGATCATGTAATTCCTATTGTAAACCTGTATAATCAAGGCAGGCCTGTTGGAAACTCTCACAATCAAGAGAGGCCCAGTGGAAACCCACACAATCAAGGGAGGCCCAGTGGAAACCCACACAATCAAGGGAGGCCCAGTGGAAACCCACACAATCAAGGGAGGCCCAGTGGAAACCCACACAACCAAGGGAGGCCCAGTGGAAACCCACACAACCAAGGGAGGCCCAGTGGAAACCCGCACAACCAAGGGAGGCCCAGTGGAAACCCGCACAACCAAGGGGGCGATAGCGGATACCCGCAGAACCAAGGGGGCCAAAGTGGTTACCCGCAGAACCAAGGGGGCCAAAGCGGTTACCCGCAGAACCAAGGCGGGCACATTGGAAGTACTACTATCACAAACATAAATGATGGAAACAAATATGGTGCTGGCAATGGTGGAAACGTCAATCTTTCAGAAAAGCCAGTTACCACAGAGAACAGTGAAGAAAGGCCAACTAGTTCCACAGAAGTTACTACAGCTGCTGAAAACTCCCTCAGCACATACTGGTGGATGGAAGTCACTGAGCCTACTGGAATGGATACTGCAACAGAGGTGCCCCCAATTTATGTAAGTTTCTGACAAAGTATACATTGAATCGGCACAAGAGTAATTTCCTCTTATTTATTTCTTTTCACATAATTTTATGAGTAATTTCTGGGGATTGAGAATTTTTGTTTCTAAATAAACAAATTTTCATTTCTTTAAATGAAGGGGCTATTCCGTAAACTGAAAAGGCCTATTGTAAACAATGCATGAAATGCCTACGCTTTCATCAATTTAAGGAGGATGTTTGACTGAACTTACAAATCGTACAATTAACTGACTTAGAAATGTTTACTAAAGGCAAATGGTCTGGCTTAATCCTCCATATTCTAATACTTCTAGAGTGTCATGCAATTAGTGCTCTTATTTGCAGTGAGAATAAATACTAAAGTTTAAGTATTAAGCATACAATAATTAACAACACATAGTCTGAAACAAAATCTTACTCTTAGTACATAACAAGGAAGTGTTATGGATTAACAGATTTTTCCCAGTTGGTTTAAGAAGTGAGTTCTTTAGCACTAGTTTCATTTTTTAAGCATGTAATAACTATTGTAACCATCTTACTATTGAAAATCCTATATCTTTTTTCTTTTAGATTCCTGACTGCTGAGATTATATCTTAATTTTCACTAAACATGTATGGAGTCATTCAATACGACAGTTGTCAATGTGTTGCTGTGTTTTTAGACATGAACTTAATGAATTATCACATGATGTTATACTACAGCTGAGAACATCACTGTGCTTATTTTCTTTGTAGCTGCAGAGATAGACATTTTTATAGCAGTATGTAATAAATTAGCATAGATTGGCTAGGAACAAGAGTATGATTCATCAATATGAATAAAAATTCAAAGTCTTGCAGGCATATAACATTTTGAGTTCAACAATTGTGCTGGGGAGCCTGAGTTGAAGTCCTTCATTAGATAACATCCATGGTAGAATTTACAATTTTTAAGTGCTTTCTCTTATAAGTCATTCTGCAGGATTTCTGAACCTACTCAATCTTTCCATAGTGGAAGAATCGGTCTGGTACTTTTATTAAATTCATTATATAGGTACTGAAAACCTATAATCCTACTTACTCTACAAGCTATTTCTATAAGCCAGCTGGTTGAGTAATGTTGAGGTTTTCCTCATTGGACAGTCTACATATTCTCCCCCTTTCAGTTTGGAACCAAATCTGAAACAATATTTATCCCATTCTTGAATCATTCTTTTCTTAATTGCAATGGAGTGTACACTCTGGTGGCAATATCCCTACACAACCATTTTTTTCCCCTTTATTACTCCCCCTATTTATGCCTTCTCCAAATCTCAACTTTAAATTATTTCAGCTTTTTTGGTAAATTATTCATCAGCTCTCTTGTTATTTATTCCAATCCCTGACCCTCATGCCTAAGAAAGAAAATCTTCCAACATCCTCATACCTGAAATTGATTACCAGCTTGTGGTCATGGTCATCTTTTCCCTTCCATGCACCTCTCCTAATTCTTACACCAATATTTTTCCACCCTTCATCACCAATCAATGCCTTTTACACTCCTGCGACTCATTTCACCCTTTTTCTGTCTTCCAATTAATTCCATTCCAACTCCTTTAATATATCACTTACTGATAATGTTTTGAAAATTTGCAGAGACAAATCTAGCATCTCTTTTCTTCACTCCCTCCAACTCCTGTATTTGATACCCAAATATGGGTTCCATACTACTTCACCACCATATTCAAGCAATGGTCTGACCAAAGTTTTGTAATCCTAATCCCTTACTTCTCTGGTACATCCCATCATCACTCTTTCCAATAATTGAAGGATTTTGAAAACCTTTTCCTACTACCTCTCCAATAAAACCCACTCATTGGTTCAGCCTCTTGCCCTTGGGGTTGGAAATGGCCCCTAAAGGCGGATGAATCAGAAATGATCAATGGCAATGGGGATGCAGAAGGCAACTGGAAAACCACTGCATAAAAGACCCAAAGGGTATCCCGAGGACATGTAATCCTCTCAAATTACATATATCATGATGGCTTCTTCCTGGGTAAAATATTCCAGGAGGTAAAATAGTCCCCCAATCAGGATCTCCGGGTGGGGACTGCTCAGGGAGGAGTGATCAGAATGTATAGAAACATTCTACGAGTCAGAGCGTGGAATGTTAGAAGTCTGAATAGGGCAGGTAGGTTAGAAAACTTAAAAAGGGAGATGGAACAACTTAAGTTAGATGTTCGTTGGGATTAGTGAGATTAAATGGAAGGACGCACAGGATTTCTGGTCTGGGGAACACAGGATAATTAGCACACAAGCTGTCAATGGAGTCGCTGGTGTAGGATTTGTAATGAACAAGAAGTAGAGAAACGGGTGAGTTATTATGGACAGTTTAGTGACAGGATTATTTTGATGAGGTTAGAAACTAAGCCCGTCCCAACCACATTAGTACAAGTGTATATGCCAACGTCACAGGAAGATGACGAAGAAATAGAAAAAATATACGCTGAAATTGAAGAATTAATCTAATATGTGAAGGGGGAGGAAAATCTAATAATCATGGGTGACTTGGAATGCAATAGTGGGAGAAGGAAAAGAGGGGAATACTGTAGGAAATTTTGGTCTAGGAGAAAGAAATGAGCGAGGAAGCAGGTTGCTAGAATTTTGTGAAAGATATAAGCTACTTGTGGCAAACAATGTTTAAGAACCATGCAAGAAGAATATACACCTGGAAACATCCTGGGGATACAGGCAGATTGTAAGACCCTAGGCTGATACCGGGGCTGTAGTATAGCCTTAGTGCCTCAACTAACAGTTTGTGGTTGACTCAAAGTTCTGTAGAAAATTTAAAGTTTGTATGTGCACATGAAGTAAATGAATTTTTGGTTAATACCTAAGTTTAAAATGTTTTTGGAATTATTTGTATACAAAGTTGCACGCAAAGTAATCAATAGGTACTTTTCTTAGATTCTTGTTATGTTACTAAATACCTTCTTAAAAAAATAATGATATTATACCTTAGGCATTGGGAGATCAGTATTTGAGCCCCTGACCTGAAAAAGAAAGAATTAATGTCTTGAATCCTGGTTTGTTAGTTTTACAGACTATAAATGGACCTTTAGACCTTGTAATATTTGTTTAGTGTATGTGAAGTTAAGTGTGATAGGTCAGTGGCTTAATTCCTACACTAAATTGTAGGTAAGGATTTGGCTGTACTTCTCACAACAAATTGCCTTTGTTCAGAAGGATTTGGCCCCTTTTTTTTGGACCTACTTAAAGTTTTGACTTAAGTTGTACTTCTTCAGGTTGTTCTGTTCAATTATTAAAGGTTTTTAGCACATAGTTCTCAAAAAATGGATATTGGATAGAAAGAAACTTCCATTAGGCACTGAAAATAAGACAGGATGGAGAAAAATAACCCATCACTTATCACAGATTACGGTATATTCATATTTTGGTTAATTACTGCAAGTCATGAGGCATTTTGTAGGAAGGAAAGATGTGCACACATTTGGCAGGATGTGCTTGCATCTTTTCCCCCGTCCTTAACATCCTACAAGACTAGACTTATTAAATGAAATTTTGAAAAAAAATGTTGTGTTTAAGTGTTCATTTGGCCCACCTGCCTTTATCTGTAGTCAATGAAGGGTTATTTTTCCCTATACTATTGTATTTAAAATACTCTGTCAGAAATGTTTATTGTTAGTTTGCAAAAAAATACAAACAATAAAATGATAAGAGATTTAAAAAGAAACGATAAAAAGTTTTATTTAAAATAAAACATTTGTCATTTGACATTTTTAATATTTGTGAAACCTACATTTCAGCTGTAACATCAGATATTGGTATCCTGATCTTTACTGTGGATGCTGCAGTCAAACATTAAGTCAAAATTCTTTGTGTTACAGGGTGATGGCGGAGGACCTCTGATTTGCCCTATTGCTGATGATCCTGACCGTTACATTCAAGTTGGCATTGTCTCTTGGGGTATTGGTTGTGGAGGCAGCGATATGCCTGCTGTATATGCCAATTTGCCATACTTCAGAAACTGGGTTGATCAGCAGCTGGAAGCAAATGAATTTATAAACATTGCCATACCACCTGCTAGTGTAATTGATGATGCCCGCTCAAAAGTTCCTGCATGGGGCTGACAGTGACATTAAATATCTGGACATTTTGTTAATGAGTGTAAATTGCTCTGAAATTAAGAAATTGCTGTGATAGGCAGTGAATATTTTTAAATGTATTTTTATCCCCTTCAACAATTAAAGTCTTATTTATCTTGTTTACAATAATCAGGTGTTGGAATTTATTATTAAACATAACCTATATTTTATGCCGATTGTTCCGTATAAATCTAATTCGAAAGGCTTTACAACAGATTTCCATCTTTTTATTTCTTCCAACGCTTTCATGTTTTCTCATTGGATATCAGCAGTAATGAATTTTTCTATGTAGTAAATGTCAAAAATTGCAAACAAAGTTGCTATGAGTTAGACTTTTTGTTATATTACCATTTTAATATTTAACAATACCATAGCCTTTTACAGTTGCTCCACTAGCCTACTGGGCACTCCAGAATAGTTAAAAGTTCACTTCAGCACTCTTGTAACGAAGTGCCTGCTCACATCCACAGAGCCAGAATGGAATAATTTGGAAAAGGTAGGCATTGTTGCCGTTTATGTCCAAAATAGTGACCTAATGGAAGCAACCTTCGTGATATTCCAATAGGTTAGCATTCTAGTAAATACACATCCAATGAAACAATCTTTGAATCTAAGGTATATGTTTACATTGCTCCACTAACGGAAACGGTGATTGATATACAGTACAGGACTAATATTTCTGATTCTTAATGAAATACAAATTTTTTACAGAATATTGGCAGATGAAGAGGACAATCCCAGTCAGTGCAGTTTGAAAGTCACAGCAGCTTTATTGTGGTGCTCAATCCCTCAGACTTACAAACCAGACATTAGTAGGGATTATTATTGCATATAAGTGAACTACTTACTCTGCAGCTGGTGTTTTTTCCAGGGGCTTCATTTGCAGTGCCCCTCGACCTCAATTCTGTAGAACGTTTAAAAATATTCCAATATCTCTGCTTTGTGGCATGTGTTCCAACAACTACTGTAGCGTTATAAATTTCCTACACTGTTGAAGAATGCAAGTAAGTATAACTTGCTAAAAATTCTCAGGTTTGCTTAATGAACTGTTTCCTATTAGGTGGTAATTTAAAGAAATTTTACTCTTGGTCAGTTCACTACAATGACCACAGAAATTCTCATAATAATTTCATTGCTGTATAGTACATTGAGTATCTGTTGTACAATGATTTGAAAATTTCCCTATCTACTGTATACCAGTGAACTATTTTCAAAGACACTTGATCAGTTGAGATACGTACTAAAACAAGCAGAAATAAAGTACTCTATACGTGGGTGACTCATCCTAATCTTAATTCTGTAGAAAAACCTCTCGGGATTCTAGCCACATCAAAACGTCGACTGGCAACATTTAGAGAGCCGGCACAGCTCCCATTGTCGAGCCTTGCTTAGCTTATTGAAGGCTGTCACACATTAGTCTATTATATAGAGCTACCAACCGGACCGGGGGGGGGGGGGAGGGGGTGTTTGCATGGAGGGGCGTTCTAGCTGGGCAGGGTCTGTTTTGATCACTATTATGCCCTAATATGGTTTGGTCCTGTGTGCCTTGCAATAAACTGATAACCAGCTTCCATGTTTGGCTTAAGCGGAGTCCCTGATCCCGATTTATAACATTATTATCAAGCCTAATTTCAATCACCTCCTTCACAACACTCTATCAAAAGTTATTTGCATAGCAAAGGCATGTCATTTTGTCAAAACATGGCTCGTGGCCGTTATCAGTGGCATGTTTAACTATAGTAGATTTTCATTTCTGTCCCAGTTTAAAATATCTGATATGTTCTTTGTGTCTTTCATCGATTGTCTTTGAAGTTTGTCCTATATAAGAAGTACCACACACTTCTTCTTGTGTCGATGACAACATCAAGTATGAGGTAGTTTTTCTGGCAATGCGATGGCTTTGTGAGTAGCTGATTGGAGGTCAAATTGGGATACCTTCATTCCGATTTGTGGACAAGAGAACAAATGTACCATGGTTTCTCTCTCTCCATATGAACATGTGATATCTGGCTGTTCTCCCAGGTATACCCATGAGGCGAAGAGTATCTTTGGAATGGCCAATTCCAACCCTAAGCCTATTTAGTTACTTCTATATGGGCAATGGTTGTTCAGACCCAGGTGGTAGACCCTCTTTTGGCTTGATCCACTTGGTATCATGTTGCACTCTCTTCTCCCAAACCAATATTCTTTCATTGCTTGGTGCTCCATTTAGTGGCTTTGAAGTCCGCGGGAAGCTTGATCGGGACATAAGTCTTGATGGCACTGGTGTATAGCCATGTAAAGGGTGTTGGGCGTCTTCATTCACTCTATGCTTTGCCATGCTAGTGGCAACTTCCCGGTGTATGTCTCCAGGGTCTATGCCAGCTAATATCTACACTTTCCCTACAGACGATGGTCTGAGGCAACTTGTGATGAGCCAGCATATTCTGTGGAGTGCAACGTTTGATATCGTCAAAAATAGCTAGGCTGCTCAACAAACATGCTCTATCTTTTGGCCTCCACCCAAGATTGGGCAGCTATTACAAAACACGTAGGATGGTCGTTCTGGGCACTTGGAGTCTACAAAATTCCTTGCGAGTGTGGTACTTTAGAGGTGGATCCAACTACCCTTTGCTGGACTTAAGCCCCCCCCCTCCCCCAAAGCCAAAATCCACTGAAGGCAAGCCCCCCCCCCAACCAAAATCCACTCAAGCCAAGGCCCCCCCCAAACCAAAGTCCGCTCAAGCCCCTCCCCCTGTGGTACATCATATATAGGACAAACTTTAAGGACGTTTGGTGAAAGACGCAAAGAACATATCAGATATTTTAAACTGGGACAGAAAGAAAAATCTGCTATAGTTGAGCATGCCATTGATAATGGCCATGAACTTTTTTTTTTGACAAAATGACACGCCTTTGCCATGCAAATAACTTTTGGGAGAGAGTGGTGAAGGAGGCGATTGAAATTAGGCTTAGTAATAATGTTGTAAATCAGGATCGGGGACTTGGCTCAAGACAAACGTGGAAGCTGGTTATCAGATTATTGCAAGGCACAAGGGATCGGACCATATCATAGGGATCAAAATATGACGTCACCAAGTGGGACTGCACAGCTAGACCGCCCCTCCATGTGAACCGCTCTCTGCTTCCGGTTAGTAGAGTACTGTGCGGCAGGCTTCAGTAACTTAAGTGGGGCTTGACAATGGGAGCAGTGCCATCTCTTGAAATGAAGTGGCTAGAATCCGGAGCGGTTTTTCAACAGTGTTGCTGCCTTGAGAATGAACATAGCTATCTAATCTAAATTCTGTTTGTAAACTATCAAAACAGTAATTCTTTAGAATGATAACTAGCAATTGACCCAACACAAAGCCTGTGGCACTCCCATATTCACTTTTACCTCATTTGATACTGTATTTCGTACTCTAACACTTTGCTTTCTGCCTTTTAATAATTCCTGTAGACAGGAAGAAACTTTTTCATCCACCCCAATAGTTTTCAACTTATTTAAAACAAATTTATGACCATTGGTTGTCACAGTTAATCCAGAAATTAGCATCATTAAAACTGCTACTGTCAATGTTAGCTTCGATAATTGTTGAGGTGTTACATTTTTACAAATTTAATGCAAGTTAAAGTTATCTGTTAAAAGTTAACCATCCAAAAGTACTGATGTTTAAATATTATAATAGGTATTATCGCACAGTATGCCACATTGTATTAACAGGGAGTGATGAAAGAAGGGATTTCTAAAACTAATAAATTAGGCTCTCTCCGTCGTAATGACCAACTAGTGTTCATCTGTCTTTCTTGTCTTTGCTGAAGCTCTTCAGCATAACTCTTGTAGATTGTCCTAAGCCATCCCTAACATAACAGTTGTACATGCATTACACTCACTCTTTGCATTACCTAATTCATTTGCTATTCGATTCTGCAAACGTACAAGCGTGGCCAAATATTCAATCCTGTTGAGACTCGCAATCCAAACGAAATGTCAACAACAAATATAATTAACTAAAGTTAACAGAACACCATTAATGATTTTTTTTGGTCAACTTAAAAACTGCATTTTTGTTAACTTTGTTAATTAATTATTAACGGGCTTCTGCCCAGCTTTGTTTATGCCTCACTCTGTCAAACACCATACAAAGATCTAATACTGCACAATAAACTTGGCCTCCCTTGTCCAATTTATCTGTATTATCTTGCATATAGCGCACCATCTGAGATTTCATATGAATATCCTTGCTTAAAGTCATGTTTCGATTTTAAAAACCTATTTGTTTTCTCGCAGACATTTCTGATGTAGTTGCACATTATTCTCTTCATTGTTTTGCCTATTGTTTATGTCAACCTAATCGGTCTGTAATTTTCAATCCTATTTGTTGTCCGCTCCTTTTCGTACCGGTACTACTATGGTTCCTTTCCCATGCTCTGGTAACAGCAACACTCCAGATTCATTATGAGTAATGTTTAATGGTAAGGTAGATGGTTATATCCTACTACTGTATCTTTAAATCATCTATAGTAATATTATCTACACTGGCCTCTTTGCACTGAATTATGATTTAATTACACTGATCATCATGTGAATAAATTGTTTAGACATAATAGTTCACTTCCACGTAGCCCAGTGATAGTTAATTTCATCTATACCTATAAAACACCAATCTTGGTCGTAATGTAGCGATGTATGTCACACTCTGACATCACATCTCCTGCCTCCACTGCCCAACCAACAATGACTGGAGATGTTTGAGGTTATGCGCTTTATTTAATAAGAGCTAAGCATCCATGAGTAAATGAGCTGCCAGCACACTAAAAGAAAAGTGTGCATTTCATAAGAATTGATATATTAATTATTAGTTGCTTTTTCTTAATTAAAATTTGTTCGATGTAGATTTTTTTATGTCTCTGTACAGTTCTTCCGTTGTTACAGTAAGCTAAGAAATATCTATATTACGTGATTTTAAAGACTATAAGTGTTCTTTGATGAAAATAGTACTTAGTTAGCGAAGAAACAAATTGCTAAAATGATGCGTTCAACATGTCATTTTTGATGGGCTTACAAGATATTTATATTCGATGTAGATATTTTAAGTCGCTGTTATAATATACTCGAAGAAATGATTTGCCGAAACACTGAAATACAAGTTTAAATTAATATGTTAGTTGTTTTTATTACTGACGTCACTATATCAGACATATGTCGACTGTGTCGGATTTAGATCGCAGTACAGTGAATGTATTTGTGCACAGGTAATAGAATCTATGAACTTTGAACAGCAATATTAATAGAATTTGTGGTTATGTAAAAATGCAGACAGGACCAGAATGAGAAACTGACACAATTTTTTACAGAATAATTCACAATGAATTTAGTTATATAAATAATTTAAGCTGCTTTAACAAGTGTCAAGTAACTTAAGTTGTTAATTCATAAAGAAGGAAGTAGTTCTGTATTTATCATGCTGAATGAGACCTGGACCACGAATAAAATCAATAGCACCCACTATAGCATAAGGTTTTGGAATTCAATTTAATTGGTTCCCAAATTCTGACCTCATTAATTCAGTAGAAGTTATGTCTGTATTTCTCTGCAAACTACAACCAAAATAAATACAAATTAAAAATAAAATAATTGTTAAATAAAACATAAAAACCGTCTTCAATAAAAAGCACACTAAAAATTTTAAAGTAACTTTATACCTTGCTTAGAAGAAATAAAATCTAAATGGACAATATTTTACATTACTGTTATCAAAAGTTTTAGATTAATTAGTTATTTTTGGAGTCGGTGCCAGCTGTCTCATCACGAAGATCGAATTACTCAACTTTATTTGGTGTTCGAGGTGAAACGGGGAGTACAAAAAAATTCAGAATATTTTACAGCATGTCGTGAGGCCGATAATGTTGACAGTTTAGGGAAACAAATTAACAGTATTTTAATCTGTGGCATGGCCTCGTAGGTCATCCAGGCGTATCTATGGTGCTGGGGTCCAAGTTGAAATCTGAAGTACATGTTGAGACATTAGAACAAATTTATTTTATGAATATTCTACTATGACTTAAAAATTGATTTTGACGGGATTTAAAACTGTGGATTTTTGTAAAGAACAATGGAAATTAAAAGCGGTGGGGGTAAAGGGGAAGAGGGACTGGGCTTTTGTATACCAAATGTAGATGGTCTGTTCTGATTAATTTATAGTATACCTATGTTTTTCTATTATCAGATAAAAAAAATGTAAGTATGTATAAAAAACAATTAAGAGGTGTTGAGGTGAAGAGTAGTTTGGTTTTTGTAAAGCTAGTGTGGACAGTATTTTTCTCTTTGTTTTAAAATATACATGTGCAAAGTTCCATCGAAACCAGATAAAAACTGTAGCTTTGAGTAAAGAACATTTTCAAAAATTAAATGTGTTAGGGGAGTGAGTGGTTGGGTTTTGTAAACAGAATGTAGAAGCTATGTTTCCCTTTGTTTTTAAGTATACATGTGCAGTGTTACATCGAAATCTGATAAAACTGTGGGTATCTATAAAGAACATTGGAAATTAGGAGGGGTGGGGTTAGAAGGAAAGAGGGGTTGTGCTTCTGCAACCTAATTTAAACACAATTGTTCTATATGTTTTAAAGTATATGTGTACAAATTCCCTTCAGAATCGGATAGAAACTGTAGCTTTGTATAGATTAAGGGAATGGAAATGGAGAGAGGGGTTTGGCTTCTCTAAACTGATTGCAGACAGTATTTTTCTATTTGATTTGAAGTATACATGTGCATACTTCCTTCAAAATCAGATAGAAACTGTAGCTTTATATAAAAAAACATTGACAGTAATTAAAGGGGTAGAAAGGGGGATAGGGTTTGCATTTTTGTGAAAGTAATGTGGACAGTATTTTTGTTTTTGTTTTAAAGTATACGCATGCGAAGTTCCACCGAAATCGGATTAAAATGTGGGTTTGTACAAAAATTAAGGGATGTAAAAATGGAGCTAGGGTAGTTTTTGGTCAGAAATCTCCTCCATAAAAAAATATACATGTGCCAACTTACATAAAGATCGGTCAAATGGTCTTGACTGTAGCTTTTTAAAAAGAAATTGGTACCTAAATGAAGGGGATGGAAACGGGAGAGGGGTTCAGTTTTTGCAAGCCAAAAGTTGACATTTTTCTCTTTGTTTTATATTAAGTGTTCTAAACTGAATAAAAACTGTGGGTTTGCATAAAAAAATGAGGTTTAATGGGGAGAGGGGGTGTTTTTTGTTTTTGTTTTTTTTAGATCTTGGTCAGTAATCTTCTTCGTGGAAAAATACATATAAGTGCCAACTTTCATTATAATCGGTTGAACGGTGGCGGCTGTAGCATTTTATAAAGAGCATTGACAAAAATTAAGAGGGTGAAAGGAGGAGAGGGGTTGAACTTCGGCAGACGAAATGTTGACAGGGTTTTTCTATTTATTTTAAAGTATACATGTACAAAGTTCAATCAAAATCAGATAAGAAATGTAGGTTTCTATAAAATTAAGGGATATAAAGGGGAAGATGGGTTGGTTTTTGTCAGAAACCTTCTGCATGAAAAATTACATGTATATGCAAACTTTAATGGGATCAGTTAAATGGTGTTGACTGTAGCTTTGTATAAAGAACATTGACAATAATTAAGGGGGTGGATAGGGGGACAGGGGTTCAGTTTTTTCAAAGCAAAGGTTGACAGTACTTTTCTCTTTATTTTTGACTATACATGTCCAAAATTCGATTGAAATCTGATAAAAAATGGGATTTTGTATAAAAATTAAGGGGTAGAAGGGGTGGTTTCTCAATGAAATTCATATGGAACTTTGGAGGTATACCCTATCCACTAAAAAATTTCATTTAAATTGGTTTAAAATTGGCGAAGATATCACTGAACATACATAAAAAATATATATATATAGATGAACTGAGAACCACCTCCTTTTTTTGAAGTCGGTTGATAAAGTTATGAGCATTACATAACAACAATTGTATTTATTTAGGCAACCACAAAGAAGTGAATTGCCAGAACATTCCTTTCACACATCATCTTTGACAGGCTTCGAGGCTAGTCTTGGAAATAAACTGTCAATTACATAGTTGCCAGTACTTGCAGCTGCTATCATACAATCTATACTAATAAAACCCTAATCTTGGTCACAATGTAACCATGTGTGTCTCTGTGACATCACATTTCTCACCTTCCCTGCTCAAATAGCAATGGTCAGAGATATTGTTCGATATTATGTGAGTTGCTTAGCCTAATAATGGTTCTGTTTAGTTAAGCATCCATGAAGAAAATGAACTGTTAAAACATTGAAAGAAAAGTGTGCTTTTCATTTAAATTGGCATATTAATTATTATTTGCTTATATTTATTTAATATTCATTCGATGTAGATGTGTTCGTCAAATTCATAATACATAGATACGTAAGATAAAAGTTTTATTTTTTGATCAGAAATGTTAGAGAAGGTCTTGAGTAGATTGTAATTTAGCGTGGGTCAGAATTACAACTGGCATTTGACATTGCAGGAGATGAGATTAATTTAATTTTTAATTTTTGAGCGTACTAATACTGAGAGTGGTGTGGTAGCTCAGTGGTTAAAGCGCTTGTTTTCAAAACATTCGCTGTTCCGATCCCGGGTTCGAATCCCGGCGTGCGCAAGAATTTTGAGAGTTGTGTTTAATCATATGAGCTACACCAGGCCGCTCCGTGGTTCGGATTCCACATTAAACTGTAGGTCCCAGAGGAAAGGAACTGGCCATCCTACCTCTGACACAAAGGCTTAGTATGCCTCCTTCGGGAGGATCGGGTTGTGGACTAAGTTAAGTTTCACTAATACTGAAAGCATTATTTTGTTTGAATGAAATAGTTCCACACTTATCTTAGTTTTTACGATTAAAACTAATATTTCATGGCTTAGTGTTATTATGATTTATTTTTAATTTCTTTTGTTTACACTGAGGCCATATTATTGAGGTCATTTTTTCAGCTGCATGTAACTGTCAGCCACTTGAATGTTGTAATGTTTATCTGGATCATGGATAACAAAAAGAAAAGATGTAAGAACCTGAGAATTTTCTGGATCAAGTTTATATTGCAATGCATTATTGGAACTAACATGAGGTAATTCATGTGCGATTAAAGCACTGATTTTCTAGCAGCAATTTTAGCGGATTTTGTGGTTAGGTTGAAAATCTGGACTTGGATTAACACTGAAGCTTTCGATACAGCATGATGAATTGCATTGAGCATTTTCACAGTTTGGAGATAGTATTTTGTGTTGCATCAGCCCTAAGCATTCACCTGGAGCAGTATTTCGAAAATTCGTAATAAATCGTAGAAAATAATTAGAGACTTCAAGTTCACACAGAAACCATTTTAGAATATGTAGATTTGATTAAAGCTACTTTCAAGTCAATATCTTTAATAACTTCTGAAATATTAATTAGTTAGATTCTGTTTTTAGTTTACGACATTTTATTTCATCTTTTGATAATAGTAAACATGCTTTGCTTAATAGTAAACAATAGAACAGCCCTTTGAGAGTACAATAAAATTTATTTCAGTTCAGTAACAATAAAATTGTGTAAGTTATTAACAGGTTTTAGGAATCTCATTAAAATGATTTTTTTATGAAGAAACTATTAAATTTAGAGTTTTTCTTTTATAAGGATTAAAGTTCACATTTTTTATAAGATCTAGTGATTCTCAAAATTTCAGAACGATAGAAATTTTTTTTACATTCAAGGCCAAAGTATTTGATACTAGATTTTAAGCATAATATTTGAGATCTGATAATTTTTTCAGCATATTCTCTTTCCTTAGTTTGGGGTCTAACAAGCTAAGTGGTGACCAAGTAAATTTGCAAAGCTAGAACTGAAACATCCACGGTTATTCATGGTCATAGGGGAGCGTGCATAAACCACGTAGCTCAATTTTGGCCTCCTGTGAATCCCTCCCCTCCCCCCACGTAGCCCTGCATGGCTTTTGCCTCTACCCCCCCCCACGTAGCTTTTTTCCGTTTTGATTCCAGAAGAAATTTTGTACTGTTTTCTCTTGTCAGACTATTTTAAATTACATACAGAGATAATTAACTTAGGGCAATAACTATTCACATGCTGTTGTGAGTTCTATTCCTCATTTTAACTGTGAAAAATGTAATGAAAGGAAAGCTACGTGGCCTGGCTCGGAACCCCCCCCCCCTCCCACGTAACCTAGCGTAGACTTCCAGGCAACCCCTCCCCCCCCCCTGGACCGAGCCACATAGTTTGTGCACGGTCCCTAGCTAAGACAGAACATTATGGTTAACCCCCATCAACGTTTTGGCCCTTACAAGTCTTTTTAGTTAAGCAACTATGAAGATACGACTTCCCAGAGCACTCTGTTCAACCTGTAATTTTTTTGAGGCTAGTTACACTTATAAATAATCTGATAAAGCAAGGTTGGCCAACTTGATTAGACCCTGAGATCTACAGTTTACTGTCAAAACCCTGTGGGATCTACCAATTGCATACTTTTTGAAATAGTATAGTTCAGTACACAGTTATGTAGTATTTCTTTTTTTTTTATTAAGAGAGAAAACATAAAACTGAAATTTATTCTTAGTAACTACTTACTTATATTCGTATGAGCATTTTGTCTGAACATCTTCCGCTAGAGTAGCAAAATCAGGTTTTAAACAATCCAACGTATGTGCATCTGTCAAGCAAGAACGGTGTTTATTTTTTGCTTGTTTTAAGTTGGAAAATGCTGGTTCACACAAATATTTTGAACCAAACATGAATGCAGTTGTTCAGTACATTTCTTCAAATTTGGATATTTCTCGTTGGAAACCAAAGGCCAGAAATCTAGACCTGAGGATGATCTTGCTTTTAGAAATATATCGCAGTGCAGAGTAGTAATTTCGTTTTGAAATACACTGAGAAACTGGTACACCTGCCTAATATCTTGTAGGACACCGGCGAGCACGCAGAAGTGCCACAGCACGATATAGCATGGACTCGGACTAATGTCTGAAGTAGTGCTGGAGGGAATTGACATCATGCATCCTGCAAGGCTGTCCATAAATCTTTAAACAGTACGGCACGTTGCAAGGCATCCCAGATATGCTTAATAATGTTCATGTCTGGGCAGTTCGGTGGCCAGCAGAGGTATTTAAACTCACAAGAGTGTTCCTGGAGCCACTCTGTAGCAATTCTGGACGTGTGGGGTGTCGCATTGTGCTGCTGGAATTGCCCAAGTCCATCGGAATGCACAATGGACATGAATATATGCAGGTGATCAGCCACGATGCGTTCGTACGTGTCAACTGTCAGTCGTATCTAGACGTATCAGGGGGTCCCATATCACTCCAACTGCACACTGCCCACACCATTACAGAGCCTCTACCAGCTTAAACAGTCCCATGCTGACATGCAGGGTCCATGATTTCAGGAGGTTGTCTCCATACCCGTACACTTCCATCCGCTCGATACAATTGGAAACGAGACTTGTCAGACCAGGCAACATGTTACCAATCAACAGTCCAATGTCCGTGTTGACGGGTCCAGGCAAGGGGTAAAGCTTTGTGTCGTGCACTCAGCAAGGGTACACGAAAGCCCATATCGTTGATGTTTCATTGAATGGTCCGCACACTGAAATTGAAATCCGCAGCAATTTGCAGAAGGGTTGGAATTCTGTCACATTGAACGATTCTCTTCAGTCATCATTGTCCCATTCTTGCAGGTTCTTTTTCCGGCCACAGCGATGTCTGAGATTTGATGTTTTACCGGATTCCCGTTATTATGGTGCACTCGTAAAATGGTTGTATGAGAAAAACCCCACCTCCTCACTACCTCGAAAATGCTGTGTCCCGTGACAACCTGTGATTGTAGCAGCAGTAACTGATCTAACGCCTGTGCCAGACACCTGTTGTCTAATATAGGCGTTGATGACTGCAGTGCCTTGCTCTGAGTATTTACATAGCTCTGTGTTTGTAAATGCATGCCTATAAGTTTCTTTGGCTCTTCAGCGTATCATGTGGTCCATTTGAAATGTACCTGAAATTTTTTTAGTAATTTCATAGATATCACTATGATCAATGGAAATCATACGTAAAAGTTCTTTCGTCAAGAAATCTTCAAAGACCATCAGAATAAAAATAATAATTGTGCAGTATCAGTGATATCTGTTGAATTGTGAAGTTGTAGCGAAAAAGCAACACAGCAGACGATATCTCTTTGTAGTTGTTCGTTTATATTTTCACTCATCGTTTCTATACAGCAAATCACAGTATTTTGAGACACCTTTGAACCATGAATAGCTTCTTTAATTTAATTTTTATTTTTGAAATTCACAAACAAAATCTGACACTGCTTTGAAAATTTCCTTGATTTATTCTCCATCGGAAGAAGATTTGCGCTTTTGTGCAATTCTGTAGCTTACTTGGAAAGAAGTTTCAGTTGCATCCTTACTTTGCTCAATAGGCTTAGAAAACATGTTTTCTTGGACTGTTAATTGCGATTTCAATGCTTGCGATTTACTCTTTTTTATTTCACTGTTAGGTAGAAAGTCTGTCTGATATTTACCATGCATTGTGTTAAAATTTCGCTCTAAATTTCGTTTTTTCGGTATTGACACGGATGTATTGCATATTATGCAGCAACATTTTTCTTTCACCACAGTAAAGTAGTAGTCCAGTTGCCATTCTTGGTGAAAGTTATAAGTTTTTTTTATATCTTTGGAACACATTTTTCAAGGAGCTACAAAAATAAAATTAAAATATTAATAGCATAATTCGTATAATAATAAAACTAGAAATATCCTACCATTAAATGTGAATTAAATTTATTTTTGTAATATATGGCTCAAAGTTAGCAATTGAACATTATTGAGGGGTATGTTTGCCATAGTAACAATACTGAAAATATTATCTTACTTTATTTGATGAACCTTCAGAAGAATTTCTTTCTTCATTTGATGTTCCTTCAACACTTCTCTTCAATCACTTACCAACAGCGTATGAGGCGTGATGCAGAGTCTAATCATGATTTGCATTTACATGTCGTAACTCCACTAGTCTCTGTCGTCAACTGAAGGATTGACAGTGTCCCACACGCTTCCCGCCTATTGTCCATCGTGTCATGAAAACCAAATACAGGTATCTTGCCACGATTGACTGGACTAATAGCCGCGATCAACTGGTTGGCCACCCTTGTGATAAAGTATATAATTTGTCGAAAATAAATTTCCAATTACTTAATACCAGTGCTTGTATTGTCTTCCCTTGATTGATAACCACAAGAAATTGATTATTTTGAAAGTATTACCAACTTGCTAGTCTTGTTGGGTTGACATTAATGCTTGAATATAGTAAATTGCTTGGCAGCTTATACTTGAAAACCCTAGTTCTCAAAAAAATCATATTTTTTGTTTGACCCCTTACTAGTAACTGGTTCCTGCTTTCCTCATATCCTCATTCCACATCTGTCTCATTGTACCAACCAACACCAGAAGCAAATAAACAAATTTTAGGAAAAAAAGAAAAAACATATCACTTAAGATTTATTTTAAGTTTCTTCAAGAAAGCAATGCCAAATTGTTAAGAGGTGAGAGATTTGAGGGATGATTGCTGGATCATCAATGGCTGATTTTGGAATTCTCCAGCAATTGAAGCTATCGATAAATACCAGCAAATACAAGACAGCCAAGATGGTTGCTGGCCTCCGGAACAAATAGGGACCCAGAGAACAAGAATAAATACTGCAAAGTTGACTAGAGCAAACAGACCAGTGGTATTAATTAAAATAGTGCTATTTGGCCATTTAAATCCAGCAGGAATATGAGAGCCTACCAGATTAGTGCTGTTCTCTATTTTTACAGAGTTTTTCATTCAGGTTTTTACCCCGTGTACATTTACAGACATTTTAATATTGAACTGTGGTTATTTAAAAGATTTCATCTCTAGAGGCGGATAAGGTACCACAAGAGATGACCAATAGTGATGAATTGTTCAGATTTAGTTGGTATTAATCTTAAATTTATGATCTTAATACATAGGAAATGCCATTAACAGAGATCCAAGAATGTATTAGGACTGATGTTCACATTATTGGTGATAACTGAATGCAGTACAATGAGATGTGTGATCTAAGTCACTTTGAATATGGGAAAATTATTGGGGCTACATGAAAGGGCCACTCCATCCCGAAAGTGGTACAGGCACTGGAATTCTTATGATCAACCGTGTCAGGTTACACACCAGCCTTTTACCTGAGATTAATGGTCTGATTTCTTTGTTAATGTCCTAACACTCGGTCTCATCTAAGAGACATTAGCTGACTTTATTAGTAGAGTCTTAATTTCCTCCCCCCCCTCCCCCCAATCATGTCTTTCAACTGGTTTCCTATGTTGCACTAACCTCTTCATCTCAACATACCAATTAAAACTTATGGTCTAAATTATCTGCTATATATATTCTAATCTTTGTTTACCTCTACAATTATTACCTTCAACTGTTCACTCTACTAACAAAATTTACCAATCCCAAACACTTGGAATTACTTCATCAGTCCACTTAATTTTCAGCATCCTTCTATAGCACTACATTTCAAATGCTTTATTGTCCCTTATTTCTGGTATACCTAAAATCCAGGCTTAGCTACCAGTCCTGTTCTGCACATGTAGAGTTTTATTAAGTTCTAGATCCTAGATTGTTGTACGAAACCAAAATATTTCTCTTTTTCAAGAAGGTTCTTTCTGCTTTTAATATCAGTCCTGCTTCATACAGCAGTTGTAATTTTACTTGCTTTTCCTACTGCATCCATTCCCATTTTTATATTTACTGTACTATTATTGCAAACATTTCTGTTACAATTCATCACTTTTGTTATGCTTTTATTTATATTTAGTCCAAAATATTTCTTCAGTATTTTGTTGATGCCATTCAGTAACTTCTCAATATCCTTAGTCTGCCCTGCTAACAGGACAATGTCATTAATCAAATCACGATGTAATGATTTTTTTTTCCTTGAACACGAACGCCAGAATTTTCAGTACATAAAGGTTGAATATTAATTGAGATAAACAGCCTTGTCTCTCTTCAAGCAGGATGAAATGATCAGGTAGATGGTGAAACGTTAGGGGAATTGCGTGAAAGGGTTAAGATCGTTGAGGCTCGGCCTGTAGACGCTCAGCCTGTGGAGGGTCTGCCTTTCAACGCTGAAAGTAGAAATGATGGGTTTAACGAGGAGGGTGAGAAGGATGGATGGGAAATGATAACAAGTTGTAGGGGAAATATAGTTAACAGGATCAAGAATTAGAGACTCCAGAAATTGTGGGGAGTAACAGGTTTGACCTGTTACCAGAGTCAGACGGGGAAGAGCTTCGAGTAGATGTAGGAGTAGGTAAGGTGCAGCATGCCTACAGGAATATAGGCAAAGAAGGAAAAAATAGGAAGAGAGAATTTCTGCTGCTAGGTAGTAGCCATGGGATAGGTGTAGGTCCTCTTCTTCAGGATCAATTAGGCGCAGGCTACCAGGTCACAAGTTATTTCAAACCCAGTGCAACATTAGGTCAGGTAATAGAGGATATATGTTCACTTCGTAGGAATTTCATTGAGGATGATGGAGTAGTGACAGTGGGAGGTGCAGGAAATAATTTTGATAGAAACGTGAGTTATAGTATAAAGAGTGACCTGAGGAAGGTGGTGAAGGAGGTGCAGCATACCAGGGTGGAGTTCATGCAGGTTTTAAGTCGCTATGATCGGCCATAGTTGAACCATGCTGTGAGTCGGGTAGTTGTGGAAACAGAGATACTACTTGGAAGAGGCATTAGTTCTGTTTTGGGGGTTGTGCCTGTGAACACCATTGGTAGGTGCGGTTTTACTGGGCATGGCCTACTCATAAATAGAAGGGGGAAGGGACTACTTTCTGAGTTGTTAGCTAAAGCTGTAAGGGAGCCCACTTCCAGTTATGATGGGGTCAGGACTGCCTTTTTAAGGTTAGGGACTGCTGGTGAGGGGATAAAAATAAGTGATCAAAGGGATACTGGTTGTTGATGCACTATGAGAAAAATACAAATGCTAAAGAAACGGTTGAAGCTATTCAAATAACAACAGAATTTGGTAATGCTGAAAATACCACAAAGCCAAAAATAAGGGTGTTATTGGGAATTGTAGAAGTATAATGAAAAAAGTGGTAGAATTTGCAAACTTAATAGAGATACATGAACCACAAGAGATTACAGGATTAGAATCTTGATTAAAAGGAGTACTAGACAACAAGGTTTTTTCTGAAGGTTGCATAGTGTACCGCACAGACAGAGGAGCAATTGGTGGATTGGTATTCATACTAGTTAACAAAGATTACTATAGTTCTCTAGTGTTCATAGATCATGACCATGAGTTACTAGGGGTAGATTTTTGGGGTGACAAAAAAGAAAAAAATCATGGTATTGGCTGCTTACCGTAGTGGAAGAGTTAATAATGAAGATGAGATTCTTGGAGAGAAACTAAATTCACAGTCAAGATTTAAGTGTAGAATGGTTATTATTGGATGAGATTTAAATTTACCATGTGGCAACTGGGTGAGAAATAAGACAAATAACACAAAGGAATAGAGATTTGCAAATACCTTAATATGGGAAGGAGTTTTTACACAAGTGGTAGAGCAAAATACAAGGGGACTAAATATGTTGGATATCTTTCTAATAAAGCCTGATAAAGATCTTGTAGGGTGTTGAGTAAATGAAGTAATAAGTGATCATTGTCCACAAAATGATCACTGATCGATATTAGGGGAGTCAGTAAACCAGTGGCCAAAATAGAAGTTGTAAGGGTGTAAACTGATACCGGGGTAGTAGTATCGGTTTAGTTACCTTAACTGACTTCTGACTTGCTGAAACTTCTACTAAGTTTGCATTAATAAATTTGAATGACCATGTACCTGCCTAGATAATTCAACTGTAAAGCCTAGCGGTTGCCATATAGCTTGTTTAAACCAAAAGCTAGGGAAAGGTTAATGTTCACTACGAAAGCATGTTAAAGTCCACTTGATGAAAATTTTGAATTTATTTCACAGTCACATTTGAAAAATAGCAATTACAGTCAAATTGGCAATCGAACTAAACGTCTCCAAAAATCACAAGTCATGAAGAGGAAGAAGTACCAGATTAAACCCCTTTAGAAAAATTATAAGTCCATAGTCAATGCTAGCACAACTCACGGGTGGGAAAAATTTAACATGGTGGTGGATCACCCATGCTGTGGCTCAAAAAGTTACCGGAAGTCATCCTCGTTGCTCACCACAAACACCACCCAACAGAACACACTAGCGCATGATTACTTCGCTACTTGAAACAAAAGGCTCAAGACTCTGCAATACAAGACCAAAGGATAAAGACAGACGAATCAAGACCGCCCGATACAAGACAGCCCAGACAGCCTAAGCACTCCAATATATACTCTCTGTCGTATGCTAACCGTGATCTACCGCTTAACAAAAAATAGTCTGAAAAAATTTAATTATCGTTAATGTTCAAAATTTAACAGTGTGTAGCCTGACCCTTAAGGTTTATTAAAAGTAAGATGACTATAATTCTAAATTAACGCGTCTTCTTGTAAATAATTAGTGTGTGAGCGCAATGGTAATGAATTTCCTAAAAACAGTTGGTGAACCCCCGAGTTCCTTCTTAATTTGTGCAATTTTTGAAGTTCCTGCTGGATTACAAATTATTGTGTTTAGATTAATGTCAACATGTTCTGTGTTTGCTCCTGATTTCAAAAATGTAACTTTTATTATTATCGGTTGTGTATTAGAGAACTTATGTGTCTTACTAAAATCTAGGTTGAGACTGCCTAGACGACATGTTGGAAAAAATTTGGTTTCTAGTTAATAATTATTCAAGTGTTGTTTATATTGAAAAAGTGTTATTAGTTGAATTTTCCTTTTATTTAGTTACATGTTTTGAAAGTTGTTTTGTTTACGGAAATGGTCTTGTTCAGTCATAGTTTAATTTCGAAAACTACCATGTTTTTGTTTACGACGTAATAACTTGAAAATTGATTTAATATTTGTTCTACTGCCTGGAATGTTTTGAAACTTTAATATGATATACTAGATTCTTTACTCTTTCAGGAAATTTACTTTTTATTTCGGGAAATTATCGAAAAAGTGTTGTTATTCAATGCTGAAACTGCAAGTGTGTCTAATGAAGTGTTTAAAATTAAGTTTACTTTGTTTATATGGCCTGAAATTACTGATCTTTAGTGAATTTAGTTTTCTTTCTGATTATTATTACTATAAAAAATTTTACTGCACCAAAAAGTATTGAGAATTAATGAAATTATCACGTAATCAAAATCGACTGTTTACAAATTGGATAACACTGGCTCAGGTTAGTTTAAAGGTTATTTACTATTATAAATTGTTTATTTAGAGCTTGTATTGTGTGTTGAGTGACTTTACTGTTTTTAAATCAACTTATTTACTGAGTTAGGCTTCTGCATGAAACGTGTCTCTCATATCCTGTAGTTGCTAACTGAAAAATTTTATGTTTACTGGAAAGCTTACTACCTCCCTTATGCTCTATAGCTGGAATTTACCCAAATTCTAAGGTGCTTACAAAGGGGGGAAAAGTTATAATTATAAAAAGGCACAGGCTTTAGAATTGGAAAGGTTCAGCAAATGGAAGGATGGCACAAGTAAAATGGAGGCGAAATGGGAAGAGTTTAAGGAGATAATAAAAAAAAAGGCTGAGGAAATGTTTATTCCAAAGCAGAAAATAAGAGAAGTACAGAACCTACATACTACAATTGGGAGGTGAGGGGGGGCTAGTGAGATGGGAACACAACAGAATTAAGAGACAGGAAGGCAGTAGGGAATACTTAAAACAACTAAACAAGCAATTAGTAAGAGCAAAGAGAGAAGCAAAGGATGGGTTTATGAAGAATATTATTGGTGCAGGAGGACCACTGAACAATGAATCTAGAAATTTCTATGGCTATATTTCTCAGGAAATTATGAAGGAACTCAGGGAAAAAAAACGCAAAGGGGCTGGTGTAGATAATTTTACTACAGATTTATTAAAGAATGTGGGATACAATATTGTACCTTACATTGAAATTTTATTTAAAACCAGTTTGGAGTTTTGCCGCTTACCAGAGGATTGGAAAAGAGTGACAGCAGTACTGGTTCTTAGAGGAGGGGTTACAAATATGGTTGAAAATTACAGGCCAATTAGTTTGACATCAGAGATAGGAAAAATGATGGACAGATTGATATACAACTATATCAGAAATGTCTGTGAGGAAAGAAACTGGTTTTCAGATCAACAATATGGCTTTAGGCAAGGATATTCATGTGAATCTCAGACGGTGGGCTATATGCAAGATATTTCAGATGAATTGGACAAGGGTGGCCAAGTTGATAGTGTGGCAGTTGATAGTGTGGCAGTTGATCTTTTTAAGGCATTTAACAGATTCAGGGTAAAGGTATATACTTTTATTAAAATCGGTTAGAATCTCTCCTGTTTTGGAATTGTTTGATATCAGTTTAAAAAATGATCTTTGGATTTCAGGAAACTCATCTCTGTTCCAACCACCCTATTTGACTTCAAACCTTTCAAAGCTCTAACAACTTCTGTCCTTAAAACAGTATCTCCTAAGTCATCAATGTTGACAATCTTTTTGCATTACATTGTTGTTCAGACCATTCCCATCATACAGTTTCTGTAAGTTTTCCTTCCATTGGACAGCTGGCCTTAAAAGTGGTGTCCTGTCAGCCGCTTTAATATTTATACATATTTTCTTAATGTCTCCAAAATTTTGTATGATAGACGACCCGTGCGAAAATTTCGCGAATAAAATGCTTGTAATATAATGAAAAGTAGAACCGTACTTTTGTAGCAAATATTTTTTTTTTTTTTTAGTGTAATAGGTACGCATCAAAATACTCACAACATATTACGAAACAGTCAGGAAAATTTAAAACACCCTGTATTTACGACAAACTGTCACTGACCTTAACAGGATAAAACCAACCTGAACAAAATGCACACAACATCTCTGAAATATTTGTCGCTGTGCGAATAAAATATTTACATTGGAATTGTATAGCAAAATGACAGCATTTCCGTAACAGAAAAAAAAAAATATCCGAAAAGCTATTTATTGAATAAAAAAAGTTTATTGACATCTCTGTGATATCCGCTGCTGCAATCTAGGGACTTGGCTCTGAACAGTCTCATACGCGCTACCACTTTCAGCACCAAATTCCGAAAAATTCTTTCTTAATTTATGATTTTACCTAGCTGGAGACCTTAATTTTTAAAACAATATGTCATTTATCTATTTCGGCTAGGTATCGAAGAAGATAAATGGCTTGTAATAATAATAATAAAAACATGTTTTATAAATAATATTGATACTTTTGCCCTTTAAGGGTCGAATTAAAAAAAAATCCTTTTATAAAATATGGTGTGACCAAAGCAGCCACCTTGGTCTTTAAAATGATACCTCATTTTGCAATTTCGGTTAGTTATCAAGCGAGATAAAAAAAAAAAAAATTAGAACTGATCACATTTTCGCCCCTTAAGGATTAAATTTGTAGAAGTTTTTTTTTTCTTAAACTATGATGTGACCATAGCGTTTAATTTAATATTTAAATCGATACCTCATTTATTGATTTCGCTTAGGTATCAAGGAAAACAAATAGCTGGTGACAGAAAAATGCGTTGTAAAAATATTAAAACTTTTGCCCTCTAAGGTTAGAATTTAAAAAATTTCTTTCTTAAAATGTGCTAACGGAACCGAAGACATTACGAAGACCTCAATATTTTAAATCATACCTCGTTTATCAATTTTGTTTAATCTTCAAGGGAGATAAATGGCTCGAGATACAAAAAACGCATTTTAGAAAAATTGACATTTTTGCCCTTTAAGGTTCGAATTACAAAAGTTCCTTGCTTAAAATATAATGTTACCATGGCGGAGACATTAGTCTTTAATACGATATCTCATTTATCTATATCGGTTAGATATCAAGGGAGATAAATAGCACGTGACACAAAAATGCGTTGTAGAACCATTTATACTTTTTCCCTTTAAGGGTTGAATTCCAGATACTTCTTTCCTAAAATATGATGTCACCAAAGCAGAGACACCATTCTTCATAATCTTACTTGATATATTGATTTTGAATAGATACCCAGGGAGATAAGTGACTCGAGACACAAAAAACGCATTTTAGAAAAATTGACATTTTTGCCCTTTAAGGTTCGAATTACAAAAAATTCCTTGCTTAAAATATAATGTTACCACGGCGGAGACCTTAGTCTTTAATATGATATCTCATTTATCTATATCGGTTAGATATCAAGGGAGATAAATAGCTCGTGACACAAAAATGCGTTGTAGAACCATTTATACTTTTTCCCTTTAAGGATTGAATTCTAAAAACTTCTTTCCTAAAATATGCTGTCACCAAAGCTGAGACTCTATTCTTCATAATCTTACTTGATATATCGATTTTGAATAGATACCCAGGGAGTTAAGTGACTTGAGACACAAAAAACGCATTTTAGAAAAATTGACATTTTTGCCCTTTAAGGGTAGAATTACGAAACATTCCTTTCTTAAAATATAATGTTACCACGGCGTAGACATTATTCTTTAATATGATACCTAATTTATATGTATCGGTTAGATATTAAGGGAGATAAATCGCTCGTGACACAAAAATGCGTTATAGAAAAATTTATATTTTTTCCCTTTAAGGGTTGAATTCCAAAAACATTCTTTCTTAAAATATGATTTCACAAAGCTGAGACATTACTACTCATAATCCTACTTCATTTATCGATTTTGGTTAGATATCCAGGGAGATAAATGGCTCGAGACACAAAAAACGCATTTTAGAAAAATTGACATTTTTGCCCTTTAAGGGTCGAATTACGAAAAATTCATTTGTTAAAATGTAATGTTACCACGGCGGAAATCATATTCTTTAATATGATACCTAATTTATCTATATCGGTTAGCTATTAAGTGAGATAAATCGCTCGTGACACAAAAACGCATTGCAAAAATATTGATACTTTTGCCCTTTAAGGGTCGAATGTCGAAAAATTTCTGCCTTAATATATGACGTCACTAAAGAGGAGATCTTAATCTTTAAAATGATACTTCATTAAACGATATCAGATGGGTATACAGGGAGATAAATGACTTGTAACACAGAAAACAGCATTTTAGAAATATTGTCATTTTTGCCGTTTAAGGGTCGAATTCCGAAAACTTCATTCTTAAAATATGATGTGACCAAAGTGGAGACCATATGCTTTAAAATGACACCTCATTCATTGATTTCGTTCAAGTATGACGGAAGATACAGGGTTGTGACAAAAAAAATACCTTATAGAAATAATATATATGATCCTTCTATAGACCACTTCTGTTTTAGCCATAACTATTTACTTTTCTATTTCATCACAATTTTCTTGCAGCCAATTTGTATTTTTGCTGTTGGCTTTAGACCTTGTCGAGGTCCTTGGAGGTGGGAAAGGACTGGGGATGAGGAATGGGAAGGAATTCAGCCATGGCCTTTTCAAGGAAACATGCTGGCATTCCCTGGAGTGATTTGGGGAAACCATGGAAAACCCAAATCTGGATACCCAGACTGGGATTCGACCTGCGTCCCCCCAAGTGCGAGGCCAGAATGTTACATCACCCACCATGCCCGGCGCAGCCAGTTTCCTTTTGCTTCCTTGCATTTTCTGCTTATTTGATTTCTAAAATGTCTGTAATACTCTCTTCTTGCTTCATTCTGAACATTTTTGTGCCTTCTCCTCCGATCTATCGACTCCAAAATTTCTTCTGTGATCTGAGGTTTTTAGGTGCCATCTTTTTTAAACCCTAATGTGTGTTTACCAGTTTTGATCAATTCTCTCTTCAGTGCACTCCATTCATTCTAAATTGTATTGCTTTCATAGTTATTTCTTAGACCCAAGTTTACCATTTCTACAAATTTTTCTCTCTAGGTAGATTGTTTCAATTTGTTCACTTCCAGTCTGTTCTGCCAGTTGCTTCCTTATTCTCTTGAATTTCTACCTGTATTTCATAACTATCAGATTGTGGTCAGAGTCTGTCAGATCCTGGGAATGCTTTACATTCTAAAATTCGATTCTGAATCTCTCTTTGGCCTTGATAAAATCTAACTAATGGCTACTTAGCTTCCTTGGACATTTCCAGGTGTAGAGGCATTGAGGCTCAAATAGTATGGTTGCCATGGTGAGTTTGTTTTTTCCACAAAATTCTAATAAACTGTTTCTTCATACATACTAAAACTTCCTGCAGTATTCCCCATTTTCCTTTTCCCATTGCCACATTCAAATAATCCATATTTATTACATTTTCCTCCTCTTTCACATATTGGATAATTCTTTGATTTCATAATTTATTTAGTCTATTTCATTACTATCCTCCTGTGACATACACTTGTGCTAATCTGGTTGGAGCAGGCTTAGTTTTGATCCTCATCAAAATAATCCCGTCACTAACAGTTCATAGTAATTAAACGGTTTCCCTGCTCTCTTGTTTATTGCAAATCCCACAAGGTAACTCCATTCACAGCTTGTATGGGTTCCCCAAAATCAGATATCCTATGCATCCTTTCACTTAATCTCAATAATCCCAAAAACATCTAACTTAAATAATTCCATTTTCCTTTTTAAGTTTTCTAACCCTCCTACTCTATCCAGACTTCTAATATTGAACACTCCAGTTCATAGAATGTGTCTATTGATTCTCATGACTACTCCCTGAGCAGTCCCCATCAATAGTTCTCATTGGAGACTATTTTACCCAGGAAGAAACCATAATTTAATATGTAATTTAAGGGGATTAAATGGCTTCACGACATGCTTTGGAACTTTAATGCCGTGGCTTCCCGTTGCCTTCTGCATCCCCATGCCCTTGATTATTTCTCCCCATTGGCAATAGGGTTCATTGAACCATTCTCTACTCTTCCACCCTCCTTTCAGGAGGCCACTGGCAGCTAGTGGGTGACACATATACTGGGAATTATTCAATTGACAGAACCTTATCCATGCAAACGAGATGCACCATGTGAAGGAGAAGTTAACATTTGATTCTAAATACATTGTGGGGACCTATGACTTGCTGCCCAGAGGTTGATTAATCAGCAGACTCATTAAAGGGCAGTAACTCTATTCTACAATAAACGTTACAATTACTACCAGTTGTCTTCTGTCATAGATATCTCAATTTATTTATACATACTGTTCAGTGAGATGTCATCTCAGATCTCTCTGGGAGTGCCTGTTATTGGCTGCAGTTACAAATCAGAAAAAAATTGAAGTGTTCAGAAATGTTATTACAAAAGTAAAGAAGGGTGCGAAGGCAATATGCAAGAGGTGTGGAATATGTTTCTCATTGACAATACCCAGAAGCATATAACTATTTTCTTTCACTATTCAATGTTAACTAGTTCTCACAATACTTCCCCACAAGGACTGATTGCATTTTATACAAGATTATACAACTTAACCTTGAATTACCTCAGATAAACTAGTTTTGACAGAGGCAGACATCCAAGGTGCCTTTGTGTGCATAACCAAACACTCTGACACCAAAAGGGGCAACACTATTACCTGCTGGCACACAATAATCGTGTGATATCTATTGCATTTTGTCCGGTTCAGTTTCCTTGTTAAACTCTAGGTACTGGAAGAAAGAAACTGACCATCTCATTTACAACAAACTGGCTTTTTTCACCAATGTATGAGGATCCAACTAGCCTTCTGTTTGTGCACTAAGTTGTAGTTATAACTGATTAAAACTGTCCTATTAAAATAGACATTAACTTTAGGGTACGAAACAAATTTAAAATGCGTACAGTAAATGACTTTTCATTATTGACTTTAATGCCAATTCTGTGTTCCAAATATGCTTTGAAGCTAATTCCAGCTTAATTTCAGTGTAACGCTAAGTAATGCTGGTCTAGACCCATTTTAGTATTGTAGGTATGAAATAAAATGCACAGCAATATTTACAAGATCATTCAATAATTATTTTATATTCTTGATCCACTGAGAGATGAACAGGGGAACCGTAACTCCTTCAATAACCTCAACAGTAATTACAGCAGTTTCCTTCCAAATCTAATATATAAAAAATGAATGTTAGTTTGTTTTGATACGCTCCTGTACCATTCATCTGATTATAATGAAACTTTGGTGAGTTATTCTGTGCGCACCTTCAAAAGTTTCTGACCAAAAACAAATCCAAAAGAACTCACCCCCCTGTACATCCTTCAATTTTTTTTTCCAAATATTTGATACACAAACACACAGTTTTTATCCAATATCGATGAAAATCTGCACACATATACTTTAAGAGAAAAATACTGTCTACATTTGTTTGCAAAAACCCACCCTTTTCACTTTTACTCCAACTCCCTAAATATTTGACAATGTTTGTAAGCACCTTAGAATTTTGGTAAATTCTAGTTTCTTAGCTTCAAGTATAAGGGAGGAAGTAAATTTACAGTAAACATATAGTTTTCATTGCATACACAGGTTATGGGAGGAACATTTTATGTAGAAGCTGATACCACAACACAATTCATTAAATAAACCATTTTACAAGCAGTAAAGACCCACAATATTTAATAAAAGTACTAAATAAACTTTTTATAATAGTAAAGAAATTTTAAACCAACCTGGAATAAGATAATCCATTATTGTCCCACTTGTAAACAATAGATTTTTGCTACGTGACCATTCCGCTATTTCTGAACACTTTTAAGTGAAGTAAAGTAATTTTAAAATAATAATAATTCAAGAGAAAGCTAAATTCACTAAAATTCCGTAGTTTCTGACCGTGTAAATAACTTAAATAAATTTTTAAACACTTCGATAAATGCATCAAAAGAAGTGGAAGTAAAAATGGGTGTGCCGCAGGGTAGTGTATTGGGACCATTGCTATTCATTATTCTAATGAATAATTGTGTTGATTGTTTACTATCTGAAATTAGATTGTTTGCAGATGGCATAATGCTGTATAAAAGAATCAAAACGATAGAGGATTGTAAACAGTTGCAGGGTGATCTGGACAGGATATCTAATTGGGTTGGTAAACATGGAATGAAGATAAATGCAAAGAAGAGTCAGCTTATTAGATACACAAATAAAAAACAAAAGGTTAATTATGAATATAAGATGGGGAAAGAATTGCTTGCTGCAGACTTGAAATGAAAATATCTTGGCATTACTTTTGATAACAAGCTTAACTGGGCAGGACACATAGGACAGGTGGTAGTAAAAGGTTTCAAAGTTCTGCATTTGTTGGAGAGAGTGATGAGGGGATGTACGAGAGAAGTCAAGGAATTGGGTTACAAAACTTTGGTGAGACCATTGCTCGAATATGGTAGTGTAGTATGGGACCCTCATTTTACGTATCAAATACAGGAGTTGGAGAGGGTGCAAAAAAGGGCTGCTAGATTTGTTTCTGGAAATTATCGCAGAATGCAATCAGTGACGGATATGATAAAGGAGCTGGAATGGGATTCATTGCAAGACAGGAGGAGGATGAGGAGGGTCATGGGAGTGTACAGGGCATATACTGGTGATGAGGCATGGAAAGATATTGCAATAGGTATGAAAAGTAGTGCATGGAAGGGAAAAGATGACCATGACCACAAGCTGGCACTCGATTTCAGGCACAAGGGTGTGGGAAGATTCTATTTTTTAGGTAAGGGTGTCAGGGATTGGAATGAGTTACCAAGAGAAATAATGAATAATTTACCGAAAACTTTGAAAGAATTTAAAGATAAAATTTGTAGAGGGCAAATGTGGGTGGGTGCAGGATAGGGGTGTAAGGAAATTGCCACCAGAGCCTGTGCTCCATTGCAATTAAATTAAATTGTCATTGTCACTTCACTGTTAACATTTTTTATCACATATTACTAGTCATTTCCCGAGGTAAAAAGTAGATTTTCTAAAAAAACGAAAAATCTAGTTTAACATATTTGAATTTCAGAACATTCCATGCAGTAAAACAGATTTTACGCAAGTTTGTAAAATTATTTCCTCACTATACACACGTGGTTTGCTTAAGATTTATTTACAACTAAACCCAACCACTTTCAGAGATAAAATAACCTTTAAAACACGTAACTAAATTCAAAGAAAACTCTGATAATTTTACTTTTCTGATATAAACAATACTTTAAGAATTATTAACTAGAAACCAAGTATTTACTAAACTGAATAAAACCCGATTTTTGTTATATCCATAAATTCGTTATCTCACTACCGATTTTTATAAAATTTTCACCATTGAACTCCAGAATTAACGTAGAACATTTTGGCACTAATTTCATTTAGATTAATTGTAATTCAGCAGGTGACCTTAAAAAGTACGTAAATTTTCTAGAATTGGGGAAATACACACTTGCTTCAAAGACGTGGTATCACTACGCAAATTAAACCAAAATTTAAACTAATCATTCAAAATTTCTCACTAAACATCCTTTGAGCATCTTGCAGATAAGTCTACACACTGTCAAAGTTTGAACACTTTTTATAATCTAGATCGTTTAGTGCAATATACACACTTTTTGTTAGGCGGCAGCATAAACGCGCGGTACAGTCGGGGTCAATATAAGCGGGGACCTCGTAGTGGGGGATGTCTGTCTTTCGATTTCGTCTTTACTCAGGGAGCGTTTTGTGAGGTAATCTGCGCTAGTTGGGTTTGGGGCAGTAAGGTGGCGGTTGGAAACTTGCTCTCAATGTCTGCCATGTTGGGTGTCGTTATAATAGGCAGCTAATGTAATGTCAAAAGGGGTCGTTCGGTATGATTTCTCTCCAAAACCTACAATTTTCTGGAAATGAGTGTTCAATTGCCTACTCAACTGTTTAATGCAATATTTCGTGAATGTGACTTTGAAAATAAACTTAAAATTTTTCTCGAAGTGAACTGTTGTGATTTCGTAGTAAAACCTTTCCTCAGCTTTGGGTTATAAAGTTTTGTGGTGGCCGTAAAGCTCAGTTGAGTTTCTAAGTAGGCTACATGGTCATTTAAGACTATTAAAGTCAGTCAGAACATTTTTGTAAGAGAACTTTTCATTTCAAGTGAACTGCTAGTTAAGGCGCTAAAGCAATACTACCACCCCCAGTGTGGTTTTGCCCCTTACACGTTCTTCACACAATCACATAGTTTTTATCCTATTTTGATGGTACTCTGCATATGTATACTTTAAAACAAGTAGAAAAATACTGTCTGAATTTGGTTTACAAATCCTAACCGTTGTCCTCCTTTACCCACCCTTAAGTTATGCCAAAGTTGTTCCTACAAATCCATAGCT
Source organism: Vandiemenella viatica (assembly GCA_031002005.1). NCBI lineage: Eukaryota > Metazoa > Arthropoda > Insecta > Orthoptera > Morabidae > Vandiemenella > Vandiemenella viatica. The sequence continues at coordinate 170,919,256 of CM061919.1, forward strand.
TTTATCGAATTCTGATATTACTTTGCATATATGTAACTTAAAATAGATGTGTCTGGTAGCTTAGTGGTTAAGGAATTAACTTCCAGAAGTCTCTGTCTACAGTCCCAGGTTCAAATCCCAGTGGGTGCATGAATTTTAATGAGGTGGATTTTAACATATGAGCAACGCCGGACATTCCGCGGTTAAGATTCCATAAAGTTATATAATAAAAAAAAGAGCAGTCTGGAATCTCACCGGTTAATGGGCTTACTTTCGAAAGTTCCCAGGTTTGGATCACGGTGGAAGCTGAAACTTCTAAGTGTGGTTTTTCATGACGTACACCAGATCTGTGGTTTGAATTCCATGTTGTTCTGTAGGTCCCAGAGTAAAAGAGCTTGACGGCCTATCTGTGACACAAGCTTAGGACTTCTTTGGGATAATTCAGCCAGCCTTCAGGATGTGGATTAATTTGGATTTTTTTTTTTTGTATAAATAGAAAACTATTGTCTACATTTCGTTTGTAAAAAGAAACTATTCTCCTTATGCCACCCCATCAACTTAATTTTTGACAAACAAACCCACAGTTTTTAATCAAACTTTGATAGTACTTACCAAATATATGCTTCAAAACAAATTGGTCTGTAGCTGAATAGTTAACGTTATTACTTACGGAAGTTTCTGTCTTGGGCCACAATTTCAAATCCAGGGGGAAGCAGGAATTTTTAGGAGTTGCATTTGATCATCTGAGCAATGCCCAGCGTTCCCTGGTTCAGATTACTCATTAAACAGTAGGTACCAGAGGAAAGGAACTGGCAGTCCTGCCTCCGACACAATGGGTTAGTACACCTCCTTTGGGAGGATTCAATCAACCATCTGGTTGTGGACTAAGTTTCTTTACTTTAAAGCAAAGAGAAAATACTGTCTAAGTTTGGCTTACAAAAAGCTAATCCCTCTCCTCCTCAATTTTTGCCACATTGTTCATACTAGCCCATAGCTTTTATCTGGGTTGGATATTATTTAGCACACCTGTACTTAAAAGACATTACGTTCTGGTAGCTTAGAGGTTAAGGCTCTTACATTCAAAAGTTTAATGGTCTGGTCCTAGGTTCAAATTCCAAATGAAGCAGGAGATTTTAAGAGTTGTATATTGTCAATGGCTTAGAATACCCCCTTTTGATTGTTCACCAAGTTAGTTTTTTTCTTTAAAACAAATAGAAAAATACTGTCTACATTTGGTTTGCAAAATCCAACCTTTCTTCATTTTTGCAAATGTTCTTTATTCATACCCACTGTTTGTATCTGATTTCGATGGAACTGGAACATGTTTACTTTAAAATGATGAGAAAATTATTTCCTACATTTGGTTTACAAAAACCCACTACTCTCCCATAAGAAAAATTTAAAGATGGAACTATTCAGTCTTTTTGCAAAAATCTCAAAAGTGGTAGGGGAAATAACCAAAGTGGTTAGGAATACGCATATTCCATAACATTTCATGTCAAACAGCTTTGGACCGATTCCAAGTGGTTAGTTAGTTGCTGACCAAGAAATTCATACTGTCAGGCAACAAGGCTGCATGGGGGTTATGCAACACTTTCACCTGAACTGCGAACAATTAAGTTCATGATCATGTGTAGCCTTCAGGTACCTATAATATTAAATATATTGGCCGCCACACATTCATATTAAACCCCAAATGCGAAGGGTAATTGAAATAAAGTCACTTGACACAGTTTCAGAGTAACACAATACTTACATTCTTGCAAAAGTTCACTCGTACATTGTTGGTACCAGATACGTGAATAAAGCATCGAACAACAGTTTCTTTGAAGATTACAGATTAAGTACAATCCTATGAGAAGACAAAAACGCACAAAGTCCCCCTAACATTAGTGAGTATTATGGCATGTTAGAATTTGCCGAAACCGCTACCGCATGGAACAAATTGCTCCGCGTAGTTGCGCGATCACTTTCCGGCGAAAAAATGAAACTAGAGTGAGACTACATATTACGAAGTTTCTTCTTTGAAAATCTAGCGTGGAGTGAGACTACATATTATGAAGTTACTACTTTGAAAATCGCTGAACCGATCATGTGCGAAGTTATGCAATAACTTTCTGGCGTAGGAGTGAGACCAGAGAGAGACTACATATTACCAAGTTACTTCTTTGAAAATCTAGCGTGGAGTGAGACAATCTAAGCTTGATGCAAGATCTTTTATAGACTTCTCAGAGCCTATGACGTCAGCAACTTTTTCTTTAATTAATGTCTCCAAAAGTACTAAATAGTTTAACTTGAAATTTTTACAGGACTTTCTATGATCCTGTTCTATCTGTTTTTATTTAATTTAATATTCAAAAGGGTTTCTATAATCTTAAAACTGAAGTCATCATGTGACCAACTTGACAGAATTTTTACACACTTTTTAAAAACTTAATTATTCTGATGAATGCTTAAACTTTTTACCAAAACCATTATATATTTATAATCGTCTCAATTTGGGCTATCTACTGATATAAATTTCAAATTATATTCCTTTTAGTTAAAAAGTTCATTTTTTCTCTTAATTAAAACTGCTAATTAAATTTTGCCAAATTATTTAATTTGACTACCAAAATATCAGGAACAATGCTGACTATAGCTGGTGATAAAAGTTCAGCTGTAGCTTTACTCGATTCAAAGATATTTCAAATCTTAGATTTTTACTTTTCTGATCGCATTTTTCAAAATGTGAACAACCCGGAATATCTCTTAAAATAAATGTTTCCCGGTATAATAAATACACTTTAAAATGATTCAAATGATGAGTTTTAACTGTGAATACAGGGAAATTCCTTCAAGTTGACAATTACTCTTCTCGAAATTTCTAAGTCCGGCATAAGTAACTTTACAATCGATCTATAGAATATTTTACTACTGGGGATAGCTAGTGGGAGTGCTTTGGTGAACTAAAGGATACCTAACAACACTTGAAATTTAAAAATCTACAGTTTTTATCTGATCATGAAGGAACTTTGTACATAGATGTTTTATAATAAATGAAAAATGATGTTTACAATTAGTTCACAAAACTGCACTCTTCTCCTTCTCCCCTTTTAATACTAATTTATACAGCAGCTTTCCAGTTTTTTTTTATGTTGACCAGGTAATCAGCCAATGTGGGTGTTGATGGAGGATTTTTACTACAATCCAGTCAAAAGGAATAAAACATTACAACTTTTAAATCCAGCAGCCAAGAAATGCTGTATACAGTAGTTTCTTCTTTATTTTAAAGTAAAAAAAAAAAAAAACTTAGTCCACAACCCGATGGTTGGTTAGATCCTACCGAAGGGGGCATACTAAGCAATTGATTGTTTACAATTCTTGAAAATTCCTGCTTCCACCGGAATTTGAACCTGAGACCAGACCAAAAAAACATTGAAATAAAGAGCTTTAACCACAGAGCTACTACACTGCCCTGTTTTTAAACATTGGTGTGTTATGTACTATCAAAACTGAATATAAACCATGGGGCTGTTTTTGTAGAAAACGAAAGACCAAAAATGTTGTATATGCCAAAGCACTAGAATAAACTTTATCAACATTAATTTAATTCATAAAAATCATTGTCTTTCCTTTGTTTTGAAAACGTAAATGTGTCTGTTAAGAAAGAAAAAGAGGCATTGCAACACATGCTGGGCAAAGCTAGTTATGTATAAAATTTTCTATGATATTGATAATGGTGTTAATTTTATTTCAAGTAACAATTACACATTTACATAATAAATTGAAGAAATGGTTTCTGAGGAAAAGGTATTAAAAAATTTGACCTTTTTTTAAATATAAATTTATAAATTCATAATTTATACAGTAGAAATATGAAAATATATTTCAGTATTTATGCTTCAAATTTTAGTTTGTTACATTAGGTGACAGCTATTATGTTGCTGTCTTTTCTTCACTAAAAATTGCTTCATTTTAATTTGCAAGCTTTCATATTTTATAAAAACCATATAAATACATATATTTAGGCTGCCTGGTTCCATGAAACTTTTGAGTCTACATAAGGGTGAACTACAAACAGTGCTAAGCACTTTGTAGTATTAATATAGGTTAATGACTGTTTCAAGCTGAACATAATGGAGAAATATATAAGATGTTTCCTCACACACTAACATGAAATTACTAACAAGTCATACTGAAATGTACAAGAAGATTGTGAAAATTTACATGAAAAGCAAATTGGAACTGACTTAATGAAGAGGTTGGGTTCAGACCTTAAGGAAAAAAAATATATTATTCATTTGAACTAATTAACTTTTTCATTTACATAATAGGTATTAGGAGAAACATTTTAATCAAAAAAGCAGCAATTAAAATGACATTCTCTGAAATGCTATAACTGAATTAGCATAAAGGATAATAACATAAAAGAACAACTGACTGGGTTGAAATGTAAATTTTTTATTAAACATATTATTCTAATTTTATAAAGTTCATTATCAAAAATCTAGTAACTTTTTTGTACCTGGCAGTGACATTTGATATATAGACAGTATGTTCAGTACATTCACTATAATGGTGATTATTAGAGTATTTGGAATAAAGTTCCTTGTGGAACTATGTCCAGTGACCCAGACATAGAATTAATATTTGGTAGCTTAAGTTGAAAAAAACAGAGATAATAACTACAGAAACAAGTTTTTCAGAGAACACTAGAAATGTCTCAGCTCAGACGAATAACTCAGCTAAACAAGAATGGGCTATGTGACCATTTTTATGAAATTTTTTATTGACACACGTTATTTATTTGATACTATTTATTTTTTGATGAATAATGTTAAATTTTACATAAAATAAGCACAAAGTTTAAATTGGTTAAAAGGCTGCTAAAACACTCCTTTGAAACATGGTGCGACCCAACGATACCTGTGATATCACATGCCAGTAAGCACTCTTCCTTGATATGTGATGTCTTATTTATTTCTCTGAATCTGTGTATAACTGGTTGGAAATACAGTTTAAAAATTGTGGTGGTACACCTATGTACAAACACAACATTAAAAAAATTGCCAAAAAACTGCAAGTGTTCCCACTGTAGCTGAAATACAAAAAAGTTGCTGAAATGTGCACGCAGAAACCCAGACGATTCTGTAACTAATTCACCCACCATTTTCTCTGAAGTTTATTTACACTGTAATTTCAGTTAGTTAAATGAAGTAATAAAACAAAGTAGTGACATGTAGACACATTCAACATACAATACTGCTGAAGATGCTTCTAACAAGGAGAGAGATCCTTAGTGGGGGAATTCGCATTAGAGAATGAAAAAGTCTGATGTACAGCATATGAAACTTCTTAGATTTCATCCCAATACCAATAGCCACATGGTTTAATGCAAGTACCAGTAAGGTTAGGGTCCCTTGTTTCGTTTCTCACTTCGGAACATGTTTTATTTGTTTTTGTGCATTTTCTTTTGGTACTATTTACCATTGGTAGCATTGCGTATTCATTTCTTTCAAAAACTCCCCAAATATTTTTGTTTTTCTTTGAAGGCTTCGTTAATGTTTTGATAATAAGACTATTGGAAACATTTGAAGCATAACTGAAGAAGACTTCAAAAATGAAACTGTATGTTACTTGCACATTAATAGTAATGCCTCCTAAATGGACGAATTTGTGTCAGACATATGAGCAATTGTATTGTCATATAAAATTTCGTCCCAAAGGGATTCATAGTGTTCTAGATTTGTTGCAAGATTAGCGTGAAATTTCTACAAGTGATGTTGCTGTTAAAATAAATTCCATTATTCAGCAGTGTGCCTGTATGTTTTGCTGTGATGAATTATGTGTGGTATGTTTCAAAATTAATTTAAAAAACAATATAATTTAGAAATGTAAATGAAAAAAGCTTCTCCACTTCAAAAAGAAAAAGTGTTTGTGGTTATGAAATTATCTTTTCATAACAATTTCCTTTGAATGGCAACAATTTATGTTTCAAATGTTTCTATACGGGACGTCATCCAAATATTTGTGAATTCTTTGAATAAAAATTAAAACAAAAGAAAACGCACACAGGGGAAAAAAAGTTTACCCAAAACAAGGATCGAACCTTGTGCTTTTAAAATACCAAACGCACTCTTCAACCCTGCAGCTAACCAGACACTGAAGATTTAGCAGCTTCTCTACATGGAAATAATAAGCACATAAAATGTCTCAGTATCTTGCTCTGAGAATGAAGTGTAATGCGTTCAGTAAATAAAGAAACAATAAATTCAGATACATTGGCAAAATGCATTTATCATTTATTTATAATTTTTTTTATCGGCAACTAAGAAAAATGGCCCACCTCGTCGAATTATTTTATATTAGTGCCTACCTTATAACTAAATTATATATTTTTCTCATTAATATAACTTACTTGGGAACCATCAGACCTGTTCAGAACAGATTTTGATCCCCCGATTATATGTTGAAGGGTATTTACTCCATATATCTGTGTTACAACTATTTCTTCAAAATGAGCCCTGGGTATCGAGAAATTAACACGGAAACATATGTAAATATATTTTAAATATTATAATTTTAGTACATTGTTTAAAAGCTTCAGCGTGGTGTATGCGGTAAGGCGCTAACTTCCCATTTTGCGAACCCGGGTTCAAATCCCCATTCTGCCAAATATTTTTATTTATTTTTTTATATGCAGTAATCATTGAACATTGTTTTTATTTAATTTAAAATTCATTTATGAATTTTTACTATGCGAAATAACAGACATTATGTTAGTTTCAAACATTTACATGCTACCACCACTGAACGGAAATAATTATAACTGTGGTAGGGGAGAAAAACCCTGACCTTATGGCTGTAATATATTTAATTTATGATATTAATTGTAGAGATACAAGTATAGAAACGATGAACATTAAATATACCTGTCTAAAAAAAAAAAAAGGGGATTGGGACTGTACATTCTGTAATATTTTGTTTTAAAAGTTATTTTGCATAATAAAAATTCATAAATGAATTTTAAATGAAATATAAAATCAATGATTACTGCATATAAAAAAAGAAATAAAAATATTTGGCAGTATGGGGATTTGAACCCGGGTTCGCAAAATGGGAAGTTAGCACTTTACCGCATACACCACACTGAAAGTTTTAAATTATGTACTAAAATCATAGTATTTAAAAGATATTCGCATATGTTTCCGCGTTAATTTCTCGATACCTAGGGCTCATTTTGAAGAAATAATTGTAACACAGATATATGGAGTAAATACCCTTCAACATATACTCGGGGGATCGAAATCCGTTCTGAACAGGTCTGATGGTTCCCAAGTTAGATTTAACTTATAGTTTTGATCATTCTTATGAACGATTTCTGTTAATCACTAACTTTGAATTTAAATATAAGTAATTCTTAAATTGAAGTTGTTACATTTTTAAGCCCTGCAGAATAAAAGTTAGGGGTTGTTTTAAAGTAAGCCCAACATGTAAAGCATCTAGTTTCGGCATTTTTTGCTATTTTGCATTCAAACAAAAACTAATTAATAACGAGAAATAGCTAGCAACTAATAATAAAAATAACTGGAAACTTGGAAAATAGGGAACACACACAGCCGCAGCATTTACTGGCATGTGGCGTCACTAAAGCAGCCACCAATCATAGGGCGCTTTCTGTCACGTGACCGAAGGTGAGAAATCGACCAATTTAATTTTGTGTTTTTATATAAAAAAATAATCCATACTTTCTTTCAAAATTATAAAAAATAACTATTAAGCAGTAATATAAGTGCTTATATTTTTAATATATATATTCAATACGGTCAAAAGCCTATTACCCTGACATTATTTTACATTGTAAGAATGTGAACAATTATTTAATACAGTTGTTGTTTATGTGCAAATATTGGATTTTTTCCTTTTCATAGCACTGAGCATTGCCATGTATTCCACATCATTCTCACCTAATTAATGTGTTATCTGAAATTTGATGTTCTGCCTCCAAGTAAATGGGCTTACAATTTTTGTGTTGACATTGCCCTAAAGCATTTTTTTTTTAAATTATGGAAAGAAATAAACAAAGAAAAGTAATCATAATTTTTACACTTCTTATCTAAGCAAGATTTTAATGTCTAATGTCAAGACATTTACTTAAGCTTTTAGTACCAAACCTTGGAGAAAAAGGTAAAATAACTGCATCAAAGGGATTGTAGATCAAAAGATTTTGATAATGCAGTTGAGAAGCATGTTGTAGCCTGTGAAACATTAGTTGTTTCATTTTGCACAGCAACAGTGACTGCATGTTCTTCTCCCATTTGCAAAGCCGCGTCTCCAGGTAGAACTTGGCAATTCAACTCCTGAGGAATTGCTGGGACAAGAGTAACAATAGTACCATCTGCAGGAACAAGGACATCACTATTGCAACAAAGATTCCCATCTATAGTAATGCTAAATGGCCTACGAGGAACTTCATTTATAGTATTTTTTGTTCCTGTGGAAGTGTTAGTGAGAACTTCTGATGTTACTTGAAACTGCTGCTCTTCAGATGGGGTTGGACAGTCTCCCTGAGTGGCAAAATTGCCAGTGTCACAGTTCTTCTTCTGACATTCGCCTTCATAAGGTGAGGAGCACACATGGAAAGAGAAAAGGCTAGGAAGTTCAGTTGAATGGACCATCTGAGAATTATTTGAAGTAGCATGTATTTGTGAGTGTTTCACCAAGCTGTCCATGTAGCGGAATGATTTCCTGCATATTGTACAACGATGGGGCCTGGATGCAGCATGGGTTGAAACATGATTGCAAAGTTCTCTCTCTGAAATGAAAGTCTTCCCACATTCTTCACAGCTTACAGTATCATGGCACTCACTTGTACCCTTACTGTCCAGATTTTTATGAGAACTGAGATGCTTTGTGAGGGCACTCTTACTTGGACATTTTTTCTGACACAGTGGGCAGTCAAAGATGCGGTTACCAGAGTGTGAACGCAGATGTTGACGCAGAGCATCTGGACGTGAAAACATTTTACCACAAGTGGGGCAAGCATGTGGCTTCTCACCAGTGTGAGCTCGACGGTGGTAGATAACAGTGCTCCGTCCTGCAAATTTCTTACTACACATGTTGCAGGAGTAAGGCCTATCCCCAGGTTTTGCATGAACTCTAACTTTGTGAGACTGTAGCTTTTCTTCGGTTTTATACCTCTTGTCACAGTTTTCACATGAAAATTCTTCATCTTTAGACTCCTTATTATGAGTATTCATATGTCTTATGAGGTGATTTTTCTGCATAAAGCCTTTGCCACATATATCACACTGGTGACTAACATGTCCAAGATGAGTACCAGCAACATGAAGTTTCAAAGCAGTTGTAGTTGCAAACAACTTACCACAAAGTTCACACCTATGGTTTTTATTGTGGGATTTCATGTGTGTCCAGAGCGCATGCCGAGTAAAACTTTTACCACATATTTCACAAACTGCTGTCTTCTTTGTCTCAGAGTCAGTGTGGATCTTCTTGTGGTGGTTTAGTCCTGTTCGTCCAACAAATCTTTTGTGGCAAATGGGACATTCGTAAGGTTTACTACCAGTGTGTGTTCTTAAATGTTCTTCAACATATTCTTTGCGAGAAAATGATTTACTGCAAATATCACAAACATAATTCTTTGATGTATCCTTAGAATGAGTTTTTTTGTGTTTTGTCAAGGCACTTTTAGCAGCAAATCTCATGCCACAGACATCACACTGAAATGGCTTTGATCCAGTGTGAGTCCGAACATGCAATTTCATCTGGCTTGGTTTATCAAAACCTTTACCACAATACTTACACTTCATAACTTTAGCCTCAGGATGGACAGCCATGTGCTGTTTAAAGTGCTGCCTATTGCTGTAGCTTTTACCACATGTTTGACAGGTCATTGTTTCACCACCTTTGACACTTCCAAATGGCTCATCTTCTTCCTCTAACATGCTATCTCCTTCTGTTTCATCCTCCTGCAAATGAAAAAAAAAAAAAAAATTAAACTATTTTATGGCACAGACTTTTAAAATTAAAATATCAGCTGCAACAGTTTTGCTTATTAGGAGCAAATTTTTAATGGAAAAAGATGAATATCAAACTTGCAGATAGCTTTCAAAGGCAAAGGTTAAATTCCATAAGCCAATTGGCTTATAATTTTGTCTATTAGGTAGCACTTTGGAAATCCCCAGTGTTTCCAATAACTTAGGTGTCATCAGTGTCAAGTAGGAGTAAACGGGAGGGAGCATTTCTTGCATATAATTAATGAATTTTGTGATGAAGCCACCTGTTTCACCATTCTGTTAGAGCCACATCTGCAAATGGTGATTAAGAACAAAAAAAGGGTCTGTTACGTTTTCAGGCGTCATCTGAATATATTATGACTATTAAAAGTGAATACCATTTCCTTTTTTTTTTTTTTTTCCTTACATATATTCAGTTTACTTAAAGGTGACAATTACAGCGCTTTTAGGCAGTGAAAATATGGAAGCATAGGGAAAACAACCCATCACTTACATAGATGAAGGCAGGAGGGCCAGATGAACACAGAAACATGAACAGTTTTTACAATATTTCTATTATAGCCTTATTCAAGTCAGTAAGGTTGTTACATCACTTCTTCCTCTAATTTTTATGATAAAACTATTCTAGGTATGGATAATCCTATCACAATTACAATGTGAAAATAAAATGTTCAGAAGATCATTACGGTATGTAATGAGAATCTTATGCTACCTCAGTTTGGATTAAACTTAATATGACTAAAAAAATGTACGTTAATGAATATAACAAAAAGAAAGGGAAGAAACCAATTTTATAAGTGTGTTGTGATAGTCGCTCCTATTTTTTTTTTTTTTTTTTTTTTAAATCATTTAAACAAGAAATTGAATCAAAGCAAAGACAGTAAGGAACACAAATTTCTGGTAGGATAGATTCAAGACATGAAGTTGAAAATAAAAAATACCAAGCCTTCTAGCAAATTGCAGCAGCTGCTGAGAGATCCATATATACATAAAACAGCAATTCATAGTATAGAATAGGATCCAAGGAAGAGCATACTTTGTATCCAATACCTATATTTCATGGAAATCTGTCACAAATTTAATGCAGTGATTAAACTGGAACAATTTGTCAAACTGACATTTAAAATAATAATAATAATCTCAGACCATTTTACTCCTCACTTTCAATTCCAAATGTGATGGTATATATGCACTGTTGATTTACTTAAGCCAAAAAGAAAATACACCATTAAGGAAACTAAATCAAAATTTTCCTGGAAGCTGTCTTTTCTTACCACTGCAGTTCTGGATTATAGTCAAAACACGAGTCTTTAAACACTTGCAGAATACATCTTCCACCATACACAGTACATTGAAGTAACATAGTTCATCTAGAAACATTTGACCAAGCATTAACAAGCCTCTCTCAAATTCAACAAAAATTCCCCCACACGTGAGATGAGGCACGTCTGCTTTGACTACCATAATACCTCTATTAATGTTCAATGCATTAAGTTCTGTTTCCTGCTTCAGTTGCAGAGGTCTGCATTAAGTTTCAGGTAGATAACATGTATAATTTTATGAGGAAATCATATAAAGCTAAAAGTCTGGTAGAAAATAGCTAAATAATACACTTTTGCAAAACAGCTGCTGCTCAGTTTGATGGGCTGGTACAGTTTTTTTTACATACAAAAGGAACATTATGTCAATGCAATCAGCCCTATTGACATTTATGGCCATGGATATAGATCTATGACTATTCTGTTAATCCAAACATTATGATGGTTTAAACACAGCATGAAACTTTTCACCTCTTGTAGGGTAGTATCCAAGGCTGGGAGCACTGGACATATAATTTCATCGCTTGCATCTTCCTGAAACGAAGATTCATATAAAATATTTAAGTAATTATTAACTCCTAGAAAATTTATAAAAGTATTAACCATATGAATTAACTATGTACTTACCCTTTTTTTATTATCACTTTCTGCGACTACATCTCCCTCCTCTTGACACAAAATGTTATCCACACAGTCCGTTTTTACCAGGTTCTCATCATTAGACCCTTCTAATTTTGTGTCAAAGACTTCTTTTACTACACTATATTTCTCTGACACGGGGAGCAAACTGAAGTCCACCCACTCAGTCATAGAGTGACAAAATTCCTCTATGTCTCCAGGAAATTGTGCCTTTCCTTTATAGATATAATCCAGAAAGGCTTGAATGTGCTGAATTTTAAAATCTTTGTGCAGTACAAAGATATGATTTATGTTAAATTTGAGGTTTTTGAACAAAGTTCTGAAATAGGCACTGAAAATACTTAAAATAACTTTGTGTGCTTCAAACTTGCAACCATCGACATAGATTGATACATCAAGTAAACTTTCACATTCTAACAAATTGCAAAGTGACTGCTGTATTGGAGTAGAACCCAGTTCTGTATCTTGAGATGTTCCAAATGATGTCCTGATGATGTTGAAATCTCCTGAACTGCTATTTTGTTGTAATCCTTCAGTCACTGTAGGATACAATGATGATAACCTATCACAGAGTGTCTTAATGCCTAACAGCTTTGCAGTGTTGTATACTGATAATGTGTTTTCTACTGTAATGTTGACAGATCCTTTGTAGCAAAATTCCAGCACAATTTCCAAATCTTCACACTTTACATTTGGAAGAATGAACACAAATGGTCGTTCTCTACGGTGAAAGTTTTCTAAAAATATATTAAGTAAATAGTTACTACATGCTCCTAAAATAAAAGAATGGCAGTGAGATTTTAAACAATTGTTTGTCACAAACATGACATCACAATTTAAACAGTCTTCACGGCACTGCCAAAGATTCTGAAGTAAAATTTCCTGGTGTTTTGGTATAACAAAACAAGAAACATTTTCTTCTTCTTGTTTTCCTTTAGTAGTATGAAAAGTAAAGAGTTTGGCTACTGCATGGAATTGGCTGGTGAGATCTGCTGGTACAATTGACTTTCCAGTATAACAGCATTCTGCAATTAATTTTATGCTTGTAATATTGTCTTCAGCACACGGAATACAGAATGCTGATATTTCATTACCTAAGCTGGTTTTACAACAGGAAATAAAACACTGAATGATAGGAAGGTGTGCATGAATCTTACTCCGTCCACTTGTAAAGATCACATCAGTAAGCAATCTCTCTGTATAGAAAGTTTTTAATTTATGAAAGATATTTTTTACATGGTTTTCAGCTTCATCAAAGTTTATTCTGGCTTCTTCATTTGAACCATTCATATCTACTTCTGTTTTATCTCCAGGTGACATCAGGATAGATGCAGAAAAATGTGCCCTGAAAGAAATCAGGTTATGTTGTTACATATCAAAACAAAATTGATACTGCTAGACCATAATTCTGATAAAATACAATTAAATTTATTGGGTAGCCATTAACAAGTATACGGTTCAGAGTATCAAGCAATCTTATGTTGTTAACCTTCATGTTTTGGTCAGCTTTCTACCAATTGACATCAATAACTTACCTGATGAGCAGTAGATGTGATACATTTCAAATAAGGTGAAGAAATTCTATTACTTGTTAGGCAAACATTTTATCTGTTTAAGACCATACATTACAAATTTAGAGTACTTAAGTGATCCAATGCAAAGTTGTTGGGTTACAAGAATTACAATGCGAGCATGAAAAACACAAATATAATGGATAATTTGGCTGACTGTAAAAGCTCAACTGGATGCTCCAAAAACAAGGTGATGGAAAAGATATCAGCTAATGAACTAGACTATTCTCTGTAACACAGCCTGTTACATGTATAAAACAAAACTGGATTGTACCCAGTATTTTCTGCAGAAAAACAGAATTGTACCACATTGGGTGTGTTGTCATGGCTGTTTAAATAAAATAAGAATGTCATCAATTAAGCCATGCTCTGCATGGCAGAGTGAAAAACTCATCTAGTTAAAATATGGTTCGTTGTAAAAAACACCACATTCTTCTGTGTCCTTATTTCCATTACCCCCCGCCCTCTCTCCCAAAATGTCCAGCTTTTGCACCAAAGACTATCTCTCTAGTGGTGGGCTTATTTAATTACTCAATTACTTGCACGAGATAGTATATATTTAAAAATGCAACTAAAAAAGGGAAAGTCAAGATAGTCGTGTGTAGAGTGTTACAAAATAGTCAAGGCTGAAATTATGCCTATCTTCAATGATTAAAACGTGTTATTTAATTTTAAAAAAATAACATACATCTCTTCTAAGTATTCCTGGATTCCCTAAAAATTTCCCTCCCCCTTTTCCACAACATTCACATTAGCCATTCATTCCGGCCTGTGGTATAGAAGAAACTATTGGTTATTACTTTGGAGGACTGACCTTTGTTTATCTGTTATTATTTACATATTTCCTTTTATTTTGGTCATTATTTCCGAAGTCTTAATCTTCCCATCTTTATACCTTCTACCTTTTTCTGTGTTTGGATCCTTGTTAAATAATTCTGTTAAAAATTAAAGATTTATTGTCTGCTATTGTAATTTCTGTTCAGGTATTGAAATGAATTAGAAATTTCTGTATGGTTATTTTATACTTAACTGAAAGGTTTAATGAACTGGCAGAGAGAAAGACATAAATGCCACTATGTATGTGAAATGTGTGTGATGTGAAAATTAAGAACAGTATCAGTATTGGCTTAAATGATTATGCAAAATTGCCTAAAAACTATAATCAGGATGATAGACAAGTTAGGTTCAAGATTTGAACTTGGCTCTATTGTACCTCTGTGTGTTCAGTATCGTCCTGCTTTTTTGTTGTAAGGGACTTAACCGTCGTACCTGGGTGAAGTATCAGTTTAATCACCTTAACTAACTTCTGACTTGCTTTAAGTTCTGATAAATTTTCATTAATAAAACTGAATGACCATGAGTGAGGCTGGATAAATCAACTATAATGCATTGCAGTCACCACTTCCCTATTTCCTCAGGAAAGAAAAGGTTAATATTCATTACGAAAATATGCACAGTTCACTTGATGAAAACTTTTAAATTTATTTCAAGGTCACTATTACAGTTGAAATGGCAAAATCGGACTAAACGTCTCCAAAAATCGCAAATCATGAAGAGGAATAATTACCAGACTAACCCCGTTAGAAAAGTTAAAGTTTCATAGTCACTGATTACACCACTGTCCAACAAGAAAGAATTCCATCGTGGCTAATAGTCCTCATGTTGTTACTAGCTCAAGGTCTTCCGGAAACCATTATCATGGACTGACACTTATGCCTCCCAACAAAAGGCAGCACAGATGGTCTCCGCGCCTCATTATATACCCTTAGCTGCACACCTTCGGTAACACCTCGCCTTTCAAAAAATAGTCTGACAAAATTTTGTCATTCCCAGTGTTCAGAATTTTACAGTGTATAGCCAGGTTTGTGTAGGTTTGTTGAGTTTATGATGACCATAATTCTTAATTTACTCAGTTTGCTGTAAAAAATTAAAATGCATGTGCGTAATAGTAACTGACTTCCTGAAAAATGATGGTAAATCCCCGAGCTGGTACTTAATTTTCAAAATTTTAGAAGTTCCTGCTGGATTTCAAATTATCGTGTTTAAACCTATGTCATTTTGTTCTGTGATTGCTGCTGATTTAAAAACTGTAAGTTTTATTATAATAGATGGTGTATTATAGAAGTTATTAACCTCACAAAAACTGAGGTGTATACCACCTGGAAAACATGTTAAAAAAAACTAGTCTCTTGTTAATAATTACTAAAGTGCTTCTTATACTGAAAAAGTATTATCATCTGAATTTTTATTTTATTTTATTACACGTTTTAAAAGTTGTTTTGTTTGCGGAAGTGGTCTTATTTATTCACAGTTTAATTTTGAAAGTAACCACGTTTTTGCTTACAACGTAATTATCTTACACCTGATTTAATATTCGTTATCCTGAATGTAATGTTTTAAAACTTGTTGTACCAGGTTCTTTATTCTTACAGAAAATTTACTTTATAGCCCAGGAAATTATCAAAAATGTGTTGTTATGTGGTGTTGAAAATGCAAGTGTGTCCAACGAAGTGTTTAAAATTATTTTTACTTTATTTACACGGCCTGAAACTACTAGTTTTTAGTGAATTTAGCTTTCTTTCGGCTTCTTATTATACTATACTGCATCGAAAAGTGTTGAGAATTTGTGATGATATCACGTAACCAAAATCGACTGTTTACAAATTGTATAACTATGGATTTCACTGGTTCAGGTTAGTTTAAAGGTTAATTACTATTATTAATTGTTTGTTATGTGCTGAGTGACTTTATAGTTTTTAAATCGGCGTATCTTCTGAGTTAGCTTGCAGTGTCGGCTTCTGCATGAAACGTGTCTCCCATGTCCTGTAGTTACTAGATGAAAATTTTTATGTTTTCTGGAAGGATTACCCCCTCCCTTATGCCCTATAGCCAAGAAAAATAGAATTTACCTAAATTCAAAGGTGCTTACAGTGTGCTCATTAAAACTGGCAGGTACAGTACTGGCTTATTTACACTAAATAATATTTATTTTTGAAAACCAAATTCCAACTTTTATTTATATAATTTAAAGTGTGCCATCACTTTCAATATAATTGTTGATATTTCAACCATTTTGTTTCTCCAAGTCGATTAAATATGACAAGGTATAAACATTTTTTTCTGGAATAAAGATGTTCTAAGCAAATTTTCAAACAGATATGCCAATTTTATTTTTTTCTCGAGTCTCAGCAGGATTAAGTAGGGAGGCCAAATTGATGGTGTAGCACTAGATCTTTCAAAGGCTTTTGACAGAGTGTGACATAAAATGGTAGTAAATAAGGTAAAAACTATTGGAGTGGATGAGAAAGTGATCTGCTGGGTAGAAGAATTTTTAAAAGGCAGAAAACAAAAATTTAAGGCAAGAAATGCAGAATCAAAAGAAACGGAAGTAAAAATGGGAGTGCCACAGGGTAGCGTATTGGGACAATTGCTTTTCATTATTTTAATGTATAATTGTGTTGATGGTTTACTATAAGAAATTAGATTGCTTGCAGATGACATAATCTATACTTAATATAATAAATGCGAAAGTAACTTTGTCTTTCTGCCTAATTGTTATGTTTTCGGGGATAAATGGCTGATATGATTGTGGTGAAATTTGACAAGGAGATGCTATTTGCCTTTAGGAAGGACGTAGGGTACTATTTTCTGTATAAATAATACATAGTCATAGAATTATGAAAAACTAACTGAACTGTGACAAACAGATGCCGCCCTCCAGGTGTAGCATGTGTATATCTCTGTAATGCTTATGAATAGAGTGGACTGGCAGCACAGTGGACAAGGTGCTTGCTTTATAACAGGGGTGGCCAACCCGCAGCCCACCTTGAACATTTTATGGCCCGCGAGATTCATCACACTTTTAGAAAATATTTTTTATATTTCATTTTTAGTGTTATATATTTCTTCACAATGTGCGCTTAGTATCATTAATACTATATTATCTATGTTTACATGTAAGCATAATAGTAAACACAATAATAACTCATGTTTCACTCCAAAAAAATGTATCTAGTGGGGACATATAATTTTATATGCAGCCCGCGGAGTTCTGATGCACTTCCAAAGTGGCCCGCTAGATCATTTGGGTTGGCCACCCCTGCTTTATAACGTTCCCCATGTGGTTTCCAGATCAAAACCTCCTGGGAGCAAAAATTTTTAAGAATTGTTTTTTATCACACGAGCCAAGCTTGGAAGTTCCGTCATAAGGATTCCATGTTAAAATGTAGGTCCCATAAATTCAGGGGTGAAATGCACGGTAAATCGTAGGTGGCCAAACAGTGCCGTAAGCTTATACTTTATTTACTCTATACTGGTCCGTCAGGCTTTGTTCCTCTCGCAGCCAGTTTGTGAGTGATCTACACTAATAATTTTATAAATGCGAAAGTAAGGCTGTGTCTTTTTGTTACGTTTTGACAACTAAATGGCAATACTTATATTGATGGAATTAGACAAGGATATACATACTTAGTATCTTTATGAAGGACACATTTTTCCAGTATGAATAACAGTTTTAGTCATGAGGTTTTGATCATTTATCGAATGGTGACAGGCAGATGGATACATGTGCAAGTTTGTAATATTAAATCGGTCTTTCAGACTGTGCTTCTCTCGCAGTCAGTTTATGTATGATCTATTAATAAATTTCATTTACAGACAAAGCTCATTATTTAGAATAGATGTTGATTTGTGCTGCACTGTACTATTACTTTCTGTCTGCCTAAAAGTTTCTAGCATCAGTTTATTTTATCTTCTTTTTCATATGCCTCGCAGTAGTAAACCAGACCTAAGGTGTAGCTCTAGCAGAGCATGGGCAGCTAAAGTTATTAAAACCTAAGAATCTGATGCTCATGCTGAAGAAAGAAGAGAAGACAAAGCTGAAATTGAAGCTATCCTCAGTTAATCCCCCTCCCCCCAACCTTCGTATTTTTCTGTTTTAATACATGTTGGAAATTGATTCTCTTCATGAGACAGGTTCAACGGTAGTATCGTATAGTGATGGCTTTCCCATCGTATTATGCTGACTCGGTGTTCTTTGGGACAAATCTTACATAACTTGCAGCTTTCTATATCCAACTCTAGCAATGTGTATAATATTGTGGGTAACAGCTAGTGCTATATAAAAGGATCAAAATGGTAGATGATTGTAAACAACTGCAGAGTGATCTGTACAGGATTTCTAGCTGGGCTGAGAAACAAGGGATGAAGATAAATTTAATTTAATTTAATTGCAATGGAGCACAAGCTCCGGTGGCAATTTCCCTACACACCCATCTTCCCCCTATCCTGCACCTACCTACATTTGCCCTCTACAAATTTTATCTTTAAATTCTTTCAAAGTTTTCGGTAAATTATTCATCATTTCTCTTGGTAACTCATTCCAATCCCTGACACCCTTACCTAAAAAAGAGAATCTTCCCACACCCTTGTGCCTGAAATCGAGTGCCAGCTTGTGGTCATGGTCATCTTTTCCCTTCCATGCACTACTTTTCATACCTATTGCAATATCTTTCCATGCCTCATCGCCAGTATATGCCCTGTACACTCCCATCACCCTCCTCATCCTCCTCCTGTCTTGCAATGAATCCCATTCCAGCTCCTTTATCATGTCCGTCACTGATTGCATTCTGCGATAATTTCCAGAAACAAATCTAGCAGCCCTTCTTTGCACCCTCTCCAACTCCTGTATTTGAGACTAAAATGAGGGTCCCATACTACACTACCATATTCGAGCAATGGTCTCACCAAAGTTTTGTAACCCAATTCCTTGACTTCTCTCGTACATCCCCTCATCACTCTCTCCAACAAGTGCAGAACTTTGAAACCTTTTCCTACCAACTGTCCTATGTGTCCTGCCCAGTTAAGTTTGTTATCAAAAGTAATTCCAAGATATTTACATTTCAAGTCTTCAACAAGCAATACTTTCCCCACCTTATATTCATAATTAACCTTTTGTTTTTTATTTGTGTATCTAATAAGCTGACTCTTCTTCGCATTTATCTTCATTCCATGTTTACCAACCCAATTAGATATCCTGTCCAGATCACCCTGCAACTGTTTACAATCCTCTATCGTTTTGATTCTTTTATACAGCATTATGTCATCTGCAAACAATCTAATTTCAGATAGTAAACAATCAACACAATTATTCATTAGAATAATGAATAGCAATGGTATCAATACACCCATTTTTACTTCCACTTCTTTTGATACTACATTTCCTACCCTAACTTTCTGTTTTCTACCTTTTAAAAATTCTTCTACCCAGCAAACGACTTTCTTATCCACTCCAATGGTTTTTACCTTATTTACTACCATTTTATGGCTTAAATGAAAAGAAGAGTCAACTAAAGATTGATTATGGGGGAAGAATTGCTTGTTGAAGACTTGAAAATATCTTGGCATTAAATTTGGTATCAAGACTAAGTGGGCAGGACACATTGGACAGGTAGTTGGGAAAGGTTTCAAAATTCTGCATTTGTAGGAGAGAGTGGTGAGGGGATGTACGAGAGAAGTAAAGGAATTGGGTTAGAAAACTTTGGTCAGACCATTGCTCGAATATGGTAGTGTAGTATGGGACCCCCATTTTACGTATCAAATACAGGAGTTGGAGAGGGTGCAAAAAAGGGCTGCTAGATTTGTTTCTGGAAATTATCGCAGAATGCAATCAGTGAAGAATATGATAAAGGAACTGGAATGGGATTCATTGCAAGACAGGAGGAGGATGAGGAGGGTCATGGGAGTGTACAGGGCGTATACTGGCGATGAGGCATGGAACGAAATTGGAGTAGGTATGAAAAGTAATGCATGGAAGGGAAAAGATGACCATGACCACAAGCTGGCACTCGATTTCAGGCACAAGGGTGTGGGAAGATTCTCTTTTTTAGGTAAGGGTGTCAGGGATTGGAATGAGTTACCAAGAGAAATGATGAATAATTTACCGAAAACGTTGAAAGAACTTAAAGATAAAATTTGTAGAGGGCAAATGTGGGTGGGTGCAAGATAGGGGGAAGATGGGGGTGTAGGGAAATTGCCACCGGAGCCTGTGCTCCATTGCAATTAAATTTAAAAAAAATTCCTACTCTTATCATCCATCACCTGACTCTGAGTTTACAACTGATTCTGTTATAATGAAGAAACATGCTAGCAAAAAATGTGCAGAAAGATCTCTGCAAGCTCTGCCTGTAAGCCTATCCCTTCTTTCCCTACACTGCTGCTACAATCCTGATTTCCAAATCCCAATTTATCTCAACCATGCATGCACAATCACATTTTCCTGCTTGGAGAAACCAAAACTGTTGTAAATCTTTCCTCCACTTTAATCGGAAACCAAACTTTTAAATTCTTTTAACAGGCATTTCTTTTTATTCTTCTCCAAAGTTTGATACCACCCCTTTAGTTTGGGACTCACTAGCATTCTGTTGCACTCTCTTCTCACAATAAGAAAGCAATTACATTGGAGAATGGACAACCTTAAAGCATAGATATCTGTGGCATATGCATATGTTTTAATGAAGAACCCCATTCCAAGTACTCCCACAACCTGCAATGACCCACATTTATTTCTGTTACTCTTTGGATGTTGAACTATAATTGTCTTCTCACACCACAACTCCTGTCTTGCACTATTCATCACAGTAATATTCATCACAGAGTTCTTTTCTGGGCTTAACTCCATTAACCATTTATTGTTACTTTATTTTCTTGAAATGTACATACTTCCAACCAAAAATACTTACCTCCTGACTCCCCAGCAATCAACCACATGATGTGACATACCACAGTGTAATTCATGCATACAGCCTACTCCAATCCTACGACAGGCAAACTTTCCTCGTTATTTGCCATTCTTTTTGCACCAAAACACTCCTCATAAAACAAATCACCTACCTCCACTGCCCTAGTGCATATATAGGCCTCAACACCAAACAGACCTCTATTAGTTCTAATGTTTATCAATAACTTAGACCATGCTGATGTTATTGCCAACAATTCAGTTTTTTATTTATGATATACCACTCTTTACAAACTTATTGTATTTCCACAGTTATTCTCTTTTCTACTTGCAGTCTCCCCCACACCTGTGCTTCAGTGGTCAGATATGAGCAGTAAGTCTTTGATTCAAGACTGGTCTTGGGGTCAAATTCAGGTGCATCCAGAAATATTTAAATGCTCTGCTTGATGACGTGAGCAATCTCAGAACTTTCCATGGTTTGAATTTCACATTAAATTTTAGGTGAAGAAACTATCGAAGTGGAATATGTAGCAAATTGAAACTGTCACCACATCTTAAGGCCATATGAATTTAATGATTTCTCAGGCTTCAGCAGCTATCTTTGTTAATGATTACTAGATTTTCGGGGTATGCTGCATTGCTTATTTGATTATCTAAGCTTTCAGCTGCAATTATACAGGCTTTGTCAGAGGTACTATTTATGTTGACATAGCAACAACCAGCAAACATCAGAGAGTAATAGGCCGCTATCTTCATTGAAGTTGTTGATTTTTTTAAATTTCTGCCGCCTCTTTCACTCATCAAGGCCACCACTGATCTTTTCTACAAAGCAGCCTTGTGTTTTCAAATTTTATTTGATGCCCAATGTTAAAGGCATTGTTGTTATGTTTACAGTGGCGCATATGTTCCATAAGTCTCTCCGCCACAGTGTGGCCTGTTTCACCAATGTAACGCTGCCACAGTTGCAGGGGATTTCATAAACACCCATAAACTCATGTGGGTGTAAACGGCCTTTCACCCTGGTTAATGACTGGCCATTCTTATACACTGTTCACACCCCCACCTGCTTTAACAATTTCCCAATCTGATCATGATACTTTGTAGGTATGGCAGACATGAGTGTTTGAACATGTTCAAATGCAATGAAAATGAGTTTTTGCAGCATTAAATCACAGTTGATGAAACATAGATCCACTACTTTCAACCTGAGACCAAGCTATAATCCAAACAGTGGAATTCATTTGACAAAATTCCTCCAAAGAAGGCAAAAACAGTTCTGTCAATGAGAAAAGTCATGGCGACCATTTTCTAGGTTCGAGTAAAACGATCACAGGTTCATATTATGCCGCATTAGTGGATCAACTTCACGTGGAGTTGTTGAAGAAACGACCCCATTTGTCGAAGATAAAGATTCTTTTTCATCAGGACAACATGCCCGCACACTTGGTTAAATTTGTAGAATTATGCTACGAACTGCTACCTCATCTACCTTATTCCCCCGATTTGGCCCCAAAAGACTTCTTTCTCTTCAGAAACCTGAAGAATTGGCTTGGTGAGAAGAAGCTCAAGTCCAATGAATACATCTTGGTAGAAACAAACTCGTATTTTGCAGATTTTGAAGAATTATATCTTTTTGGAAGGCGTAAAAAAATTGGAGAAATGTTCGGCTAAGCGTATTGAACTGAGAAATAAAGGCGATTTTTCTATAATTTTATTCTCTGAAAAGTCACAGATTTATCAATCCACCCCCCATATATTGTCCTGACCCTTAAATTCAGTGATGTTAATACACCCCTCTTCATTGCTGGGTAAAGGTGTGACATGGCATGCAGATATCTGTTAGTGTGGGTCACCTTGCAGTACACAGTATGACCCAAACTTCCATCGGCTTATGAACCAGGACACCAAGAAATGACAGTTGACCCTTTTCTTCCACTTCCATGGTGAACTGAATTCTTGGGTGGATACTATTCAGGTGGTGTAAGAACTCCTGAAAATTCTCCTTACTGTGAGGCCAGGTGACAAAGGTGTAATAAATGTACTGGAATCACTTTGCAAGTTTCAGGCACACATTTTTATGCACCTACGTTTCAAATACTTCCATGAATAGGTTCACTGCTGAAGGTGAAAGTGGAGATCCCATAGCCGCATCTTCAACTTAAAGTTGACCCACATATTGAAAACAGCAGAACTCTGTGAGGTCAGCCCACTCAGAAGAAATTCCATGTGCAAAAAACTTAGCACTTATTACTGAAATGGTTTTGTCTACCTGAACATTAGTAAATAGTGATACCACATCAAAACTCAGCATGACATCAGTCTTCTCTAGTATCAGACAATCAATAATTTGTATAAAGTGAGCCGAGTTCTTTACAGATCATCTGATATCTTCTGTAAGATGTTTCATATTACTGACAACATACTGCGCTAGTGGATGTGTAGACGAGTTGACCACACTCACAATTCTTTTATGCACTTTGGGCAATCCATAGAATCTAGAAATTGTGCAATTGCCTCCTTTCAGGCTTTTCTTGTCCTCCTGCTCAATCACTTTGGAAGTGTCAACTTATCCTATGATACCAATGTGACAAGTCTCTCAAACATACCTGGTATCACTGATTAGATTGGGAAACTGTTAGAGCGAGTGGAGATATGAACAGTGTATAAGGTTCACTTGGTTAATCATAAACCAGGGTGAAAGACAGTTTACACCCACACCAGCTTATGGTTGTTTATGAAATTCCCTGCAGCTGTGGCAGTTTACATTGGTGAGATGGGCTGCACTGGGGTGGGGAGACTTAAGAATATATCCACTACTACAAACATAACAACAGGGACAAGTCCACCGTAGTTCACCATGCTGTTAACACAGGCACAAAATAAACTTTCAAAAAAAAATGAGGCTGCTGCTGCTGAGGGATCAGTAAACAAGAGACGGCAGAAATTTAAAAAAAATACCAATAACTTCAATGAAGGTAGCGATACTTGGAACTCATCGCTTTGTCAACATAAATAGTATCTCTGACAAAGGCTGTAGAATGGCAGCCAAAAGATTAGATTATCAAATAAATAATGCAGCATACCCCAAAAATCTAGCAATCATTGACATATCAATTTACTTTACTTAATGGTAAGATATTGCATGTGATAACATGATTTTGTCACGTGGTTTCTTTGCATCATGCTCAACTAAGGGGTCATGTCACATAGCCATAACCTCACCAAAACTGTTTAAAAGGGGGCATATCTAACATAATTGTATAGTAAATAACTTTTATAAACATTTTCTTAATAATAAAGCATTTTTCAACCCTGAAGCTAAATATTTTAGTAAAGAACATAGAATATAGAGAAGTTAGTTCCTCAAACTTAATGGATTTTTCCACTTCCATTTCCACTAATAAAGCATAAAATTATGACCAATTTCATGTGTAATACTTATAGGCTTAAAATTGTATTTAAAGAGATATTTCAATTTCAAGTAGTATTTTGCCATGTGCTCGGGAGAGAACAAAGAGAAAGTAAATAGTTTAAAATCATCAATTAATGGAAAGAGCTATCCCAGGTTTTGATATCACAGTTTGCTGTCTGCAGAGATAGATGCATTTTGAATAAAAATAGAACATTAAATAAATTCTAAATATGATTTTTAGTAAAATAAAGAATTTTAATTTTGTAAATAAAACAGATCGGAAGATAAAAGTAGGCTTCAATAAAAAGAAATATTCATTTAATAATAGTAATATAACAGTCTAACAGTAATTCAAGATTTAACGGGAGAAAAACGGAATCTTAGTATTGAAGCATGATGCCAATGCGACGTGTGACTTTTAAAAATTTACAAATCTTAAATAATTAAACTTATGAAGAAATTTGTCATGACTAAAAAGATTCTAAATAAATTAAATTGTTTTATATTAAAATTTTGGGAAAATCTGTTTAAAAATGAGGAAGTGGGATTTTTGTAATTCACAAGAAAATAGTATTTCCTTGCGAGAATATACTGAAAGTTGAGAACAATCTAGCTCAAGGTTAGTCAAGACTATAAATGGGGTACCTGTGTTTCCTTGTGGTGGACAGTCTTAATCTGACCATCGGACTGTATGTATCATGTTGTGAGTGTAAAGTCAAAAGGTAATGACTGAAAGTTTAATTCTTTCACATCGGAATAAGTTTGTGGACTTCATTTCAAGGAAAACTTACTTTCTTCCCATTTAGCTCTCAATGATATGTCAGCCAAAACAATTTTTTAAGAATTTTTGTCCACTTATGCATACATCACTCAAAAAAATAATGAAAGTATTTCAACAAAACTGCATAGAAATAGCTTACATCATCAGTTAACACACAGTACACTTTTTATTGACATTAGTACCGTAGTTCCCATATATACAGGGGGCAAGATCATAAATTTAAGAACTTTTGACCATCTGAACACACATCAAGCAAAATCCAACAAAATGATTTCAACAAAACTACACATACTGACTGGTAGCTTTTGTCATTGATGAACATATAGGATAGTTTTTATTCTGATAAGTCACACAGTTACCTTTGATATAGAAACCAAAACAACAGACTTTAGAATTTTTGTCTATAAATGCATGCACCTCACAAAAACTAAAGAATGAATTTTAATTAAACTTAAACATAGTGATAGCTTATGTTACAGATTAATGTATAAATAAAAACATATGAAAAACATAAAATCAGAAGGAGAAGTTAAAAAAAGGCTGCTGTTATGCCTTTTTATATCTATTTAACATTTATTTAATGGTTTAATATTGAATAAGAGGAACAAATCTCCAATTTCATGTGGATGGAGGTGTGGATGAAGCTGGTAAAAAATTAAATAAAACACCAGAACTTGGTTTGGCAGACAGCAGCCTCCCTAACCACAGCCAAATTCTTATTTACAAACACCAATATCCTCATCCCACTAGATACTCTCATAACTACTTTCCATTTAACAGACAGTGCTTTAATATGTTTAATACGCACCAAGCTTCACCTAGTCACATCAGTAGTGAAAGCTTTTCCTTGATAGAGTATGCAATATGTGCAACAACCCATGTCATATATCAGTTAACTTACAAACATTATCTGACTTCCTGCATAGGTCTGGCCACAAATCAATAAGAATCAATCCATAAGAATGAACTATCATAGAAAAACAGTATTCACTCAGTATCCGATTCACCGTAGCTGCTCATAACACCTATAGATATCAATGGTTTCAGTTCCTATTTCATTGTTCATGCTATCAATACTAGCCAGAAACAGCAGCCACCCCTGAACACAGAATATGGGAACTGCCCTATCAGTATAAACTGGATACCATGCAACAACTGGGTCTCAATCGAACAAAGAACTCAGTACTACTCCTTTTCTCATGCCTATCCACAATATCCATCATCTCCTAAACAACCAGTTACTCTCGTCCACCTTACTTTTTTACAATATCTACCAAATACTAATGGGTGACCTGTGATTAGGTCAAGCCATGACACAGCTACAATGCATGACAAATCGAAACACTCACTTGGTACAAGAACTGATCATGAGGGTCTCATGACAAACAGTATCATACACAATTTATTTAGCTATAGATGGAGATGATTAAAATCATACATATTCGTTAATTACAGTTTGCTTTTTAATGTATTCAATATGTTCATTGTTTATATATATTTTTTTATTTATTTAAAGTTCAGATATCTTGTCTTCCATATTCTTTTTGGACCTGTTCTCATTCCTTGTAACTACTCAATCATCACAAACCACAACATTCTCTCTCAATTCTCACCTTCTGCACAACATATTTTTCTGCCAATGAAGGGTATACACCTGAGCATTACAATGTGTCACGAGTGTTTATATTTTTTCATGTGTGATTCCATCCTGCCATCATCTATTGTAAGTGGTGATTATCAATGTCCTAATTTTTATATGTATGTACACTGACTGACAAAAAAAGCACATAGGAGATGAGGGTACAAAATTAAACTTCATGGGTTGAGAGAATATGTGATATTATTCAAGTGATTACAAAAGTAAAATTTACAAAGAACTTAGCAGTATGAGATCACTCATCAGTATGATGTTGCACTCCCTCCGATTTGATTGGGAAGGGTGTCATAAAGCTCTATCCTGAAGCAAGCTGGCCCACAACTGTTCCTTAATACCCTGGACACTGGAACAGAGTTGACATCCGACATGATTCCACATGTTCTATTGTGAACAGATCTGAGGACCTTGCTAGCTACAGGAATACCTTAATGTATTGCACACAGTTCATAAAAGTATGTGCCATGTATGGACGACCATTATCCCATTGAAAAATGGCACAATACTGTTGCACGAGAGGTAACACATGAGGACGCAGAATGTTTGTGACATACCATTGTGCTGTCAAAAGTCCCATAAATCAGTACCAGTGAAGGCCTGGAGTCATACCTGATGGATTCTCACATCATTATACCAGGAGTAACACTGCTATGCCTCTCCCAAACCTTGGAAAAATGGGATCTCTCCCCAGGTAATCACCATTCTTGCTGACAATGGTCATCTGAGGTATTATAGAATCATTGAATACAATGAATGGTGTCACACAGTGATCAGCTATTTGTTAGAAATATAACATTATGGTAAAAAGTAGATTTTCTTTTTCCTTACGGCTTAAGCCTTGTCAACGTCGAGGTCATTAGAGGCGGGATGGGACTGGGGACAAGGAATGGGAAGGAATTTGGCCATGGCCTTTTGAAGGAAGCATCCCGGCATTCGCCTGGAGTGATTTGGGGAAACCATGGAAAACTCAAATCTGGATGCCCGGATGGGGATTCGAACCAGCATCCTCCCAAATGCGAGGCCAGAGTGTTAACCGCTCACCCACCACACTTGATGCAAAAAGTATAGACCTGGGTAAAATTGTATTAATCCCAAGAATAACGCCAACACCTTCTGACCTCACTGATTTGTGTTACTCGAGGTAATTTGACATCACTATTGATAAATTTCAGAAACAAACATTCAACAAAGTCAACATATGTTCGTCTAAATCGATATTCATATATGTAGAATATTCTAGGGTCAGATCATTCAAGGATGATTTTGTGTATATTATAGAAAACTACATCTAAAAAATTACAGTTGATTGCAGTTCAATTTTAAATGTTGTTTGTAAAGATATCCTGTTTCAGAGATTGTTGATTTATTTAGTTTTTCTCATTATAATTCCATTCATGATTATTGTTCATTTCAATTCTGTCTGATCTTTTAATATATATATTGACTTTCATAAAAAGATTTTTTTTTTTTGAAAAAGTTATTTCTACTGTAAAATACAATGCGGAGTTAAAACATTATGACCACTGCCCACAGCAACATTGAATGCCATCTGGTGACATTGTGGATATGTCATGCGGCAAGGAAAGTATGTAAGTATAACAAAGATACATAGTGAGTAATTCTAGCAATACGTGTAACAAACAGGGAAATCCGCAGAGATAAATGACATTGGCAGCACCTGGAAACGAGATTTTGGAAATGATGAGGTTGGTCAGTTGTTCGCACGTGACTATAGTGAGCATCTAAGGAAAGTGGTTAAAGGATTTTTTTTTACTTATGGCTTTATGTCTTGTTGACATTGAGATCATTAGAGATGGGAAAGGACTTGTGACAAACAACAGGAAGGAATTTGGCCATCGTTTTTGAAGGATGCATCCCGGCATTCGCCGAAGTGATATGCGGTTGAAGAAGGTGAAACAATGAGTGGGTGACAAGGTGGTGGATGCCTATTCCCGAACTCCGAGGATTGCCCGCTCTGTAAAGCAGGTAGGAGGCAATCCATGGCAGATCTTACAGCAGAGTGTAGGCTTAAGTGTTCCAGAGTACACACTTTAGTGCACATTGTTGAAGATGAGGCTCCACAGCAGATGCCCAAAACATCCCATGTAACCTAATGACATCGTCAATTATGATCGCAATGAGCACAAGATCATCAATATTGGATGATGGAAACCTGATGCCTGGTCAGATGAATCACATTTCTTGTTACAGCAGGCCTATAGTCATTTCTGGATACATCATCTACCAAGCAAATAACTCTTCATGGCGCCACAGCTCAGACCAGTTGTGGCAGTATTGCTAGGGAAAACATTCACCTGGGATACCATGAGACCTGTGAAGGCAGCATTACATGAAAATTATTGAGGACCACCTGCGTCCCTTTATGCTTCTTGTCTTCCAGTACAGCGATGTCACAAGACAAGAATTGTGCTACAATGGTTTGAGGAACATGATAATGATGTTAATGTGTTTGCCACCAAATTTGCCTGATCTCAATCCGACAGTACACGTCTGAGACACTATTGGGGACCAGCCCACATACCATCCACCCATAATTTAAGGGAATTGTGTGACCTGTGTGTAGAGATCTGGTGCCAGATACCTCCAGAAACCTACCAAAGGCTTTCCAAATCCATGGCATGCTGAATGGCTACTGTATTGCGTGGCTAAAGTGGACCATGTCAGATTACGTGCTTGATGAGGAGTTATACTCTTGCACTCTCCACAGATTAAGGTATGTTCACAAATAAAATACAATGTAGATTTCTTGTTGATTTTAAAACTGTTATATTGTGCAAAAAGTTCTTATATATACTTGGTACCAGAGAATTTCCGAAATACATCAGACTTCAATCCAAAATTTAAAAACTGACTATAGGTTAAGTCATTCTCACAAGGCAGGCAACTTCCACCTAACCCCTTAGATCAGGGATGGAGAACCTTTATTCATCAACATGCCATTTTTTTGTAAAGAAATGTTGAATGAAGCCATGACGTGCCATGAAACCATCATGACTTAGAGATTAATGGGAAAAGGAATAAAACTAAATACTATCACCTAAAAGCTTTATATTTGCAACCAGAAATGTCCAATGTGTATTTTATACTAAGCAGTAATAGCATCAACAGTTTTGATCATTTCTGAAAATAATGACGTGCATAGGTGGATGAAAATATTGTTAAGACAGCAAAAGACAGCTTCTTAAGACAGCTAAATGTGTCTGGAACTGAATTCCAAATTTCTAAAATTATGGTACTGCCATTTTTTATTATATTGTTTGATAGTATTGTTAATTCATTAAATTCCAACTCCTGCCTTATTTTGATGATTTTTGAGTCCATATTGGACTCAATCAGATACATTTCCATTTCTTCAAATTCCAACCAATCAAATTTAGACAAGTTCAGTTTATCAGGTAAAGTCACATCAGGATACATAATAAACTTGAGTGTTTCCGATAATCCTTTGAACTGAGAAAATATCAATGAAAATTCTTCCATTGAAGCATTAGGATAACCCTTCAGTGAGTTTTAATTGGTCTTGTTTTTCATGTACATCCAAATCTCTGGTGGTTATTTTCTCAAGTTTGGGAAATACTTGTAATTATTGGAAATAATATTGTTACTGAGAACTTGTGGATTAGCCTCAAAAGCATGCATCAGATCTATCATAACGATAATTTTTTGTTTGCACCTTAAAGCTTCATGTTCAATTAATTGAAATGCTGGCACATGTCTGTAAAAAAATTAATTTTGAAAGTCACATAACATCCATCAATTATATTGCTCCATATCCTCCTCCTTTTGTAAAAACAATCTGATTTCTTCCAAAAAAATCAACAAATCTTTAAAGTACATTCATTTCAATTCTGTCTGATCTTTTAATATATATATATTGACTTTCATAAACAGATTTTTTAAAAAAAAAAAAAAGTTATTTCTACTGTAAAATACAATGCGGAGTTAAAACATTATGACCACTGCCCACAGCAACATTGAATGCCATCTGGTGACATTGTGGATATGTCATGCGGCAAGGAAAGTATGTAAGTATAACAAAGATACATAGTGAGTAATTCTAGCAATACGTGTAACAAACAGGGAAATCCGCAGAATAAATGACATTGGCAAAGCGGAGATTGTTACTACCCAGCACCTGGGAACGAGATCTTGGAAATGATGAGGTTGGTCAGCTGTTCGCACGCGACTATAGTGAGCATCTAAGGAAAGTGGTTGAAGGAATTTTTTTTTACTTATGGCTTTACATCTCATTGAGATCATTTGAGGTGGGAAAGGACTGGTGTCAAAGAACAGGAAGGAATTTGGCCATGGTTTTTTGAAGGATGCATCCCGGCATTCGCCGAAGTGATATGCGGTTGAAGGAGGATGAAACAATGAGTGGGTGACAAGGTGGTGGATGCCTATTCCCGAACTCCGAGGATTGCCCACTCTGTAAAGCAGGAAGGAGGCAATCCATGGCAGATCTTACAGCAGAGTGTAGGCACAAGTGTTCCAGAGTACATACTTTAGTGCACATTGTTGAAGATGGGGCTCCACAGCAGATGCCCAAAACATCCCATGTAACCTAATGACATCGTCAATTATGATCGCAATGAGCACAAGATCATCAATATTGGATGATGGAAACCTGATGCCTGGTCAGATGAATCACATTTCTTGTTACAGCAGGCCTATAGTCATTTCTGGATACATCATCTACCAAGCAAATAACTCTTCATGGCGCCACAGCTCAGACCAGTTGTGGCAGTATTGCTTGGGAAAACATTCACCTGGGATACCATGAGACCTGTGAAGGCAGCATTACATGAAAATTATTGAGGACCACCTGCGTCCCTTTATGCTTCTTGTCTTCCAGTACAGCGATGTCACAAGACAAGAATTGTGCTACAATGGTTTGAGGAACATGATAATGATGTTAATGTGTTTGCCACCAAATTTGCCTGATCTCAATCCGACAGTACACGTCTGAGACACTATTGGGGACCAGCCCACATACCATCCACCCATAATTTAAGGGAATTGTGTGACCTGTGTGTAGAGATCTGGTGCCAGATACCTCCAGAAACCTACCAAAGGCTTTCCAAATCCATGGCATGCTGAATGGCTACTGTATTGCGTGGCTAAAGTGGACCATGTCAGATTACGTGCTTGATGAGGAGTTATACTCTTGCACTCTCCACAGATTAAGGTATGTTCACAAATAAAATACAATGTAGATTTCTTGTTGATTTTAAAACTGTTATATTGTGCAAAAAGTTCTTATATATACTTGGTACCAGAGAATTTCCGAAATACATCAGACTTCAATCCAAAATTTAAAAACTGACTATAGGTTAAGTCATTCTCACAAGGCAGGCAACTTCCACCTAACCCCTTAGATCAGGGATGGAGAACCTTTATTCATCAACATGCCATTTTTTTGTAAAGAAATGTTGAATGAAGCCATGACGTGCCATGAAACCATCATGACTTAGAGATTAATGGGAAAAGGAATAAAACTAAATACTATCACCTAAAAGCTTTATATTTGCAACCAGAAATGTCCAATGTGTATTTTATACTAAGCAGTAATAGCATCAACAGTTTTGATCATTTCTGAAAATAATGACGTGCATAGGTGGATGAAAATATTGTTAAGACAGCAAAAGACAGCTTCTTAAGACAGCTAAATGTGTCTGGAACTGAATTCCAAATTTCTAAAATTATGGTACTGCCATTTTTTATTATATTGTTTGATAGTATTGTTAATTCATTAAATTCCAACTCCTGCCTTATTTTGATGATTTTTGAGTCCATATTGGACTCAATCAGATACATTTCCATTTCTTCAAATTCCAACCAATCAAATTTAGACAAGTTCAGTTTATCAGGTAAAGTCACATCAGGATACATAATAAACTTGAGTGTTTCCGATAATCCTTTGAACTGAGAAAATATCAATGAAAATTCTTCCATTGAAGCATTAGGATAACCCTTCAGTGAGTTTTAATTGGTCTTGTTTTTCATGTACATCCAAATCTCTGGTGGTTATTTTCTCAAGTTTGGGAAATACTTGTAATTATTGGAAATAATATTGTTACTGAGAACTTGTGGATTAGCCTCAAAAGCATGCATCAGATCTATCATAACGATAATTTTTTGTTTGCACCTTAAAGCTTCATGTTCAATTAATTGAAATGCTGGCACATGTCTGTAAAAAAATTAATTTTGAAAGTCACATAACATCCATCAATTATATTGCTCCATATCCTCCTCCTTTTGTAAAAACAATCTGATTTCTTCCAAAAAAATCAACAAATCTTTAAAGTACATTCATTTCAATTCTGTCTGATCTTTTAATATATATATATTGACTTTCATAAACAGATTTTTTTAAAAAAAAAAAAAAAAAGTTATTTCTACTGTAAAATACAATGCGGAGTTAAAACATTATGACCACTGCCCACAGCAACATTGAATGCCATCTGGTGACATTGTGGATATGTCATGCGGCAAGGAAAGTATGTAAGTATAACAAAGATACATAGTGAGTAATTCTAGCAATACGTGTAACAAACAGGGAAATCCGCAGAAATAAATGACATTGGCAAAGCGGAGATTGTTACTACCCAGCACCTGGGAACGAGATCTTGGAAATGATGAGGTTGGTCAGCTGTTCGCACGCGACTATAGTGAGCATCTAAGGAAAGTGGTTGAAGGAATTTTTTTTTACTTATGGCTTTACATCTCATTGAGATCATTTGAGGTGGGAAAGGACTGGTGTCAAAGAACAGGAAGGAATTTGGCCATGGTTTTTTGAAGGATGCATCCCGGCATTCGCCGAAGTGATATGCGGTTGAAGGAGGATGAAACAATGAGTGGGTGACAAGGTGGTGGATGCCTATTCCCGAACTCCGAGGATTGCCCACTCTGTAAAGCAGGAAGGAGGCAATCCATGGCAGATCTTACAGCAGAGTGTAGGCACAAGTGTTCCAGAGTACATACTTTAGTGCACATTGTTGAAGATGGGGCTCCACAGCAGATGCCCAAAACATCCCATGTAACCTAATGACATCGTCAATTATGATCGCAATGAGCACAAGATCATCAATATTGGATGATGGAAACCTGATGCCTGGTCAGATTAATCACATTTCTTGTCAGTCTTTGTAGAAACAATTTGCATAAATCTCCTTTTTTTCTCAGTATGTGAATTTTTAACAACTGTGTAAATATCTGTGCCCTTAGTAGCAGTTGTAATCACAATTAATTCTTCCTTGATTTTGTTTACTACACAATATCAAACAAGAGCAGCTAAACTAAGATTTAGTTACATCAGTACTTTCGTGAAGAGAACAATATAAGAGAACATGATTTTATATAATTTGTTTGTTGTTCTTTTAAATTTTCTGCCAGTTTTAGTATTCTACCTTTTATTGTGTTTCTGGATAAAGGAATATCTTTCATGTGTTGATTATCTTATAATTACTTTTAGTCTTCAAAAAGTGAAGGAGTGCATGTTAACCAGGCTTCCTAGCTAAAAGGTTTACCGTGCCAAGCAATAACATATTTAATCATAGACATGGATTGTTTATCTTTCTCTTTAATTGCACATTCAATTTATAATTTTTTCTCTGATTCGCTTTTTTGATATGTTTAATAGATGTAAATATAACTCAAACAAACTTGGAGCAGACATTGGCTTAAAAACCACAAGAACTATGCATAATTGGTAGAAACAGTCAACAACATGAACAAAACAAACAAGCAAACAAATTAGCTCAGCGCCCCTCCCACCCACACTCAGTTCAAAACAATAATTCGCTTGAAATCTACCTCTTTGTGCAATCAGTAGTCACTCCAACACCGGTAATTTCATTCACAAAGATCTTTGTTACTATGAACTAAAATTATGTAGACAAAAAAATAAATTACTTATATTGATTAGGTACCTAGTTAATTAATGTCATGCCCAAATTATTTAGTCACATTCCATCACTGGCAAGCATGACATTGGTTTGCCATACCTGCCCTAGATAGTGGTGAAAATTATAAGTCCATCACTGAAGAAATTTTGATTGGCACAATGGTTGTGCAACTACTGAGACACTTCCCTACATCGCTCAAAGTCCAAAATGCACGTCCTCTCTGAAGCAAATCCACCAAAATAATGCTCGATTTCCTTGTCTGCAAGCTCGCTTTTTATAGAATCTGTGTAAGGTGATGTCAGAGCGATATGTGATTTAACAAAGGGAAACCTTATTTTTATTCTGATTGCCCTGAAATTGTGATATGTGACTGGTAGACCTCTAAATGTTATTTTATGTTATGAGAGTCTTTCTTCTAGGTGTTGTAGTTTTTGAGATAAAAAATTGTAAAGTTGAAAAAGCTCTAAATTTACTATTAATCAAAATTTTCTTAATCTTATGATATGATTCTAATAACTAATGATTCTACAAAAAATTCCTCAACTTTTGAGGCAACTTACAATCCAATAGTGATAGCATTTAATAGTGAAAACCACCCTTTTCCTGATATGGTGTAATAGTTACCATGCGTACAAATCTTTTGTGTGTCCACATTTGGACTACTGTTGTGCCATTTGGGAACCGTTTTGCAAGGCGTTGATCAAAAGCATTGAGAAAGTACAGAGAAGAGCCGCTCGATTCATGACCACTTGCTACAGTCCTCATGAAAGCGTCACAGAACTGATTAGTAGACTAAGCTGGGAGTCTCTGGTAGATAGACGATGCATGTTTCATTTAAACTTATTGGTAAACATGCGTACTCCCACTTTCACTTACGAGTGTAGTGAAATACTTCATCAACCAACCTATTTGAGCTGGAATGACAGGAAAGATAAGATTAAAGAAATAAGGTGCCACAATGATTCTTATATGAATTCTTTTTTCCCTTGTGCCATTAGGGATTGGAATGCACAACAAAGAGATTAGCTTTGGTGCTGAGCACCCACTGCCACCCACAATTCTGTGAATTGTAGAGTATATTTGTAGATATTAAATATTTCCTAAACTATTAGTCCATTGATCTGAAACAAGTATCAATCTTCAACAAATTTTATTTCCTATCTGATGGTTATGTTATTTAATCACTACAGTAGCTCCTTCATATTGTATTCTTTATGATGTTTAAAACCATTGTTCGGTGTCATCATCTTGTTTGTCAGCCATGTTTAAAAAACTTTAAATTCACTTCTAAAACATTTCTATAATTGACAAATAAAATAGTTCTGGGTGATCAGCAAAAATTCCTATTTAATATGAAAATATTCATTATTCTCTCCAGTACTTAATCCTGCACAATTGCTATGTTGTGAAATCTATAAATTTCTCTTTTTTCATCTAAAAACCTACTTCTCCTTTAACCATCGACTCTGTTTTTTTTCTTTCTTCATATGTTGTATATCTCTTTATTCTGAACATTTTGAGCTATAAATCATTACTGTAACTTGAAAACTAAGGTTTTTATTTTTTTTAAACTGATTCTGATGCAACTTGTTCCACGTGGTTAATTTATACCTAAATTCATCACATCTCTTCAACAAAATTTCCTAGACAGTGCTTTGCTATTAATTTTGTGTGTTAAAGACCCTTTAAATTAGTTTTGAAGATATATCGGAAAAAAATAAGGTTATGTGACAACCAACACACTATTAAGCTGGTGGTCATAATGTTTTGGTTCATCAGTGTAGTATTCCCATCTTAACATTTTGTGTGTATCAATCATTCCTTTCATAAACTAACTGACCTGTGATTCAATTACTCAGGGCCCACTAGTAATTAATATTATTATTAATAATAATAATTCATTATTTGGCTTGTATTGATAAGTGGAAGTTTTACTTTAATCTTGGCTATATCTAAGAGTATCTAAGCACAAGTTATTCAAAAAAGTACTGTTGAACTAATGAGAAACTGACACTGCCTTTGGGATACCAGTTAAAATATTTTTTCATTGAATTTACCCGACTGAGAAACAAATAATGTGTGAGTATGTATTTCAATATATTTATTGATATAATTATCACAGTTACTATACAATTACTATACAACATACAATACACGAAAACTTAAACCAATTCACAAAGTCACTTCTTCTCAGCATCTTCCAATGCTTTTAGCATCTGTTTGTCCTCCTTTTGCTGCAACTCTTGAGCAAATTCTAGAATCTTTTTTGCATGAGCTGCATTGTCTGGAGGATAGAGCTCTCTCCTTGTCTTGATAACCCATTCTTCAAAGTATTCTGGCTGATTAAAAATATGGAACATTGATACAGGAAATGCGAGATAGATGGCCATTCTCAAAACTTCAAGTTTCCATGAACCCATAGTGACAGCTCAGTGAGCTACTTGAGACAGCCTCAACTTTGACCACTCTGATAAAAACTGGTCCTTTGACTAAAATTTTAAACGTAATTCGTTACCTGCAGAAAGAAAAACAAGTCACGATTTTGTTCACATGTTCTATTAATCAAAACATTCATAGACAAGGAAAAGAAAAGACAAAATACCCCTAAAATCTGTTTGAAGATGTAAACCATGTATCCAGAGGATCTGTAACACAATCGTGTATTTAAAATTAAAAGTTACATGTGTTTCTAACACTAATGCTTCATTAGGAAACCACATGATTTCTGCCATCTGGCTCAAGATAAAGCCCTTTATTAAAGCACAACTGCACGCATGACTGGCGTGTTACACCCATTGACATGTATTCCAAGAAATGCTCGTTAAGACATTTAACATAATATGTTATAAGTTACCAGAAATAATCACTTTAACTATAAAACTATCAATCAAAATAAAGTAATCTAACTAAATCTTTTGTTGGAATTAAGGACAATAGTGTAGAGCACAGCAAAAGCATTCACACCTTAATCAGTCAAAACTATTGAAATAAATGAGCAATATTATCCTTTTTTTTGCTGACTCAAATACTGGTAAGCAATGGATTTCTACTTTTAAAAATGTTTTAAATCCATAAGACAGTTTTCTAACAACATATAACATTTCGAAAGGAGAATAACCAACACTTAACAAAGTTTAAGATTGTTGTGTCATCAACAAATAGCAACACTCATAGACATACAGAGCATTGAAATTTTCAGGTTCATATCCCTTCTTCAACAATAGTGAGCTATCTGCCTGATGGAGGCTACCTCACTATTGTTGAAGAAGGGATACGAGCCTGAAAATTCCAATGCTCTAATTGTGTATGTGTATTTCTGTGTTTCGACGCTGCAACAATCTTCAAATTGGGTAAGCGGTGGTTATTCTCCTATCCAAATGTTTACTGTACATATATTACAACAAAAAAAAAAGGATAGCGAAATCAACCACCACTTACATTAGATGGTGGTTCATGGGGTGAACACATAAAAAAAAGCACAAGAACAGAAAAACAATTAATATTTTGGGACTTGATCTTTTGTCAACAGGAGAACATTATGGAGGGAAAGTGGTGTAGGAGGTATGTGGTGGTGTGTATATATATATATTGAACATTTGGATAGGATAAAAACCACTGCTGCTGCGTTGATACAAAAAAAAAAACACGTACACACATAGAGTAATAATTTTCGAACCTGTGGCCCTTCAGTAGCAGTGAGGTGGCTGCATGTTGGAGGCCGGCAGCCAACTGAATTATTACTCTATGTGTGTACGTGTTTTTTTCATGTATCGGCGCCGCAGGAATCATCATTTACGGTAAGCGGTGTCTTTCTCCTATCCAAATGTTCAATTTATCTGCTTTCAGCACCTTTGTTTCCTAATTACCTATATATAGAGAGAAAGAGAATAGAAATGCTTCGCAGTGATACGTGAAGGAAAACAAGATGATGTTATAGGAAAATTTGGATTAGGAAGAAATGAGAGGAGCTGAAGACTAACTCTTGTAAAGAAAATTTGCTAGTGATGGGCAACACTGTATTTGAAAACCACAAAAGGAGATTTTATTCATCGGATTCTAATCTGAATGGTGGAAGGTATTACCCGTACAACATTCTAATACAAAAACTGTCTAAAGAATGACTTAGCTTACCCAGTAGCAGGTATAAATTCAGTTCACAAATTCGTAGCAGGAGAAATATAAATTGCAGAAAGAGCAGAGAGGTTAAGCAAGAGAAAGACTGATCCTGCAAACACTAAAGAAGAAATTTTTGGAGCTGAAAGATAGGTTAGTGAAAAATTACAAAAAAGAAAAAGTTGAAAAATGTATAAAAATGAAGGAAGGGCAAAGAAGTTGTAGGAATTAGAGAGTCCAAAAGTATTAGGAAAAAATGGCTAACAGAAAATGTTAAAGATGGAAGAACAGAGAAAGTGTGAAAATGTGAGAAATGATGAAGGAAGAAGGAGGTATAGGAAATTTAACAATGAAGTAAGATAAGAAACTGAACAACCAAGAGAAAGATGGATGAAAGAGAAATACAAGGAAATTGAGAAACTGGAGAATGAGGGAAATTATGAAATGATGTACAGAATGGCTACTGAGATAGTCTTTGAAAGTAAGAGAAACAAGAACTACACGGAAACAGAAAGAATGGATGACACATTAGCCAAAGAACCATACGGGGCATAGAGAAGATGGCAAAAATATATACAGAATGCTTCGGATCAAATACCAAGTGAAATTGAAGAGGCACAAGTTAACAGAGGATGAAAATGGGTGTGACATCTTGGAAGCAGAAATAAGAAAGGCACTGAAGAAGATGAAAAACCTGCCAGCAGAAGTGTTGAAGAGTTTAGGAACCAGAGGAAGGAGGGAGGTAGTGAACCTTTGTAATGAGATATATGACAAAGGGGAATTTCCAGATGGCTTCCTTGCAATAGTAATGATATCAGTTCAGAAAAAAGGAATACAAATAAATGTGAAGAGCATAGGACTATCAGCCAAATTTTGCTTGCAGCTGAGCTATTGTTGAGTGTTGAACAGAACTTTATGTGGAAAGTTAGATAGATGGATTGGAAAGGAAAGTTTGGCTTTAGGAAAGGAAAAGGAACAAGAGATGCTACTGGGCTGTTAGTAATCATAGAGGAAAGATATAATGGGAAAGGAAGAGAAAAATGTATATCGTCTTTATTGACTAAGAAAAAGTTTTTGACAAAATGTAATGGAAAAAGCTGATGGATATCTTGAAGAAGAAAGGAGTAGATTTGAGGGAGAGAAGGCTAGTACAGAACCTATATTTACAACAGGAAGTAAGAATAAAGATTGGAAACGAGATGTAAGTTGCCCTTACCCATTATTATTCAATTTATTTCTAGAGGAGATTATTGGATAATGCTTAGATGGAAAAAGAAAAGTGCATAATGGTGGCAAAAGAAGAGAGTGTACAGGATTTGCTGATGATATGGTCTTGTTAGCAGAAAGCCAACGAACTCTAAACAAAATGCTGAAAGATCTAAATAAATCTTGTGAAAAGTTTGGAATTAAAATCAATACAACAAAAACAAAGAGTATAGTGGATGGTAAAGGAAGAAAAATGGTTTATAATAAAATAGGGCAAGCTGATATCAGCCAAGTAAGAGCCTTCAAACATCTAGGACAATCATTGAGGACTTGAGATAACACAAAGAGGTGAAAACTCGTATTGCCTGCAGCGAAGGAAACATTTAATAGGAAGAGGCAATTATTAACTGAGAAGCAGGGCAATTATTTACTGAGAAAGTAGATAAAGCACTGAAGAAAAGACTTGGCAATGTTTTGTATGGAGTTTGATCTTTATGGGGCAGAGACGTGGTCAATGAGGCGAGAAGATGACAAATGGATAGAAGTGTTTGAGATGTGGAAGAGAATGGAGGGCATAAGCTGGATGGAAAAAGTGAGTAATGTTGAAGTGCTGGAGAGATGGTAGGTAAGAGGAGGAAACTACTCCAAATCATAAAAGAAAGAAAGATGAACTGCGACATTTGCTAAAAGGGGACAAGACAACACTTGTTGTAGCTGCTTTTGGTGTGGAGGATATATCAAGCCATACCTTTATTTTGTAAGAGCTGTGAATATGTCATATGAAGATGGTCTCAGGCATACTTTAGTTTTTGACTTACTTCAGAGACCAAAAGAGTAAATATTTTAATGATGTCATACTTTCACATCAAAAGGGCGATGTTGAGGGAACACTTTATATACACTAGAATTTTCTTCATGAAGCTCATGAATATACGTTAAAAAAAACAGGTGAACTAGGTACATAAGAAACACGATAATGTGATATAAATGGGGATAAAATCATAAATGGTAAGGGAAGTTATTGCACTCCTACATAATTTTATTTTCAATACGTAATGTGATGATGTTTAATCAATGAATGGAATGCCATATAAGTAATATGATATAAAATCTAGTAAGGTTTGGAACTTCATAGGAAATATGATTCAGTTTGTAAGATTATTTTTCCTAACAAGGCTAGATGATGTATTATTTCATGCTATTATGATATAAAAATTTGTATTTAAGGAATAGTTTTAAGTAATCATGTAATGATATATGTGAAACATTTAAGAGAATTTTGAAGGTAATTTTTCTATGGTAACATCTGTATGCAAACATAAATAGTTTAATTTGTTCCTAGGATGAAAGATGTGAGTACAAGTAAGTTTGTGACATTGTGAATCCACAGAGGGTTTAACCATTGCACAAATAGTTTCATGAAACATTGTCTGATGATTGCATTATTATGTGACTAACTGTAAAATCACATTCCTTTGCATTGTATGTCTAAACTTTAATTCATGATAATTTAATGATGAAAATGGTGATCTATGATTTGGATTAAGTATTACTTGTATTTTTCTCAGTACTGTCAAATATTGTAAAACAAATGTAACTTATAAGATGAACACTATGGAAAACAAGTGTAATGTGAGTCGAGTAATACATATGATCTATATAACTATGAACTGAAAGCATATCAGATGTGTAGGGACTGGCAAGTTTGAAAATTAAATTTTATAAATAAAAATTTAATATGTAGTGTGACACAATACATACACTACATATTATAATATTTAATTTTAAAATGAAGGCATTAGGCAGAACTGCCAGTGTTAAAAACCAGGCGCGAGACTGCAGATTTCATTTCCCATGAATGCGCACAACTTGGCAGGTGACAGATAAGCAGATGTGTTGTGGTATCTCCCCTCGTAAGTAGACGATGGTCCCGCACCAAAACCGAAGGTTATTTTCCCAGCTAAAAACATACTTCAGATGTTTGTGTTTTGTTTTTCCAGGAATTTCAAGCTATCCATATGTGCCATACACAACAACACACACTTAGCTTACTTAATAAGGGAGTTTGGGAGATAGATAGGTCAATGTCGATCTTTGAAACAGATATATGATTGGGCAAGAGAGATAGAAGAATATAGGAAGACAGCATCATTATTCAACATCACCTGTGATTTGGCCAATAACAGGGACAGAATCTTGAGATGTATGATGTATGAATGAAATGTTTCCTCCAATAGGTGGCTTTGTTAATAAAATGGTTTTTTTTTTTTTTTTTTTTTTTGTAAATGTTGCATGTGGGGCATCTTGAGGAAGCGGGAGAGAGGGATATCACACAACTGGCTTCTGCAAACACCAGGGCGTTTCCTGGGATGATCACCAAGGTGATCTGAGAACTGGTTTGGAAGGGTGGAATATCATTTACAGCTGACTCCTGGACCCGAGGCGGACAGTGCACCACTGACCATGTTGAGTCTTCATACTATGTAAAAGTCATTTTGTGAACTAAGTATATTTTTCGAGATAGATATCTGGTTCTAGATAGGCTGATTATCAGAGTCCTATATCTTCAAGTGACTGGTGCTGCCTGTTCGACTGCAGATATACACGGCAAAGACAAACTGTGACAAAGCAATTTGCAGGATAAAGGGACATGTTCTATCAATGCCTGGACCCTGGGTTTAAGTCGTGAGCAGTATAATTATCCTTTTTGATGAGTAATACTGAATTAACGGTTGCCCCAGGTTTCAAAGCAGGTTAAGATTAAATTAATTTTGGAGCTTATTTCATATGCATAATTGTTTCATTTTTTGTTCATTGTCAAATAATGTAGTGAACTATAATTGCTAATGATCAGTACTTTGGTGACTGTATTTATCATTCATTTGCTAGACTAATGTATGTGCTTTAATGACTCAAACATGTAATGTAGGGCGTTGATGTTTGCTTGCAAAATATATTTTTGATTATTTATTTTGATTAAAGGTAAATACAATGGTCAATTAAATATCAATCCCTGAATAAATGGAAAAGTTATGGCATTCTTAGATTACAAAAGTTGATGGCTGCAATGAGAGAAAACACGAAAGGTGGGCAAACAAATATACAATATTTCGGTTTTGACCTTCTTCAAGTAGTAGAGAAACGGGCCATTTAGTTCTGGACATGCGTACACAGAATGTCACCCAATGACTGAATGACTTGAGTTATTGGGTGATGTTGTGTGCGCGCACATCTGGAACCTAATGGCCCGTTTCTCTACTACTTCAAGAAGGGCATTACCGAAATATTTATATGTGTTTTCTCTCAT
Source organism: Vandiemenella viatica (assembly GCA_031002005.1). Lineage (NCBI taxonomy): Eukaryota > Metazoa > Arthropoda > Insecta > Orthoptera > Morabidae > Vandiemenella > Vandiemenella viatica. The sequence continues at coordinate 170,962,919 of CM061919.1, forward strand.
CGCAGCCGTCAACTCTGGTATGTGGTGGGTTAATTTCCCTTTCTTTTATTATTTATATCGCCTAGAAGCTGCTTCCATTTTCCTTATTTTCGTCATTAGATTACAAAAATGATTCTAAAATAAATAGTCACACTAGTCATCTTAAATTAAATTAATTAAAATTAAAATCGATTTTAATTAGCACAAATAATTAAAGAATTTAAACACTGAAAGTACGGTCACACGTCACAAACAAGCCACGCAGCTTTTCATTTATATTATTTGTCAAGTTAAAATAAGGTACAGCACTCAAAACAGCAAGCATCATCCACAACAGTTTCCAGCAGTCTGGCCGGGTCTGCTTCATGCACAAGCCTCTCCATTTCCTTCTTACATCCCACCACCTCTCTGTCACCACACTGTTCCAGTCCTCTCCTCTCTTCCGTACACACTCCTCTGCTCCTTTCAGCCATCCATCTCTTGGTCTTCCTCTGGGTCGTTTACCATGCATCTTAATTTAGTCAATTTTTCTTGGGATACTCTGAACCTCCATTCTCTATACATGTCCATACCATCTCAGTCTGGTCCTCTCTACCCTTTCCTGTAGGCATGTGGATATTTATTTCCTTCATTTAATTATCTCAGTATGTAATTTACGGTATCCTATCTACTGACAACGCTGAGCATGCATGTGACTTGGAAGTCATTGCATTGGGTTGCATACGTACTGCACCTTTGACCTAACTGACATTACTATTTGAAAAACATTAGACAAACAGTGCCTCGACTAAAATTCGCTTACAGACGCCATCTGGTATTTTCTAAGGCAGTGACAGTTCATATTGTTTTAATGGTTTGAAACAAAGCTGTTTTGATTAGGATCGCGCACAAGGGACCGCACTGCACATTGATTAAACAATTCTAATTTTGTTCTGTCCAGTGAATTTCAGTGCAACTTTAATTATAATGCTTGCTGAAGTGTTATCTCAAGTTAAAAGTGTGGTGTAAAGTGGCATTGTACAATAAACTTTACGAGGCTTATCGAAAATGTTTTTACAACGAGTTTTTAATATCCAGTGAGTTGTAGAAATCTTTTAAGCAAATCAAAGAATCATTCCCTAGTAATGTACAGAGAGGTTACAAAACTGCAGCAAAAGAGAACTTAAATGCAGCTCTTCTTAGTTTTTTTACGCATCAGGTATTGTGTTCTATTTCATCAATCAATGAGCAATGATGAATGAGATACGGAGAATGTTTTTAGTAACACCTCAAGAAGAAAATAATCCCTGACTGTACCCGAGAAAGAGGTTTTACCCAATAAATGATCATTTGCAGGAGAGGCAAGTATCAACATTTCAATCAGAATATTTATAATTGTAGAACTGTGTTCTTTATATAAACAATAATTTTAATGATTGTGAAGATAAAACAGTACAAAATGTCTTCTGGCATTAATAGGGGAAAAAGCTACGTGCCACAGAGAGGGGGCAGGGCGGGAGGTCGAGGCAAAAGCCACGTCAGGCTACATATGGAGAAAGGGGTTCAACAGAGGACAAAATAGACCCGAGTAGTTTATGGACATTCGCTTAGCATCCTTGTATTATTCAGTTGTACACAGGTAATTCATTAAAAACAAGCTTCAGTATTAAATTATTTTAACAATGAACCCATCACCATGCCAGATGATTTAAAACAATACTAACAATTCGTGGAATTAATTATTAAAATTTATACCACTAGGTAAGTTAATGAAATTTTTTGTAAAATTACAGCTCTCCCTGATCTCTACTACATTAGGAGAGCTTCTAGAGCAATTCAAAAATGTTCATTTGCTGTTTTGGGGCAAATTTCTGTAAACTTTACATAGCTCAATTAAAAACTGAGTGGATAAGTCTCAGTTAAATTTCCAAGTCTATATAAATAGTATAAAACAGTGCCAAATTTCATGAAAATCTCAGATGGTGAGGTTAATTTTGTCTTAAAATCTGACATCGAATTATCCAGAGGTAAGTATACACCTGAGCCACATTAGAACTTCGTTTTATGGAAAGATGCTCCCATCAGCCAAGAAAGGGAAGTCAAGATGTCAAACAACATGCTGCTGGGGGTTTACGGAACAACACAACACTTTGAACTTTTAACTGTGCCTTGGTACTTCCATGCAGCCACCAATCATTTGTAATAACCCCGAGAGATAAAGGAATGTTCCTAAAATAAAACACAGTAAACTTTTTACTGTTTTGAAACAGATGTATTACTAAAAGTTCTCTAATCAGAATCGGTATCAGTTAGTGAAACGTATCAGACTTCACTCCAAATTTCAAAATGATTGCAGACTAAACCATTCGCACACAGTAAGCAGCAGCTTCCTTCCACTCCGTAGATGATGTTTACACTAATAGTCCATCTTAAAGGAAGCCTAGGATCAACCCTAACCTGTGCTGAACTGTTTAGAAAATTTCAACTACATACCCAGGCTTGTATTCTCCGCTCTGATCTTCACACTATCATGTCTGCCTGGATAATGGTATAATTAAGATGGCGCCGACAGGTCTTAAAACAGAAAATTTGTCCTATTTTACAATTTATTGGCATCGTGTGCAAAGCTCAATCTTATTTTTTCTCTTATTGGCTTCTTGCTAAGTGTTATAGCCTTTGTCTCGGCTCAATACGAGGCCATTAACCCGGCTCCTGGGGTGGTCAGAGCCTCCTTCTCTGTCTGCCACCGGAGTAAATCCTGTCCGGCGCGTCCTAGTCGCGGGGGTGGGCGCTCAGCACTTCAGTAGGCCGGAGTGTGGGGCGGCTAAGTCCGGCAGACACCCAGTTCTGCGGGGTATATCGCAGTCCCCTTGCCCAGGGTTACGGGTGAAGTCCTCAACGGCAACAACGGCGGAGAAGAAGATCTTCGGTACGGCGCTGCTGGCGGATGAGGCAACGGATCCGGAGTACCGTAGGCGACATTAGGGTTCTACCCGAACAAGTCGGCAACTCCTGCAACCGAGATGGCTCTGCACGTGGCGACCCGTTGCCCCTGCAGAACTAGCTGTCGAGGTCGAGAGGAAGTCACGAATGCTGGGCAAGTTCATGGCTACTAACTACCGTCCCAGGCGATGTAGTGACGTGGAGAGGACACTTCACACGTACCTGTCAAGGTGCGGAAACAACACGGGGAGTCACAGTCACCGGTTATAAGCTCTGTGCTGATGGGCGTGCGCACGAGCGCCAGGGGTGATTTCTGTCGGTGGGATAGTCCATTGTGGCTAATTGATCAGTTACCGCCCGCCTCAAGCTGGGCAGCCCCCAGCCAATTAGGTACTGATCCGCCCCTCATCTTGCGCTTCTATAGGTGTGTGGAGCAGCAAGCATGTCACAGTGCTTGTAACAACGATGAGAGAAGCAATCACCTGGCAAAAAGAAAAACAGTTATAAACCATATAAAAACCTGATAATGACAACGAGATTCGCCTCATGGAATGTGAGAACCATGTTACCAGGATCTGACACCCCAACTGATGGCATCCCTGAACTGAGGAAAACATCTATTATCGACAGGGAACTGATGCGTTTGCGAGTTGATATCGCTGCCTTACAAGAGACTCGGCTTTCGGATGAGGGCTCCATTCGTGAACAAAATTACACCTTCTTCTGGAAGGGTAGAGACAATGGTGCAAAGCGCGAGCACGGGGTGGGCTTCGCAGTTCGCAACAGCTTGTCTAACTGCATCGAGGCACCCATCTGTATTTCAGAGAGAATTATGTCCTTGAGAATAACAACTGCTTCGGGTCCCATAACCCTAATATCAGCTTATGCACCTACATTAAAGGCCTCTCCAGAAGTTAAAGATTCTTTCTATGAAAGCTTACGTGCATGTCTAGCAAAAGTACATGTCTCTGACAAACTTTTTATTCTTGGTGATTTCAATGCAAGAATTGGCAGCAGTTCTGATAACTGGCCGGATTGTATCGGCCGCCATGGAATAGGAAACATAAATGAAAATGGGCAGCGTCTAATGGAACTATGCACAACACACTCCCTCTGCATATGTAACACCATTTTCAGAATAAGCCTGCTCACAAAGTGTCATGGAAACATCCAAGATCAGGTCACTGGCATCAGCTTGATTTTATCATCACTCGCAGGCGAGATTTGCGCGACGTTCTCAATGCCAGAACCTATCACAGTGCAGACTGCGACACTAATCACTCTCTGATAATGGCCAAAACACGCATTATTCCAAAGAAGATCCATTCAGCGAAAAGCAACCGCCGCAAAATTATGTTTAAGATCCCAGTCAATCATGATGATGCTTTACACAAACAATTCTCAGCCGAAGTAAAAGAGAATCTCAGTTATGCTGTACTGAGGGACACAGATAGCGCCGAAGACATGTGGCTTCTAGTGAAAGAAAAACTTTTACAAACTGCTTTTAGAACCTTTGGAACAAAAGATCGTCTCAGAATGACTGGTTTGCTGATTACGAGGACAAATTACGTCCATACATTGAGCACAAAAGAGCAGTTCATATAACACTTATAAACAGCCCCAGTGATCATGCCAAGTTGGAATACAAAAAAGCTAAAGCAGATCTACAACGTATCACTCGCCGTTGCGTAAATGAGTATTGGACAAACCTCTGCAAGTCCATACAGCAGTACCATGATAGCGGGGACTACCGAGGCATGTATCAAGACATCAAGAGTGCAATCGGGCCCACAACCAGGAAACGTGCCGCCCTAAAAGACTTAAATGGGGTACCTATTGTTGACAAGCAGAAGCAGTTGGAAAGATGGTCAGAACACTACACCAACCTTTACTCCAGGGCAGTCAGCATAAAGCCTGAAGCACTAGACAGTTTACCTACTTATCCTACTGCATTAGAACTTGATGATTTACCTTCACAGGACGAACTTAATTTTTCACTGAAGAGACTCAAACTGGGAAAAAGTACAGGTCGTGACAACCTACCGGCTGAAATAATTAAACTTGATTGTGTTTTTCCGGTCATATATGAATTCCTAAAGCGGTGCTGGTATGAGGGTACAATACCACAGGACATGCGTGATGCAGATATATTTACCCTTTATAAGGGCAAAGGTGATAGAGGCGATTACAACAATTACAGAGGTATATCCCTCCTCAGCATTGCTGGAAAAGCTATTGCTCGAGTCGTTTTGAGAAGACTGGAAACCCTCGCCGCACGTGTCTACCCCGAGTCTCAGTGCGGATTTCGCGCAGCCGCTCCACGAGTGACATGATCTTCACTGTCCGCCAACTTCAAGAAAAATGCCGTGAACATCGTGTGCCTTTATACTTGGCTTTTGTCGATCTAAATAAAGCCTTTGATACAGTTAGCCGTACCGGCCTTTACGACATCCTGCACAAAATCGGCTGCCCACCTACGCTGTTGTCTTTAATAAAGGCCTTCCACGATAACGTGAGAGGTTCTGTGGTATTTGATGGCGAAGCTTCTGCATCCTTTAAAGTAAACCGCGGTGTACGACAGGGCTGTGTCTTAGCGCCCACACTCTTTGGAATTTACTTCTCTGTTCTACTCTTAGTAGCTTTTAAAAACTGTCACGTTGGAGTACATCTGCATACAAGGAGTGACGGTAGACTTTTTAATATAAGTCTATTGAGATCTACTAAAAATCTTATTGAACTAATTGTTCGTGAACTTCTATATGCTGACGATGCGGCTTTTGTCGCTAATACCGAAGATGAGCTTCAGGAGGTTCTCACCAGATTTAATCATGCATGTCATCTGTTCTCGATGAGTGTCAATACCAAGAAGACGGTTGTCATGGTTCAGGGCACAGATCGTCTTCCTAAAATACCATTGGAAGGCATCCCTCTTCAAGTAGTAGAACACTTCCATTATCTCGGCTCCATCACCACATCCAACCAGTCCATTCAAAAGGAGATTGATGCACGAATTGGCAAAGCCGCGACGACCTTTGGCAAGCTGTCCTACACGTGTCTGGAGAAACTCCAAGCTAACTCTCTCCACCAAAATTCTAGTATACCAGACGTGTGTCCTGAGCATCTTACTGTACGCAGCTGAGACATGGTCCACTTACGCCTGGCAAGAGAGACAGCTGAACGCTTTCCATATGCGCTGCCTGCGGACAATACTTGGAGTCACGTGGCAGGACAAAATGAGCAATGAGAGTGTTCTGTCTACCACGAAGTGTCACAGTATTACTGCCACCCTAAAACAAAGACGACTCCGCCTGCTTGGCCACGTCCATAGAATGGACTCTGAGAGATTACCACGGAAAGTCATGCTCAGTCAGATTGCTAATATCAAGAGACCTGTAGGGCGCCCTATGTTAAGGTTTAAGGACTCCTGCAAGCGTGATTTGGAGAGCTTCGGCATGCGCACTTCTGACTGGGAAGCTTGCGCCAGCACGAGACCCTTATGGCGTCGACATATTACCACCGGCATGTCCAAATATGACAGAACATGGTTGGACAAAATAAAGCTGAAAAAGCTTCGTAACAGGGAAGTGCTTCCACTGGATCCCTCTTTCGTGTGCGATAGATGTGGCAAAATCTGTCACGCCGCCATCGGACTATTCAGCCACAAAAGAAGATGTGATGCACTCAACCCTAGCCATAATTGAGTCACTACAACTATCATCTGTGAAGATGCTGTGGCCAATATATAAGTGTTATAGTTTTTGTCTCACTTTTAGCAAGAATAAGGCTAAGCACTTTATTGCATTTATGTTCATCCTTCCCAGCTGTCTTCATCTTTGGTAAGTGTTGGGTTGGATTTCCCTATCCTTCCTTAATTTTACAGATATACTTAATTATAATAATTCCATATGGTCATAATAACATGTTGAGAGGGTTTCTATTGGCTGCACATTCCACCCCTGTATTAGCTGCCTTAACCTAACCCAGTAGTGCTACCAAGTACAGAGGACCTACAGATAAAATGAAATCCAAACCACAGAAGCATTTTGGCATACTTAACATTACACAATAAGCTGTTACAGAGGTGAAGGTTGGGTTAAGGGTCTATGAAAATACCCACCGAGACAGCAATTCAAACCAGGAATCTTTCGTTTCTCAGTCAGACACCTTAGGCACTGAATCACCAGAGTACAACAGACATACTGCCAACATTAGCATGTCGGTGATGAAAACTCATGAGATTTTACCAATCCCAACATGTCTAAAGAAGTTTTCACTTCAAAAATTAAAAATCTAACTTAGTCCACAATCCTAAGGTTGGTACAGTTCTTCCAGAAGGAGATGTACCAACCTACTGAGTCAGAAGCAGGAAGGCTAATTTCCTTTCCTCAGGGGCCTACAGTTTAATGCAGAATTCAGAACCACAGAAAAGGGGGGGGAGGGGCTTATTAGCTTTACACCACGTCAACATCAAGGTCATTAGAGGCAGGAAAGGACTGGGGATGAGAATTTTTTTTACTATGGTTTCTCGCCTCGACGACAGCTAAGGGATGGGACTGGGGACAAGGAACAGGAAGGAATTCGGCCATGGCCTTTTGAAGTAAGCATTCCAGCATTCGCCTGGAGTGATTTGGGGAAACCATGGAAAACACAAATCTGGATGCCCGAACGGGGATTCGAACCCGCGTCCCCCCGAATGCGAGCCCAGAACGTTAACCTGTTCACCCACCACGCTCGGTGGGGATGAGGAATGGGAGGGAATTTGACCATGGCCTTTTGAAGGAAGCATCTCAGCATTCGCCTTGAAGTGATTTGGGGAAACCATAGAATACCCAAATCTGGATGCTCGGATGGGGATTCGAACTGTCATCCTCCCTAATGCAAGGACAGGGCGAAGAACCACTAGAATGTACCCAGTGTAGCTCATGTAATCAAATTTAACTCCTAAAAATTGCTGCTGACCATGGGATTTGAACCTCCTGACCAGAGATAGAAACTTTCGTAAATAATTGCCTTAACCGTTGAGCTATCAAACTGCCATTGTTTTGAAGTACAGTGTGCTAAGTACTATCAAAATCGGTTAAAAACTGTTGGTTAAGGTGAGGGGGGAAAGGAGGAGAGGATTTAGATTTTTGTAAATCAAGTTTTTCAAATTTTTTTTTTAGAGTATATGTTATGTAGTGTTCCATCAAAATCATTTGTATGAATAACATTGGCAAAAAACAAACTTTCATTCACTTTTATATATTAGATACAAGTATAATCTATACTTTCACTGCTGTCCATGCGCAACACGTAATACTTATAGCTACATATATAGTATTAGCATTAGCATTTTGGTGACATGAACTTCATAAGATTTTACCCATCTAAAAGGCGTTCAACCTGCATATTATCGTGCAACACGTCAAAGTAAGTCGGTGACGGGAAGTCGCGAACTCATAGATTCATCCCTTTGGAGAGTAGAATAATAAGAGGAGTTGATAAAGGCAGCTGAGGGAAGAATAATATGAATTCAGACACGGAACATCAACAATTGACTTCATATTTGCAGTAAACCAGCTACAAGAGTGACACTATGATTCTGGCAAAGATTTGGTGATGGCCTTTCTGGACATTGAAAAGGCACTTGACAGCCTCAGCAAAACAAGGGTGTGAAAAGCAATGAGAAAAAAATTGTAAAGAAGGAGATACATATCACACATTACTTTCATTTGCTGATGTGACTTCAATAAAGTGTAACACTCAGTATAATTGTTACACCTGCTATCCAGATTTTATTTGAGTAACTCGAGGGAACATTACGGAACAACCTACTTATTTAGCCTGCTTAAAAACCATCTGTGTGATGCTAATTTAAAATATTTCTAAAACACATAAATAAAAAAATTGTCAGCAGTAAACAGTTTGTTATACCAAGAGAATTCTAAAATTGTTCTGGGCGTCTTCAAAAGCCAGGGAAGATATTTACTCCAATCCTGGTGATAAAAAGAGTGCAGCTCACAGTCATATTATTCTAAAATAGCCCTTGTACACTAGTTGAATGGTTTGATCGCTCTATGGTGATTGGTGTAAAGCTGTTCGAGATTTAAATGCATAAATACATTGTACACGCGACAGCCAGGTGTTATGGCAATGTGTATGAAATGTCACATCATGAAGACATGCTGGTGATTATGTGTGTTGAAGTCTCCCAGTAAGAGGAAGGTCACGTAAGATGCCACGAGATATTGTACAGATCGTCAGTCGATAAGTGCATTTGGTGATAGGTAAATAGAGCATACAGTCAATTTGATAGAACCATGAAATCTGACTGCCATTGCTTGTAGATCAGGGGTGAAAGCAACAGGTTTGGAGTGGACAGTGTTTCAGACAAACACAGCCACTCCTCCCCTAGCTTGATAACCCTTGGTATCGCCCTTTCAATATATGTCTTACCATCATAGCACTGGGTGTTGTGTTGGTAAAAAGGTCTCTCTTGTAGGCAGAGACGCAGGGGTTTAGACCGTGCAGTGGGTTGTAATTTCTCTTTGTGATCTTGGAACCCATTTATGTTCCGTTGTACGATGGGAAACTGGACGAGGCAGCTGGTCATGTTCAGCCTTTTTTTTTTGAAACAGGACAGCAAAAATATAACATTTTAATTAGAGTTGTTTCTGAATGCAAAGAGCACAGCACAGTTAACGTTTACATCTTCAAAAGAAGAAAAAAAAATCTAATTATTTTCCTAACATCCAAATTTCAAAAACTTCCAAAGATTTTTTTATTTTTCAGATGGGTCTGTTGCCCAATACAAAACTAAGAAAAACTTTTTTGAACCTCTGCACTTTTTTACTACAGCACATGGAAAAGATCTTGCGTCTTGCTAATGCTAGTTTCTAAGATCCTATGAAAATCAAATTCAAACCCCACAATAACTTTTTAAGTGAGTGATAGAGAAAACATTACTGAGGTGTAGTTTGCCTACTCAACCCAAGAGGAATAAGATTTATTCTTGGGGGGGAAAAAAATGTCACTTTGATGAAGCATCGACTATCCAAGCAACACAGTAATACCATGGGTTCATTCCAAAAACTATTTCATTATTATTAATGAAAAACTTTACAAATGATTTGAAGAGTTGGGAAAATAATGTGTCAAAATCTCAAATTAAACTTAAAATTGAAGACATATCAGGCTACCTCCCTGTTGTCCACAAAGGAAACTGGGAGGCTTTAAGAAAAAATGAAGAACCTGATCAAGTAAAAACAACATTTTTTCATCCATCTGGGCCATTACATCATTCTCATTTTCAAGATATGCTGATGTTCTGTGGGTATTTGCAGCAGTGGATGTTCTGTCAAAGGTGAATGTGACTTATACTGGATAAAATTATGGGGTGATATCAAGATGGGGATACTGTTGCAGCCTCGCATAGTAAACACACAGATCACGTAGTGTATATGATATGATTGTGACGTATTCAATATGCACGTTCCAACACTGTAACAGCTATAAATATGATCTGAAAATTGGATATCTGCAATATTGTGCGTTGTGGTTACATTTCACTTTGGTCCAGGCTGCGTTACGACCATAACTCATATTTATAAAATATGATTTCGTTAATCACCATTTGAGTTTATGTTGTAATGCAGCCTGGACCATACGTCACAATTATGTCATATATACCACGTGATCTGTGTGTTTACTACACGAGGCCGCAGCGGTATCCCCATCTTGATATTACCCAAATTATGTTCTTCTTGTACATGATGTATGCCAAACAAATGAAAGTTTTTCAAACTTCAAATAATAAAACATGTCCTACTACTTAATAAAAGTTTTACTTTAGACCAGTATTTCTCAAGCTTTTTCAACCCACGGACCAGTAAATTGACAAAAATAATGTTGCGGACTATTAACTTAGGTGGGCCTAATTTTTTACCTGTGTGTATATTATTAACATCTGGGACACATCATACTGTACCATTATAACATATTAAATCTAAAAGAATTCCTATGGGGAAAAAAAAAAACATTTATCAAATAAAGTGAACAGTTAAAAGTGAATTAAATATTGACCAGACTCTTAACATTTAGTAACCAAATAATTAATAATGTTACTGTACTCTGGATGCTACACTATACCACCAAACCACAGGTGAAAAATAAAAGAAATGAGACCCGATAGCTTATATTGATGTCCCCTTCACCACTCTTATATTACCAACCATACCATGTTCAACCACCTACAATAAGGCTTTCATAAAATGGCCATTAACTTAAATGAACAGCACTCTCTTTGATCCAAACTGTAAACATATTTAGTGAAAACATTACTGTAGGAACAATACTGTCCTATCCTTATATTATGGAAATGTCAAAGTTTTGCCGGGTCATTGAAATATTCAAGGCTTTTAAATAGTTGTGCTTATAGCTTATACTCAGTTATAGCCTCATACAGAAGGAGTATGATACATCTAAGTTTTAAATATTCTGGTTGTGGACTACCTATACCATCTTCGCACCCCACATGTTGAGACATACTGTTTTAGACTAATCATTGTAATTTTTCTTCACGTTAGTGTTTATATTTATTTCCACATAAGTGTAAACATTAGAATTTTTGTATTTTTCAGTTGAATTAACCAAGAATTAATTAAAAATAAGCATCAGTTTTAAGTTATTTTAACAATTAACCCATTAGCATGCCACATTTATATTTTTCCAAGTGATTTACAATGATACTAACAATTCATTGAACTAATTTTAAAATACGTGCTTTTTGAAAAATTTAAACCAATTTTTTTCAACAAAAAAGAAATGGGATTACTGGAGTTCATGATCCCACAAGGAGTAGTTAAATGCAAGAAATAATTTTGGAAGTACATTTAATGGTGTTATGCTGGTTCAGGATGTATTACAATCTAATTTCTACTTGAAAAATAATGGTCCAGGCTATATTACAATGGAATTACTAATTGAAAATAATGTCTTGTGATTGGTTACAGCAGTACTATGACGTCATTAGTAATTTGAGACAAATCGGTTCAAGTTTACGTAGCGATACACGACATTGCTAACTTAGGATAAAATGATTGTATCAATGCACGTGTGATGGAGGCTTTGAATTTGTAGCGCCAATATTAGTGGAGGTTGAAATTCAGCCTGGACCATAATTAAAACTGAACCTTTTTGTCAGAGCGAATGGCATGAGGAATTTAGTTATCAGTTATTTAAGCAACTTTCATAAGCTCTATGTCACAACTGGATATATCTTGATGAAATGGGAGTAGTTTACGTCGCGATACATGACGTCACAACGTGACATAGTGCTTATGAAAGTTGCTTAAATAACTGATAGCTACATTTCTCGTGCCATTGGCTGTGACAAAAAGATTCAGTTTTAATTATGGTCCAGGCTGAATTTCAACCTAACCACAATCTCCGCTAATATTGGCGCTACAAATTCAAAGCCTGAATCACACGTGCATTGATACAATCATTTTATCCTAAGTTAGCAACGTCATGTATCGCGACGTAAACTTGAACCGATGAAATTTGGTATTTTACCAAGTCTACATAAATAGTACAAAATAGTACCAAATTTCATGAGATGGTGAGGTTCAGAGAGTGTAATGAGTTTTCATCGAATATCTTCCCATGACTAGAGCTTCAGCCGCGACGTAATATTAAAAAAATAATAATATATATATGGCAACTGCAAACTATGACAACAGCAAGCGATCATTTATGACAGAACAGAATGATGTAAAGTAAATGACGAAATGAAAGCAAATACAAGTCTAATCACAAAAAGACGCTGGCCACCTACTTTAGTATTGTTAGAATCAGCAGGAGGGTAAAGAAAAACCATTTTAACGCTTTTTGATAACAGTTTCATAAGTTTACTCTAAAAGGGTAGAAAACTTTAAACTTATGACATATAACAAAAATTGGGGTCTACTGGAGATCGCGATTCCGCTACAAAAACATTCAGTAATATCGTTGGAATACTTCCGTAATCAGTCGCAAGACGTATTATTTTCAAACAGTAATTACGTTGTAATACAGCCTGGACCATTATTTTCAAGCAGAAATTAGGTTGTAATACAGCCTGGACCAGCATGAAACCATTAAATGTACTTCAGAAAGAATTTCTAGTGGCGTCTTGCATTTGATCACTTCAGTATTGTGATGACAACTCCTGGCGGAATCGTTTTCTCCAGTAATCCCAAAAATTGTATAACACCTGCCAAAAATATGAAGTAGAAAACACCACTTACTATATGCCAACGTCACCTACTTTAATGAATGTACATAAAAATTGACTAGAAGCTTCATTTGACTCAAAATATCAAATATTTGGCCAACTCCAACACATTTTAAAAATAAAATCAACAAACAAAACTACACAGACAATTCTCACATCTACTAAAGATACAACAGGTATATAGTCTCTGGATCTGCAACACAGTCGTGATTTATAGCACCAGCGATTTTTCCCAAACACCAGCGACATTACTAAATATTTAACATAGCAGGAAAGTATGAACTACTACTAGTTACCCGCGACTTCGTCCGCGTGGAGGAGTGATGTAATATAAGATTTTCTTAAGAGGTCTGGACGCTCAGTGGTTAGGCGTCCAACTGGAGATTGAAAAGTCCCCAGCTTTAACATCTCTCGTGTTGTCCTCGTGGCACACGGTCGGGGTGGATCACTACATTACAGGTTACTTTGGGCATGGCTGGCTCTCGGCTTTTGGGGCCCGGGTTAAGCAGTTGGGGGCCCTAGGCGAATTCATCAGTTAGGGCCCTCCCTCAGACCAAATGGGCGACCTTTTTTTTGTTTAGCTCTACAACTTGTCGAGTGGGGGGCCCCTACAGCCGGTGATCGGGTTCCCCATCAGCCTGGTGGGCCCGGGTACATTTGACCTGCTTACCCCCCACCCCTAACGCCTCCTCTAACTTCGGGCATGTTCTCCAAAACGGTTTTGAATTCCCTAACCAAGGCATTGTTGTCGTGTAATACCAGTTATATTTTTTGTATGGTCTCTCTCTCAGTCCCTTCAATAATTCTATAACGTCATTCAGTTTCTGCTTCTTCATCGCCCATGAAATATATCTGTAAAAACTGTGGTTTCGTATTCGACGAAGGAAGCATAAATCCAATTGGGTCATATACTTGCCCCTGGATAGTAAATAACGGTGAAAATTCTTGGTTTTCGACAATTCTATCGGTTCCAAAAGACGTCATATGGAAGCAAGAATGGCAAAGTTGCATTATAGGTACATTTAATCTCAGGGCGGCGGTGACACAGGGCCCGGTGAAACAAGTGTTTAACAATACCACCAACAGATAGCGCAACGGGCAAAACTCGTACAGTCCACAGAAAGGAAAAATAGACCCATACAACTACCCCAACGGATAGCTTTAAAAATAACTCCATACCATCAAATCCAGACTTGCAATAAACCTAATATAATGTACGTAACTATGAGAACCATACAGCACCGATAAACCGAGTAATTTGGGCGTATTTTAGCGTAAAACATTAATGGACCTATAGTGCAACCGACCCGTATTGGCGAGTACAGAGAACGAAAATCTTAGGTAACCGGTCTGTTACATCTTAAGGTGAAAGATGTAATTCTCACGAGTGTTTTATAATTGTATTACTCCATGCACACACGCAAAATAAACGGTATTCCATTTTTTAATCGATATTTGCTCTCTGTCAGCTATAAAAATAACTCCATTCCGACAATTCCAGACTTGCAATAAACCTAATATCACGTACGTAACTATGAGAACCATACAGCACCGATAAACCGAGTAATTTGGGCGTATTTTAGCGTAAAACATTAATGGACCTATAGTGCAACCGACCCGTATTGGCAAGTACAGAGAACGAAAATCTTAGGTAACCGGTCTGTTACATCTTAAGGTGAAAGATGTAATTCTCACGAGTGTTTTATAATTGTATTACTCCATGCACACACGCAAAATAAACGGTATTCCATTTTTTAATCGACATTTGCTCTCTGTCAGCTATAAAAATAACTCCATACCGACAATTCCAGACTTGCAATAAACCTAATATCACGTACGTAACTATGAGAACCATACAGTACCGATAAACCGAGTAATTTGGCCGTATTTTAGCGTAAAACATTAATGGACCTATAGTGCAACCGACCCGTATTGGCGAGTACAGAGAACGAAAATCTTAGGTAACCGGTCTGTAACATCTTAAGGTGAAAGATGTAATTCTCACGAGTGTTTTATAATTGTATTACTCCATGCACACACGCAAAATAAACAGTATTCCATTTTTTAATCGACATTTGCTCTCTGTCAGCTTTAAAAATAACTCCATACTGACAATTCCAGACTTGCAATAAACCTAATATCACGTACGTAACTATGAGAACCATACAGCACCGATAAACCGAGTAATTTGGGCGTATTTTAGCGTAAAACATTAATGGACCTATAGTGCAACCGACCCGTATGGCGAGTACAGAGAACGAAAATCTTAGGTAACCGGTCTGTTAAATCTAAAGGTGAAAGATGTAATTCTCACGAGTGTTTTATAATTGTATTACTCCATGCACACACGCAAAATAAACGGTATTCCATTTTTTAATCCACATTTGCTGTCTGTCAGCTTTAAAAATAACTCCATACTGACAATTCCAGACTTGCAATAAACCTAATATAACGTACGTAACTATGAGAACCATACAGCACCGATAAACCGAGTAATTTGGGCGTATTTTAGCGTAAAACATTAATGGACCTATAGTGCAACCGACCCGTATTGGCGAGTACAGAGAACGAAAATCTTAGGTAACCGGTCTGTTAAATCTAAAGGTGAAAGATGTAATTCTCACGAGTGTTTTATAATTGTATTACTCCATGCACACACGCAAAATAAACGGTATTCCATTTTTTAATCCACATTTGGTGTCTGTCAGCTTTAAAAATAACTCCATACTGACAATTCCAGACTTGCAATAAACCTAATATAACGTACGTAACTATGAGAACCATACAGCACCGATAAACCGAGTAATTTGGGCGTATTTTAGCGTAAAACATTAATGGACCTATAGTGCAACCGACCCGTATTGGCGAGTACAAAGAACGAAAATCTTAGGTAACCGGTCTGTTACATCTTAAGGTTAAAGATGTAATTCTCACGAGTGTTTTATAATTGTATTACTCCATGCACACACGCAAAATAAACGGTATTCCATTTCTTAATCCACATTTGCTCTCTGTCAGCTATAAAAATAACTCCATTCCGACAATTCCAGACTTGCAATAAACCTAATATCACGTACGTAACTATGAGAACCATACAGCACCGATAAACCGAGTAATTTGGCCGTATTTTAGCGTAAAACATTAATGGACCTATAGTGCAACCGACCCGTATTGGCAAGTACAGAGAACGAAAATCTTAGGTAACCGGTCTGTTACATCTTAAGGTGAAAGATGTAATTCTCACGAGTGTTTTATAATTGTATTACTCCATGCACACACGCAAAATAAACGGTATTCCATTTTTTAATCCACATTTGCTGTCTGTCAGCTTTAAAAATAACTCCATACTGACAATTCCAGACTTGCAATAAACCTAATATAACGTACGTAACTATGAGATCCATACAGCACCGATAAACCGAGTAATTTGGGCGTATTTTAGCGTAAAACATTAATGGACCTATAGTGCAACCGACCCGTATTGGCGAGTACAGAGAACGAAAATCTTAGGTAACCGGTCTGTTACATCTTAAGGTTAAAGATGTAATTCTCACGAGTGTTTTATAATTGTATTACTCCATGCACACACGCAAAATAAACGGTATTCCATTTCTTAATCCACATTTGCTGTCTGTCAGCAACATGTCCTTCCGGGAACAATAGTTATGACGGATGGATATCCGTCATACCGCAATTTAGAAAGGGCTTATGGGGGCATATACGGACATGAGGTCATAATCCACAAAGAAAACTTCGTAGATCCACACGATCCGCAAATACATACTCAAAGTATTGAAAGTCTGTGGTCGCGAATAAAGAGGAAAGTGAGGTTCCAATATGGCACATCTGATGAACTCTTCCCTTCCTATTTGGACGAATTCCTGTGGAGAAATAATTTTCACAAGAACGAAGCGTTTCCCCAGTTTATTGCTACCATACGCGAGCAATATCAATTGAACTAAGCACTGCACCACCTACCTCTCCTGTAGTTACACCGTCACTCTCCTCATCGTAAATTAAATCGGTTCCTTTTGGAACCAAAGGCTCTTCTGGGGCCAGGCTCTTTTCAGAGCCAAAAATTAATCACAAAAAGCAATATAAAGTCAGATCTGCAATCAGTAGCGTAAATAGTTTAAGAAGTGCCCATGTGAAAAAAATAAAAATAAACAATATTTCCCTTCCTATTTGGACGAATCCAAAATGTCCATATTTTCAAGGCCTGGCATTCCCCCCCTCCCCCTCATCATTTTACATTCTTGACCATTTTCTGCATCCTTAGGAAACCTTTCCTAACTGTCACAAGTATTATTTCCTTTTAAATATTTTCCTTTTTTCCGTTCTTTTGCGTAGGCATGAATTCATTTCATTACTTCTACCCATTGTTGCGGCTGGCGTATCTTTTAACACTTACCGCCGCGCCTATTTATTAATGTCGGCTACTTATTATATTATGTTGCAAGTGCTTTTAAAGTTGAAGACATTACATTAGAATTTAGTTGAACTTTTTTTTTTTTGTGATGGTAAGACGTGCAGTAAACAGTGCGATGTTTTGCCTGTGTTAAGTTTCTTTCATTTAATAATAGCTGGAGATGAAAATAATGTCAACACCGAAAAGAAAGTGTGTATTTAATTCTAAACTTGAGAAAGAATATCCATTTATTAAGAAAACCATCACTGATTCGGATGTTCGATGCACAGGGCCGGCGTTAGGGGAGGGTAAGCGGGTCAAATGTACCCGGGCCCGCTGGTTCATGGGGGGCCCCGATCACCTGCTGCAGGGGCCCCCAGGCCTCGAAGTAAGAGTCCACCCATTGTCGCCCGGCTAGTTTGTACAGCTAAAAAAAATGAGGTCACCCATTTTACCCCGGGCCCGAAATTTCTAGCGCCGGCCCTGTCGATGCAATACATGTTCTTCTTCATTTAGCATATGTTACGGAGGACGGTCTGATATTACGCATCATTTAGCTAGTGAAAAAACATAGAAATGCAGTGCGTGCCAGTGCATCCAGTTCCACTCTTACTTCATTTTTTTTTAACTGAATCTTTTGATGAAAGAGAAATGAGGTTAGCGGCAACTGAATGAGCTCTTGTTTATCCCACAGTACGGCATAATCAGTCTTTCAGGTCATTAGATTGCACTTCCACTTTTACAGTGTGTTTTTAAACCTAAATTCTCATGCGGTCATACGAAAGCGGAGGCAACTTTACTAAAAGTATTAAGTCAATTTGCAATTTCTCAATTACACTATGACTTACAACAAGCTAATTTCGTTTCAGTAATGACAGATGCCTCAAATCATATGGATATTAAAATATTTCCTATACTGGTGAGAGTATTTTCTTCCTGCTAAGGGAATTAGTGTTAAATCGTTTGAACTTAGTTCACTTCCTGGAGAAACAGCGCAAACTATCTCTGCGTTTTTAATAGATTGTTTGGATGATATTAAGATAAAGGAGAAAGTAGTTGCTCTGTGTGCTGATAACGCAAATTTTAATTTCGGTGGTGTGGCGAGAAAGGGTGCAAACAACGTCTTAAAAGTAATTGATATCTGTGTTATGTTACTTCTGATACCATTGAATTTGAGGCATCGCATGAATGACTTTGTTAGTGTTTTGTAATGTTCAAGTGATTTGTTTATTTACTAAAGTAAAATTAGGTAAATTGTTTGTCTGACTAAACTTTAAGTGATTAGCATATGTATCGTATGGAATTCTGCCAAACTTACATTCGATTTACTGCACTGAATATTATATGCTTCAGAATAAACTTAAATCAACTATTTTCAAAATAAACACCTGCTCATTCTATCGCTGGGTGAATCGTTTCAGCACCATCATGACATGCCGTACCCGTTCGTTTATCGAATCAAACTGACATCTATTCGACAGATGCGAGTAACGAAACATACGAGTAACGAAATGAATTTGTGAGTAAACTTCGAGTCAGGCGCCGTACCCGTTACTCAGTAACGAATACATGCGGTTACACCTCTAGTAGAGTTAAAAAGAAAGGGGGGGAAAAAATGTAGCCACGAATTAAATCGGCGCACCACTCAGGGAGAACACTACTGGAATAATGAGTCGCCGTCTTATAGTGACAGCTGTCGCCACCGTCTTTCGCCAGGTAGCCTGCCCGGCCGAGTGTGTAGTTACTCAATGTGTCGATGACCTGCTATTGTGAAATTACACTTTCACGTCGGTACGTTGTTGTTTTGTTTGTGAGTGCGTTTTGCCCTTCACCATGGCTTCGAAAAGAAAACGTATTGTGTTATCGTTAGCGAATAAAATAAAAATTGTAGAACAATTAGATAACGGAGTTGCCGATAAACAGCTGGCTGAGGTGTACGGTGTTGGACAATCAACAATTTCAGACATCAAAAGGAGTAAACCTACACTTTTAAACTTCGAGTAAGTGCTTAACTACTTAAAAGCATTTCTCTCATTTTCAACACACATACAGTAATTAATTAAAATAGACCCTTCCTTCGGTAAAATTCCAACCATCCCAATTTTTGACTATCCCAATGGGGTTCAGTCCCTCTTGATTCGGATAATTGAAGTTCTACTGCATTTTTACTAATAAGTGACTATTGTGTACGGACATAACAGATATGTTAATGAAATTACATTTGAAAACTGAATTTGTATGTTTTTAATTGCCATTCGAAAACCCGGGATAAGAAATAAGGTAAAAAACCGAATTGAATTCCATAATTTAATATCTTAGATAGTCCAATATGCTTCAGGAATAATGTCAGAAAGTATTTGTAGTGAAATCAGCAAATCGAATTTCACATCTTCATGGATTTGTCCACGTGCCTGAGGTGGCAAACTGAAGATAGTGGTTATCTAAAGCTTTTACTTTCAAGCATTATTTTTTTAAAATTGTTTTCATACATATACAAAGGTGTCACTAACCGGAATATCTCTCCAAAAGTCAATATTCCGCAGTTTGCAAAATATTTGCTATTTTTAAAGCTGACAGACAGCACATGTCGATTAAAAAATGGAATACCGTTTATTTTGCGTGTGTGCATGGAGTAATACAATTATAAAACACTCGTGAGAATTACATCTTTCACCTTAAGATTTAACAGACCGGTTACCTAAGATTTTCGTGCTCTGTACTCGCCAATACGGGTCGGTTGCACCATAGGTCCATTAATGTTTTACGCTAAAATACGCCCAAATTACTCGGTTTATCGGTGCTGTATGGTTCTCATAGTTACGTACGTGATATTAGTTTTATTGCAAGTCTGGAACTGTTGGTATGGAGTTATTTTTTAAGCTGACAGAGAGCAAATGTCGATTAAAAAACGGAATAACGTTTATTTTGCGTGTGTGCATGGAGTAATACAATTATAAAACACTCGTGAGAATTATATCTTTCACCTTAAGATTTAACAGACCGGATACCTAAGATTTTCGTGCTCTGTACTCGCCAATACGGGTCGGTTGCACTATAGGTCCATTAATGTTTTACGCTAAAATACGCCCAAATTACTCGGTTTATCGGTGCTGTATGGTTCTCATAGTTACGTACGTGATATTAGGTTTATTGCAAGTCTGGAATTGTTGGTATGGAGTTATTTTTTAAGCTGACAGAGAGCAAATGTCGATTAAAAAACGGAATACCGTTTATTTTGCGTGTGTGCATGGAGTAATACAATTATAAAACACTCGTGAGAATTACATCTTTCACCTTAAGATTTAACAGACCGGTTACCTAAGATTTTCGTGCTCTGTACTCGCCAATACGGGTCGGTTGCACTATAGGTCCATTAATGTTTTACGCTAAAATACGCCCAAATTACTCGGTTTATCGGTGCTGTATGGTTCTCATAGTTACGTACGTGATATTAGGTTTATTGCAAGTCAGGAATTGTCGGTATGGAGTTATTTTTATAGCTGACAGAGAGCAAATGTCGATTAAAAAATGGAATACCGTTTATTTTGCGTGTGTGCATGGAGTAATACAATTATAAAACACTCGTGAGAATTACATCTTTCACCTTAAGATTTAACAGACCGGTTACCTAAGATTTTCGTGCTCTGTACTCGCCAATACAGGTCGGTTGCACTATAGGTCCATTAATATTTTACGCTAAAATACGGCCAAATTACTCGGTTTATCGGTGCTGTATGGTTCTCATAGTTACGTACGTGATATTAGGTTTATTGCAAGTCTGGAATTGTCGTATGGACTTATTTCGGGTTATTAAGACAATTATGAGAGGTCTTTTGTTTTCTGTGGACTGTACGTGTTTGTACGTGGCGCTATCTCTTGGTGGTATTGTTAAACACATGTTTCACCGCCGCCCTGAGATTTGTCACCGCCGCCCTGAGATTAGATGGACCTATAATGCAACATTGCCGCAAGAATTATACTTTCTGATAAGATTAAAAAATCACTGCGATTCATTTGTGTTGTTAGAAAACAGCTGTTTCAATGGCTCCATACCTGGCACGCTGATGTCGTCTAGCTCGCGATTGTTTCAAAGTTGCAGCAACTCGTGGTGATGTCAAATATGCGGCGTTCTGTCGTCGCCGATTTTTCGTTTGCTCCGATGTTTCAGTAGCACTTGATGGATGGGTTGGTCTTCTCGCCGAGCTCGCGTTTGTTCGGGTGTGTCAGCAACTCGCTGCAATGCCAAATATACGGCGTGTTGTTGTCTCCACCTTTTCGTTTGCTTCTGCGTTTCAGCAGCTCTTGAGATCGATTGCAGTTCGGCTTGCTCTTTGCACTGAATTTACGTTTTTCCTGGTGTCTCGGCAGATCGTCCCGACACCAAGTGTTCAGTTTGTTGTCGTCGCCCAACTTGCGACTGCTCCGGCAATTCATCAGCCGCAGAAGCCCAAGACGTACCAACTGCTCAATCCTTTGCAGCTCTGCTTGAGGATTTGTCTCCTGGGTTTTGGCTATTTTCATAGCCCTAGTTTCCTAATATTTCGTTCGTTTGTTTCGAACCATTAATTCTGCGCTAAAATATGTTCCAAAGTTAAATTAGTAATTGATTGTTTCTTCATAATTGGTTTCTCACTCTGCAAACATAATTGAATGACTACCGGTGAATTACCACTCCGCTTGTCTGCCACTCCACTATCTGAATAAAACATCGATAAATTTCAAAAATTTACTTCGGGAAACACCGCGTGGTTCTGCTATATCGCCCAAACTTACTATAGACCTTATGATACAATATGGGTACAAAGCGATACATGATGTCACTAAAATTGCGCTCATGAAAGAAGATTAAATAACTAATAATGTTTCAGTTATCATTCTGGCCCAGGCTTCATTTTAAAATTTCCGCTAGAAAATCAAAGCTTCTATCACTCGCACATTAATACATTCACTATATTGTGTGTTAGTGACGTCATGAATAGCGAAATAAACGTGACTTATTATTTCTGACTGCGATACTAAATGAATAATGACGGCGGAAATGTGACGCTCGTAAAAACGCAGTAAATTAAATACTGAATACATCTGAAACTACATTCAGCCGCATGAACTATGTCGTCAACTTCATGACAATTATTGAAGTAACGTAATTAAAAAATGTATACTAAAATGCTTGTAACTTACAGTGTACAACGGAAAGTCCATAATTCTCTACAATCGTTAATATTGTTGGTCAAGTTTACATCGCGGTAAAGTGGCTTTTATTGCTAGTTATTTAGTAAGGTGTATAATGAAATTAATTGTGATAGTAATTTATGTTACACTAATTAGCAATCTTGATATAGAAAATTCTGTAACTGCTCGAAATGTAGTTCCAGTCCATTTAATGTGTTCGAATCATTTGATTTTGTAGCCGCAATATTAGCAGAAATAGAGGTTTGGTTGAAAGGCTGCCTGGACCAGAATGTTTTTGTTACAGCATAAGGCAGAAGGAATTTAGTTATTATTAGTAATCAATAAGCAGCAGTCATACGCTCTTGTAAATGAGGTGTATTGTGTTGTAAACGACTTCCAGTGTTGCTTCATGAAACAATAAGTTTCTACATTAGCCCATTGAATACATTCGTTTTAAGTGAAGGATTCGATAGATATTTGCAGAATATTGAACAGTAAATAAAAAGCACTCCTTCGTGAATCACAGTCTCTACTATTTGTACAAAAATTTTGAACAAAAAATAAAAAGGGTTAGTCATGTTTTAAATTTTGGCAAAAATAGTTTGTAATACAGAGACTGTATAGTAACAAAAACGAAACAGGAAATAAATTAAACCGAGATAGAATGGAATCCTTTACATTTTTATAAATACGACATTTCAGGCACGACCTTTTTGCTCTTTTAGTGAACAAACTTTCGTGCTGGTATAGTCATAGCATTTTACATTGTTTTTTTTCCCCAAGCTTTGATTTTTCACATTTTTTATGACATGTATACTACAAACGAAATTATGGTGTAATATTTGAGATGTCATACTATTTTATGTATGCAAATGAAAACATCTATTTGCGAACTTAACAACAATACCTACTTTTAAAAAAATTTAAGGCTAAGTACAGATTTATATTTCCTGCTTCCAAACTATTATTTGTCAAGTGCGTCGGTTTTATGGCTTTTAAAATAAACACAAACTTGCATATGTAAGAAGCTTTTTGATTTTATTTCTGAAAAGTAGTGTTTGAGATTTACAAGCAAAGAGTAAACGTGGCACGGCTGTAGGAAACTCTTTGTTGTTTGCGAATTGATATTAATGGCAATTTCTAAAAGAACTATGCGTTTTTGCGGGATAAAATCTATATTATGTCACTTCGCACACAATTAACCGACTTCATGCCAAATTTCAGGTAAATATGTTGAGTTATTAAGGCGTGATTGATTCCAGAAGTACATACAAACTTTCTCATTTATATAGACATAGGGCCTAGATGAACTTTTAACTAAATGGGCAACATATTACTTAAACTTGCCTTTCTTCAAAAGAAGGCAACAGTGCATTAAATATTAAGTTTTCGCTTACTTTCGAAGTGCGCACCACGGTCTTAGTTAAGCATAATTTAATTGCTATGGACCACAGCCTCCGTTCAGAATTATTATTTAGTAATATTTGTTGCAATTGAGCTAATGCCCCGGTGGCAATTTCTTTTTTTTTTTCGTATACCGTGTTAAGTTAACTGGCGGAAGGATGTACGAAAAAAATAATACAATACAATACATTCATTTTCTATTAATCCCAATATACGAGACTGACTCCGTGGGATGTGGAAAGTGGTCAATTTACAGATTTTTTTTTCAATAACAGAATAATACATACACCAGAAAATGTACAGTAATATCATACATGGTAGATTAATTATGTCAACTATATTCACACAAACGACTGACTTTATTTGGTAGATACCTTAGAAACAAATTTTGCGACAAAGGAGTTGTCAATTAAAAATTCTTTCAACTTTTTCCTGAATTTATTCTTGTTATCTGCTAGACATTTAATGTGTGTTGGGAGCTTATTGAAGATATGTATCCCTGAATATCAGACCCCCTTTTGAACAAATGACAACGAATTGTAATCCTTGAGGAGATTATTTTACTTCTGGTGCCCTAGTTGTGTATTTGTTTCAAACAAAGTATAATTTGTGAATAAAAAGGACATTAATATCTATTTATACTCATCCACCAATGTTAACATCCGTAACTTTTTGAACAGCTCTCTACATGAAGTTCTATTTCTAACCCCATAATTCTTATTACTCGCTATTGGACTCTGAACACTTTGTCTCGATGGGTAGAATTGCCCCAGAATAATATTCCGTATGACATTAAGGAGTGAAAATAAGAAAAATAAACTATCTGGCTCATATGGAGATCACCTATAGCTGAAATTGTACGAATTGCAAATGTGGCTGCACCCAGTCGCTTTAGTAATTCAGATACATGTACCTTCCAATTTAAATTATGATCAATATGCAAACCTAAGAATTTCACGCACTCTTGAATTGAATGACCTGCAAATTTTATGCCTATATCGGGTGTTAATCTGTGTGATGTACTGAATGACATATATTGAGTTTTATCTAAGTTTAAATACAAGCCATTAGCTGTAAACCATTTATTAATAAGGTCAGAGACATAATCTTATATATATATAAAAATAGACGTGTTTTTTTCCTATATTTCACTCTTCAGCCACCACTACCTAGCACAGATCACTGATGTTTGTGGGTGGAAGTAGCATGGAGTTTCCTGTCGTGCACAACATTGGCCGAATGCCGATAGCTGTGGGGATGTGGGAGATATAATGATTAAAGTTGGTCAGTGCAGGGAGTATTCATAATTCGACCAAAAATTCGTATCTCCGTATACTTCTCTTTCCTGCCACAACTACATAACATAGACGTTTGGTGTTTGTGTGTGGTAGTAGAATCGTCTTTCCTGTCGTGCACTGTGGTTGTTAGATGTCGGTAGCTATGGGGGTGTGGGAGATATGGGGGTTGAAAGTCGTCGACCTGTGGAAATTTCATACTTCTGCCAAAGACAAAAGTGTCATGGTGTATCACTTTTCAGCGAAAACTATAGATCACAGATAACTGGCGTTTGTGTGTAGTAGTAGCACAGAGTCACCTTTCGATCACAACAGCGGCCGAATTTCAGAAACTGTGGTACTGTGGTAGATATGGTGGTTGTAAGTGGCCGACCAAGGATATTTTCGTATTTCGACTGTCTCCGCATATGTCACTTTTCTGCCACAACTACATAGCATAGAGCATTGGTGTTTGTGTTTGGTAGTAGAATCGTATCTCATGTAGTGCACTATGGTTGTTAGATGTCGGTAGCTATGGGGGTGTGGGAGAAATGGGGGTTGAAAGTGGTCGACCTGTGGCAATTTCATACTTCTGCCAAAGACAAAAGTGTCATGGTGTATCACTTTTCAGCGAAAACTATAGATCACAGATAACTGGCGTTTGTGTGTAGTAGTAGCACAGAGTCACCTTTCGATCACAACAGCGGCCCAATTTCAGAAACTGTGGTACTGTGGTAGATATTGTGGTTGTAAGTGGCCGACCAAGGATATTTTCGTATTTCGACTGTCTCCGCATATGTCACTTTTCTGCCACAACTACACAGCATAGAGCAGGTGTTTGTGTGTGGTAGTAGAATCGTCTTTCCTGTCGTGCACTGTGGTTGTTAGATGTCGGTAGCTATGGGGGTGTGGGAGATATGGCGGTTGAAAGTCGTCGACCTGTGGAAATTTCATACTTCTGCCAAATACAAAAGTGTCATGGTGTATCACTTTTCAGCGAAAACTATAGATCACAGATAACTGGCGTTTGTGTGTAGTAGTAGCACAGAGTCACCTTTCGATCACAACAGCGGCCGAATTTCAGAAACTGTGGTACTGTGGTAGATATTGTGGTTGTAAGTGGCCGACCAAGGATATTTTCGTATTTCGACTGTCTCCGCATATGTCACTTTTCTGCCACAACTACATAGCATAGAGCATTGGTGTTTGTGTTTGGTAGTAGAATCGTATCTCATGTAGTGCACTATGGTTGTTAGATGTCGGTAGCTAGGGGGGTGTGGGAGAAATGGGGGTTGAAAGTGGTCGACCTGTGGCAATTTCATACTTCTGCCAAAGACAAAAGTGTCATGGTGTATCACTTTTCAGCGAAAACTATAGATCACAGATAACTGGCGTTTGTGTGTAGTAGTAGCACAGAGTCACCTTTCGATCACAACAGCGGCCGAATTTCAGAAACTGTGGTACTGTGGTAGATATTGTGGTTGTAAGTGGCCGACCAAGGATATTTTCGTATTTCGACTGTCTCCGCATATGTCACTTTTCTGCCACAACTACACAGCATAGAGCATTGGTGTTTGTGTGTGGTAGTAGAATCGTCTTTCCTGTCGTGCACTGTGGTTGTTAGATGTCGGTAGCTATGGGGGTTGAAAGTCGTCGACCTGTGGAAATTTCATACTTCTGCCAAATACAAAAGTGTCATGGTGTATCACTTTTCAGCGAAAACTATAGATCACAGATAACTGGCGTTTGTGTGTAGTAGTAGCACAGAGTCACCTTTCGATCACAACAGCGGCCGAATTTCAGAAACTGTGGTACTGTGGTAGATATTGTGGTTGTAAGTGGCCGACCAAGGATATTTTCGTATTTCGACTGTCTCCGCATATGTCACTTTTCTGCCACAACTACAAAGCATAGAGCATTGGTGTTTGTGTTTGGTAGTAGAATCGTATCTCATGTAGTGCACTATGGTTGTTAGATGTCGGTAGCTATGGGGGTGTGGGAGAAATGGGGGTTGAAAGTGGTCGACCTGTGGCAATTTCATACTTCTGCCAAAGACAAAAGTGTCATGGTGTATCACTTTTCAGCGATAACTGTAGATCACAGATAACTGGCGTTTGTGTGTGGTAGTAGCACAGAGTCACCTTTCGATCACAACAGCGGCCGAATTTCAGAAACTGTGGTAGTGTGGGAGATATGGTGGCTGTAAGTGGCCGACCAAGGATATTTTCGTATTTCGACTGTCTCAACATATGTCACTTTTCTGCCACAACTACATAGCATAGAGCATTGGTGTTTATGTGTGGTAGTATAATCGTGTGTGTTGTCGTGTGATGTCTGTAGCTATGAGGGTGTGGAAGATATGGGGGATGAAAATTGTCGAACTGCGGCAATTTCTGCCAAAGACGCATGTGTCACGGTGTATCACTTTTAAGTGAAAACTATCAATCGCAGATCACTGGCGTTTGTGTGTGGTAGTAACACAGAGTCTCCCATCGATCACAACGTTGGCCGAGATTCGGTAACTGTGGGAGTGTGTGAGATATGGTGTTTGAAATTGGTGGATCATGAATATTTTCGTATTTCATCCAAAGACTTGTGGGTATCCGTAAATTTTACTTTGCTGCCAGAACTACATAGCGCGGAAGACTGGTATTTGTGTGTGGTAATAGTATCGAGTCTCCCATCGTGCACTATGGTGGTTAGATGTCTATAGCTGTCAATATGAATTCTTTACAATCTCGAACGAAGTCGTGGGTACCAGCTAGTTTAAAATATATTCTGTAGATAAATCTATAATATTTTTAATTCCTATGTTTGGGTCATCTGCAAATCGGATGCAACACAGGGTAGATAATTTATATATATTAAAAACAATAGTGGCCCCAAATAGAACCTTGAGGTACTCCACGTCTGATTAATTCCCACTCAGAAAACAGTGGACCACTTAAGATAGCCTTAAAATTCGCCATTGACTCTTTCTGTTTTCTATTCAGAAGCTAAGAACTAAGCCATTTATTAACAATACCATCTATACCATAATACTTTAATTTCTGTATCAGAATGTTATGATCTCTACAGTCAAATGCCTTAGATAAGTCACAAAAAAATTTCATAGGAATTAATTTATCATTTATTCCTTCTAAAATATTGTCAGTGAATGCAAATATAGCTTGTTCTGTTGAAGTGGAAGTGAAACGTTTATAGAAATCCAAGTCAGGACATTATCTGAATACCTAATAACTAAATACAAATGTATTAGAGCAGTTTCTTGGTTGTCGTAAGGTTATGCCATTTTTGATAAATAAAAACGGTGAGTTAACTGAAACTAGTATAGTGAAAGCAGAAATTTTAAATAATGTTATTAACAAGGCTTTCACAACAGAAAATGTAGAGGATGGCCTGCCATTTACCGTTCGCACCGACAAAATTATGAAAGACGTAGAGGGAATAACAAAACTGCTTAGGGGAGTAAAAAACGATAAGGCTAACGCACCATATTTGATGAAATTGTATGCCACCTACTTGAATCAAGGAAACGTACCAGCTGAATAGAAGAGAGCTATTGTAAGTCCAGTGTTTAAAAGTAGGAATGTTAATGATCCTCAAAAGTCCAATCTAGTTAATTTGAATATATTGCAGAATTTTAGAACTTGTCATTTCAAATGGATGCAGTAGAGCTATTAAAATCAAATCAGCAAGCATTCAGAAAAGGTCACTCCTACAAGATACAACTTGCACTTTTAATTGTTGTGTTGTATGGAGGAGGGCTATCTCAAGTTAATTTAGTTTTATTAGTTCTCAAGTAAGCTTCCAACGCAGTTCCTCATACTAGGTTACTTATGAACTGAGTTTCCGACATCTTGAAGGATAGAATACGGAATGTAGTTCTTGATGGTGAATATCCATCACCGACCAATGTGAGGTTCGGTATCCCCCAGGCAAGTATAATAGGGATCATGCTGTTCCTCACATACATCAATGATTTTTGCTACTTAATATAGTGAAAATAAGACTATTTTCTGATGATGCTATTATTTATGGCAAAATCAAAACCCAGGTCAGTTGTATCTAACAGCTTAAAAGTGTCAAGTCATGAATATAAGTACACTGGTGTGCAAAACATTAGGACAAAAGTAACTTTCTCATACTGTATCATTGTAAAATAAAATAGCTCAATAAAACTTGAACCATACATAGAAAGAACTGCTACAAAATAGGCTAATAGAAATAGGCGATCAGACGAACAGATGACACTTTTATACACAGACAATAAGTTACAGTGAAGTGCAGGGGACTCATGAGGGCGTCCTAGACGTTAAAAGAAGGAGGAATGTGGTCCTTAAAAGGTTGTGTGATCGCCACGGACAGCAATGCATTCTCTGAAACGTGCTCCCATGCTGGCCACAAAATTGGTAAGAAGTTACTGTGGCAGGACTGTCCATTCCTCCACCAGCGTGGTTGAATGGCAATGGACGGTCGTTGATACATGTGACCGTGCTACAATACATCTCTTCAACACATGCCACACATGGTCGATGAGATTTAAGTTGGGTGAATGGGCAGGACAATCCATTCACCAAATATCCTCTCAATCCAAGACCTTCTCCATCTGCACTATTTGATGCGACTACACATTTTCATCCATAAAAATGAAGTCAGGGTTGAGTGAAATCCTGCAAAGATGCACTTGGGGAAGGAGAACAGTTTCTGAATAAAGTTGACTGGTGAGTGTACCACGTTTACAGATTTCTGGGTCGGTACACCCATGCAATATTATGCTTCAACACCATAATAATTAGGCGACAAAAACGTTCATGTTCAACAATTTTCATGGACGTGTTGCGTATTCCCACCTCTAGCCAGATGTGAAGAAGTCCATAATTATAACTGAGTAGGGATGAAAGGTAAAATCAATATCGATAAATATATTGATATTTATATCGATGCCAGGAAGATATCGAGAATCGATAATATAGGCAGCATCATATCGATAATATCGTTGTTTTTCGATACTTGTACTATATATTATTTTATAAATTAGAAGTAAGTATGTAAATCAAAATCGAGTAATAAATTTTAGGTAGTCTATTGAAAAAAATACGTCTGCAAATATTGAGCGTCAAAAAAATCCTGAAAACATAGTTTCCTTAACCTTGTCCCATTGTCGCGGTAGCTGATTTTTGTATAGAATTTAGTATAGAGTTTAGCGGTAATTAAGGCGGAGTGCTTCCAAGCCAGCACAGTAGTACGGAGGTTACACCGCTCATATACGACACCCGCGCCAAGTACGATGGTCTGGCAGTCCTTACTGTGGGAAACTCAACTGGTACACTGGTCAACTGGTACACGAGGCTTACACACTATGAGCACGTGAACCACACGAATGTCCGTCGTGACAAACAGCCAATGAGAGGAAGGCTTTCCCCACCTTCCGGAATCGAGGGCGCCTCTTTGCACACACGATTCGCCCCAGTCCGTGATGTGAAATTTCGTGGGGCAGACCTGTTAACATCCAACTAGGCCATTTTAGGCATTTCTCCTATCATTCTCCCTCTGCTGGCCTGGAATGCATACTGCATTAACATTGGATCCTATGGTCCACTATTCCAATATCAGGAAACACCGATTTCAAGTACCAATCACTTGTAACTGTACCACACAGCCGCTTTCACAATAAATCAAGTAGACATAACTCTTCGTATCATTTCAAGGAGCACCTACAACCTGATTTTACGCAAATTAAGTCTTTGTGCATGTATTTTTTCCTAGCCAGGAGCTTACAGATGCCGACTGGAAACTTGAAGTACCTCAGCCGACAGTAAGTAGATGCTAGGACGGACCCACAGTGGTAAGTTCGCCACTCGCTCGGTCAACACGCGACACCATGAAGTCCTATCCTAGTTTGAATGAAAGTGGTTCCTGCCTGTGAGAAAAGGCGTTCAGAAAATACTGACGAGGCTACTTTGAGTAAATGATTTGTTGCAATTTTGAACATATCTTAATCCAACTAGTATACCAATCATGATTGATTTCAATTTAATTTTCCAGCAAGAAATGTATCATACTCTTTAAATAGTCGGTGTTATTCTATACGTAACAATAAAAAATGTTTCACACTTTTCAACTCCTCCTTCACAACTTTCGAATTTTTTTCATATTTTTCATCAGTTTTTGTTTTAATAGTTCCATAAAACGGGACTTTGTATAATGATGCAAATTGCTTCATTAAAACTTAAAGTCTTTGCCTTAAACTGCATTAAAGATTTATTAGCAATATTGATAAAATAAGCAATTGTATCGGTTAGGCGGCCATATTTTTTACCCCCTTCAGAATATTGTAATACGTCCCAGAGAGAAACAAAAACTAACGAACGCAAACTTAATGCAACATATTAAATAATAAAACGGTGAACGTAAATAAATGGGGAACAAGTAACGCGCACGAAACGGAGTGAAACCAGAGTAGCAAAGGACGTTATCGAGCTAAATCAGAGTTTAGCATAGTCAAGTTTGGTCCCTTTCACCCACACTTTTATTTGCAGATATTTTTTTTTTTTTTTTTTTTTTTTTTTAGCTCCGTGTTTGTAGTTTTCTATTTTTCATTCCCCCATATCGATATTATCATATCGATCATTTAAAAATATTGATATTTTTGAACCGATATTATCGGTTCACCGATATATCGTTACAACCCTATTTCAAGGACAGGTAGAAACAAATGATGCACTCTAACGTGTTTAAAGCATTGCGTACAATAAGAGGAAACCGGAAAAACAGGACTACTCGTTTGCTTTGACATACACAACAAATATTTTTTTAATAGTTTATCTGA
Organism: Vandiemenella viatica; assembly: GCA_031002005.1. Classification (NCBI taxonomy): domain Eukaryota; kingdom Metazoa; phylum Arthropoda; class Insecta; order Orthoptera; family Morabidae; genus Vandiemenella; species Vandiemenella viatica. The sequence continues at coordinate 170,995,162 of CM061919.1, forward strand.
GAATTAATAGCACAAACCCCGCGTGACGAGGTCGCGGGCTGCTTGACGTATATCGACGATGAGCTGCTTCAGTCATTTTCCCTCTCTCAACGTCTCTACGTGATTCATTGTCGCCTGCTATCTTGACATTTGCTGCTTCTAACAGAAGTCCACAGTAGATTGGAATATTAATTAACAGCTTAATTAAATGAGTTAATTAATGACGATCCGGAAACTACTTTAATTTTTTTTCCTTCCAAGATTTAATCCACCATGGATTAGAACTTGATGTTCGGTCGTAAGAAAGAATTTACCTAAGAATATAGAACAACAATAGTCCATTCTTCAGTTTCATAATAACAAAGTAGCAATAAGAATCGATTATGAAAATCATACACATTGATACATTGTTAACACAAAAAATAATGTCACCAGGAACAGATTTGTTCTAATTCATTTACTGTTTTGCCAGTGATTTAGTAGCTCTATAGCAAAAAATACTATCAACATATGAGACAAAAAATAATATTTCAGAAGTTTATTAAATTGTATGAAAGTAACTAAATGTTAACGTAGTTTGTAACCAGACTCTCTCTCTTACGTCATTATTTCCAAAAAAATAAAAAAAAAAATAATAATTTGAAGATACAAACTTTCGGTCGCCAAGTTGTTCGTACATCCAGTAATGTCACGACGTCGCATTATCAAAGTTTCATAGTGAAAAAGCTGTTTTATAATTGCTTAAAATGAACGTAAACTGCTATTCAAATTAATTCTAAACGATACTAAAACAATACATGTGAACTTGTTTCTGGAGTCGACCACAAAAACATTAAATGAGTCATAACTATTACATCGTAATTTCTGGAAGCCGCCATCCGGCTATCAACAGCGCTAACAGTATGCTGTTACTGAAGTAATTGCATAACAATATATTTTACATTTGTATGGCAGTGATGTTAACCTGACAGAACTCAACATAGCTTTAAACAGTGTGTTAGGGTTGGGGAAACCCGCCACATTGTCTCAGGCGCATGCTGTACCTGACACAGAGTTAGCTGGTTCGACTCCTGGTGATGTATTGGCCGGCAGGGTAGCAGAGTTGAAACCAGTCTAGTTTAAATTTCCCAATTAAAAGTATTTGCTAACTGAACTATGTAAATAAGCAATGTTAAAGGTAGGTATTAATTACCACGCTCACATTATTATTACTTTCTATGTGGAAAAGACAATACAAAACGGACACGACAATTGATCAAAACCACCCATGCCCTAGACCGGACATGCGACGTGAGAGCAGCGCTTTAGCCAACACATTACCAGGGAGGCTAACTTGTTATAGAAATAGTATCAAAGTTGCAGTAATTGAGTAAAAGTAATTAACTGAGAAAAACAGAATTTAATTAGCGACTATTAAAAATTCAAGAACTGCTTTTGTATGTGTAGAGGAAGTGGAGTGGGATATATCCTTGTTTGTCTGTTATCGACTGTCGCTCAGTGCCTTTGTTGGACTTTATTGTCGTCGTGGTTCAATTTATTAATGCCGATACAAAGAGCCTGGCAGCAAATTGGGGAGAGTGGTGAAGGGAAACCACGTAAAGCCGATATCTGACTCCACACCAACCAGCGGCGTCTGCTCCCTTCACGGTCAGTGGTCTGTTGACAAATTAGCATAACAGACGTAAGTCAGGTGCTATATAAATACTACTTCGTAGAAATTTTTAGCTTGATTTCTTTAGTTTTCCGACTTCAAATAAAAATGAAACCTACCCTATTTTACACCTAGCACCAAGGGCTGTGCATTAATTGAATCGGAGCTGTAGTTCTAGCTCGAATCCTGTTCATCCAAACACACGGACGGAGAGATTCGCGTTCAGCGAAAAGTAAATTGCTTCTCGGAGTCAAAGAATTGGCGGTCTAGCACATAAAGAAAAATGGAACTGCAGAACCCGTCGAGTCAGGAAGAGAGCAATATCGCTTTCCTACCTGGCATTCGGGAGGATTTGGGTTAAAAATCTTCTTCGGCCACCCTGACTGTGGTTTTCCGCAGTCACTCCAGATGAATGCTGGGGTGGTTCTTTTCAAAGGCCATGGGTGAATACTTTCTTATTCCCTAGGATGAAAGGGGTCCTCGAGACCCTTCAGCAGCCCGCCTAGGGATACAGGTTGATATCAATATAGATAAATATATCGTATTTATATCGCTACTAGGCAGATATCGATAATACCGGCCACATAAAACTGATAATATCGATATTTTCCTATATTTTTATATATTGGGTTAGATATAAGTAGGTAATCAAAATATATATCTGAGGTAGTTTATTGAAAAAAATTAGGTGCGCAAATATTCAGCGTCAACCGATCCTGAAAATGTAGTTTGCTCAACATTTTCCCGTGAAGCCTAGTCCTACTTTCCTCCTGGCTTTGAAAAGAGGCGTTACGAAGGTACCGAAGAGGCTACTTTTAGTATGATTAATTGCAATTTTGAACATATCTTAATCCAGCTCGTATATACATTATGATTGATTTTAATTCATTTTGCAGCAAAAAAAGTACTAAATAGACAGTTTTACTCTATTTGTAATAATAGAAAAATGCTTCCCACTTTCCAACTTCACCTCCACAACTTAATATTTTTTCTATCTTTGTTTTGATAGTTCCGCGATAATGGACTTTGTATAATAGAGCTAGGTGCTTAATTAAATACTTAAAACCTTTGCCTTCAACTGAATTTAAAGGTCTATTATCAACACTGATAAAAAAAAAGCAATTGCATCGGTTAGGCGGTCATATTTTTACCCCCTTTCGAATTTTGTAATACGTCCCAGAGAGCAACAAGAACCAACGATCGCGAACGTAATACAGCAGATTAAATAATAAAACGGTGAACGTAAATGAATAACGCCCAAGAAATGGAATGAAGGCACAGATGTTATCGATTTTGTTATCGAGCTAAATCAGTATATTCAAGTTTAGCCCCTGCCACCCATACATTTATTCACAGGATATTTTAGTGCCAAAGAGTTTGTAGTTTTCGATATTTCCAGTGCACCATAGCGATATTATAGTATCGACTACATAAAATATGGATATTTTTGGTCAGATAATATCGATATTACCGGTTGACTTATATATCGTTGCAACCCTACTACTGAGACAGAATCTGCTGTCATCTAAGAAGAGGTCATGACCTGCTCTTCATCATTCCGGTCCTGACGTTCTTGTTACCATCACGAACGGTATCGCCGATGTGCCAGTGCCAACGGAACACAACGTAATCGTCATTGAAAACAGGTAACCCCCATGTAGCCGTGGCACAGTGGAGCGGGAGAATGCATGCCTAGAAGTCTTCTTAAATGTGGTTACAATTGAACCCGCTGTTTGACGTCGTTCCCTTCGTGCCTACTGCACAATACAATGGTAATTTGCTGCAGTTGACCACTTTCTCTCCTTCGTGAAACGGTACCTGTGGTTCGGAATTATCTCGATGGACGTGAAACAATGCTGTGAGCAATACCAAATTCCTATGTTACACCTGTCCTCGTTCCAATTTCCCGGTCATTCTTCCCCGTTTGGTGTTATGCATATATTACCTCTGTGATATGTTGCAATGAAGAACACCACCACAACTTATTGTAAAAGATCGCTGATTGACCCACATTGTTTTGACCTGTTCTTTCAAATGCCTCGTGTAACATGGAGATTTTGATTCTTGGATGGACACTATTCAGGTGGTGTAAAACCAGCAAATTCCTGTAACATGAAGGCAGATGACAAAGGTGTTGTCGACATACCGGATCCACTCTGCATGTTTTAAGTGCGCGTTGTTAAGCACCTCTGTTTCAAATAATTCCATGAATATTGAAAAATTGTAATTCACAAACAAAGGAGACAGTGTACAACACTCTCGTGCGTCCGCATTTGGACTACTTTGTAACGTTTCGAAGGGGGGCTGATTGAGAAAGTACAGAGAAGAGCCGCTCGATTTGTGACTGCCTGCTTCAGTCCATATGAAAGCGTCACAGAATTGATTCAAATACTGGAAAAACCACGTAGCAAGAGTTAACAAATGCTATTGGCCCCAAGCCTTCGGGGGGAGGGGTCCTCTCGCCTATGCATCTAAATGATTTGACTCCAATGAATATAGAAAATTATTTACGCAAAAATATTGGTTTGGCTTATGTTAACTCTAAATTTGTCCACCTTAAGTCACGAAAAATACTTTTTGTAGATATGATGTTTTGAATTATATCCTAAACTTTAATACTTAAAGCAAACCAAGGACCTCTTGTTCGCAGTTGCTGTCTTAATCCGGTTTAGATTAATTCGTAGATTGGGCTCGGATACTCTGTTGAAAGGCGACGTAAGTTTCGTTTGAAGTTATTGGAAAACATGCGTATATCAACTTTTATAAACACTTCGCCCACCAATCTATTTTGGTCGTAATGACAAGAGCTATAAGATTAGAGAAATAAGTAGCCACACTGATGCTTATAAGAAATCTTTCCGCCCTCGTTCTTTTCAGGATTGGAATGCACGGAGTAGAGATTAATTTTGGTGCAAAGCACCCTCTGTCACCCACAGATTTGTGAGCTGCAGAGTACATATGTAGACAATAGGATCAAAAAATGTAGAAGACTTTGAAGAGCTGCAGGGCGATATGGATAGAATATCTAGCTAGGTAGATCAATATGGGATAAAAATAAATGCAAAGTACACAGACAAAAAACTAAAGATTAATTATGACTGAAGCGTGGGGAAGGAAATGCTCGTGCAGACTTGAAATGTAAATACTTTGCATAACATTTGATATCAAACTCAACTGGGCAGTAGGAAAAGGTTTCAAAATTCTTCACTTGTTGGAGAAAATTGTGACTGTACTGGAGAAGTAAAAGAATTGGGTTACAAATTTTTGGTCAGACCATTGCTTGATTATAGTGGTGTGGTACCGGACACACACTTTGGGTATCAAATACAGGAGTTGGAGGGTGTGTGGAGAAGGGATGCTAAATTTTTTCTCTGAAATCACCGCAGAACACAATCAGTAAGTGATATGATAAAGGAGTTGTAATGGGATTCACTTTAAGACAGTATTTGGGTGAAGAGAGTCATGGGAGAATACAAGGCGTATATTGGTGAAGAGGTGTGGAAACTATTGGTAGAAGAATTAGCAGAGGTGCATGGAAGGAAATGATGACCATCACCACAAACTGGCACTCGATTTCAGGCATAAGGGTGTTGGATGATTTTTTTCTTTCTTCAGGGATTGGAATAAATTACCAAGAGAAATTTCCAAGAGAAATTTCCACAAACGAAAAAGAATTTAAATTTGAATTTTTATTTTTTCTTCTACTGGCTTGAAGCCTCATCGACGTCGAGGTCATTAGATGCGGGAATGGAGTGCGAACAAGGAACGGGAATGAATACGGCCGTGGTCTTCTTGAAGGAAGCATCCCGGCATTCACTGGAATGATCTGGGGAAACCATGGAAAACCCAAATCTGGATGCCCGGACGGGGATTCGAACCGGCGGCCTCCAGAATGCAAGCCCAGAACGTTAACCATAAATTGGGATTAATGGTGGGCGTAGGTAGACTGGAAAAGGAGAAAAATGTTTGTGCACCATAGAAGGCGCTCCATTGCAGTTAAATTAGTTATCTTTCTGAATCCACCGGATGTATGCTATCCGGCAGCCTTTTACATAGACATACGAGGTGGGGTCAAAAACTTCCCGGAATTGGTTAATAAAAATTTATTGAAAGTACGTATAACATTTTTACGTTATTTTCCTTCAAAATACTACACTTATTTCACCGTTCATACAATTGTTGGAAACACTCCTGAAAGCCGCTGACGAATTAGCAAAACGTCGTCCCTTGACTGTCATTTTCAGCCGTGGAAACAGGTAAATATCCTATGCTGCAAGATTGGGAGAATATGGAGTGTTCCAAACTGGTAACATTGTTTTTGGCAAGGTATTGTTTCACCATTACCGATCGATGTGACGAATCATAATCGTGCAACACAAACCATTCATTCCCTGCTCATTGTTCAGATCGTTATCCTCGAACTGCGTCTCGTAATCGTTTTAAGATCTGTGTGTACAATCCATTGTTGACTTTTTCCTTCAGGAATAAATTGAAAATGAATCAAGCCTTGGTGGTCAAAAAACACCTCCAACATACCCCGGCTTCTGTCTAAAGGAAATATTTATTTTCTTGGTGATGTTCTTGAATTTTAATCAGCAGACTGCCGTTTCGTTCGAGGGTCGTAAAGAAAGCACCACGTCTCATCACCTATTAAAATTTAGCGCAGGAAGCTGTCGCCTGCATCCGCCATTTCAATCATGTTCCTGCACATGGTCACTCTTTTTTTTCTGCTCAGGGGATAACACTTTCAGAACCATGTGCAAGTAAACACGATGCATGTGAACACTCCCATGTGAAATACCAACTTCAGAGGCAATAATATCCATGTTCACCTGTCCGCATGCACAAGTTGTCGAACGCGCTCAATATTCTCATCTGTCATGAAAGTTGCAGGCCACCTAGTCCGAAGATTATTTTCAATCGCTGTGCGACCGCCGAGAAAACGCTTATGCCACTCGTAAACTGTCGTTTTCTGCATCGAATAGTTTCTGTATGCTTTCTTCAGCATTACACAGAATTTGATATTGCCACGCTGCTCCAAAGACGACATTTCACAATATGACGAAAGAAAGAAACAGGAGGGTCTAATTCGGAGAACGAGCTTAACAACACAATTAGAAATGACGATAGTAAAAAATTTGATATCCATCCTGAGGAAATCATGAAGGAAATAAGAAAGCTGAAAAAACATAAAGGGGCTGGTGAAGATAATATTACTACAGATATCTTAAAGATAGCCGGATGTGACATTGTACCTTATCTTGAAATATTATTTAAATTGAGTCTAGACACTTGCTGCTTACCACAGGACTGGAAAAGTGCAATAGTAGTACCGGTACATAAGGGAGGGGTGAGAAATAGAGTTGAGAATTACAGGCCAATCAGTTTGACATCAGTGGTAGGTAAATTAATGGAAAGATTGATATGCAACCACATTAGAAATATATGTGAGGAACGTAATTGGTTTTCAAGCAGGCAACATGGTTTCAGGCAAGGATATTCATGCGAATCTCAGTTGGTGGGATATATGCAAGATATTTCAGATGAAATGGACAAGGGAGGCCAAATTGATAGTGTAGCACTAGATCTGTCTAAGGCGTTTGACAGAGTAAGCCATAAAATGGTAGTAAATAAGGTAAAAACCATTGGAGTGGATAAGAAAGTGATTTGCTGGGTAGAAGAATTTTTAAAAGGTAGAAAACAGAAAGTTAGGGTAGGAAATGTAGTATCAAAAGAAGTGGAAGTAAAAATGGGTGTGCCACAGGGTAGCGTATTGGGACCATTGCTATTCATTATTCTAATGAATAATTGTGTTGCCTGTTTACTATCTGAAATTAGATTGTTTGCAGATGACATAATGCTGTATAAAAGAATCAAAACGATAGAGGATTGTAAACAGTTGCAGGGTGATCTGGACAGGATATCTAATTGGGTTAGTAAACATGGAATGAAGATAAATGCAAAGAAGAGTCAGCTTATTAGATACACAAATAAAAAACAAAAGGTTAATTATGAATATAAGGTGGGGAAAGAATTGCTTGCTGAAGACTTGAAATGCAAATATCTTGGAATTACTTTTGATAACAAACTTAACTGGGCAGGACACATAGGACAGGTGGTAGGAAAAGGTTTCAGAGTTCTGCACTTGTTGGAGAGAGTTATGAGGGGATGTACGAGAGAAGTCAAGGAATTGGGTTACAAAACTTTGGTCAGACCATTGCTCGAATATGGTAGTGTAGTATGGGACCCTCATTTTACGTATCAAATACAGGAGTTGGAGAGGGTGCAAAGAAGGGCTGCTAGATTTGTTTCTGGAAATTATCGCAGAATGCAATCAGTGACGGATATGATAAAGGAGCTGGAATGGGATTCATTGCAAGACAGGAGGAGGATGAGGAGGGTCATGGGAGTGTACAGGGCATATACTGGTGATGAGGCATGGAAAGATATTGCAGTAGGTATGAAAAGTAGTGCATGGAAGGGAAAAGATGACCATGACCACAAGCTGGCACTCGATTTCAGGCACAAGGGTGTAGGAAGATTCTCTTTTTTAGGTAAGGGTGTCAGGGATTGGAATGAGTTACCAAGAGAAACGATGAATAATTTACCGAAAACTTGAAGGAATTTAAAGAAAAAATTTGTAGAGGGCAAATGTAGGTGGGTGCAGGATAGGGGGAAGATAGCTGTGTAGGGAAATTGCCACCGGAGCCTGTGCTCCATTGCAATTAAATTAAAAATTAAAAAAAAAAAATTAAGAAACTACGTCTAAAATATCATGCACCGCATGCACGAAACCAACTACAACTGCCTGCTGCACGGCACAGCACCTTGCTCAGTGGTGTTGCCAACCTCCCATACAAAAATTTCACTTCCGGAAAACAGTTGCTTGACTGTACACGAAAATTCCTGGAAGTTTTTGACCCTACCTCATAAACATCTAAAGCTATCCCGAAAGCCGAAGTGTAACAAACTGAGCTGAACAAAACACACATATTATATCCATAGCTCTATGATATATGCTACTGCTATCTAGTGGTTATCTGATCATAGTCAGTGCAAAAATTCTGCAAATAAAGTGTTTACACAGGAACGGTAGAGCTAAACACAAATGTTTTCTTAACAGAAAAAAATTTCCAAGAAGCTCCTTGCTGTAAAAAACGCACGCAGTTTACCGACATCTCTGTGGTATGTGGAGCTACTGTCTAACGGTAACGGAATCAATCTTTTTCGACTACAGCGAATGCTGTTGGCTTGGGTCGGACAGTCTCATTCGTATAACCTTGATAGTTACTTTTACCCTAAGAGACAAATTCCTAAATCCATTTCTGAAAATTGATGTCACTAAAGCAAAACCCTTAATCTTTAAAATGATACCTCATTTATCAGTTTTAGTTAGGTACCAAGAGAGGTAAATGGTTTGGCACAAAGAAATAATGGTACACTATGCCGTTTAAGAATGGAATTCTGAAAAATTTCTTTCTTAAAACATGATGTTACCAAAGTATGTATAAAGTGATATCCCGTTTATAGATTTCTGTCAAAAATCAAGGGAGAAAAATGGCCCAAGACAAAAACATCTTTTCAGAAATAATATAATTTTATGATGATGAAATGGTTTTACAATATCAAACCACTCATTAAATACAAAATGATATTTACAACTAGGGTTCGGATATTTATGACCAAAAAAATCGAGAAATATGCCCTTAATTATGACCTTAAAAATAGGCAAATATGACCTAAAAAAGACAAAATATGACCAAACATTAAATTTTTTATACTTTAAAAATGCTCAAATGTACATGATTTATTTTATGTAGCTGTGTCGCTTTCATGTAGATAACATAATTTGCTTCTATGCACTCACTGTACGATTGGGAAATTAATGTTTTTTGAAAGTTATTTTCTTGTTCCTGTAAGAAAATGGATTACTAGAATTTTACTTTTAAAACTGGAAATTTACTATAAATTTGTTACGAATTAGTGTTCATACCATTTTTTATTCTTGTTTGATGCCAGCATTGGAGTAAATCACCATATGCATATTCAAGTTCTCGAAGAGGAATTTTCTCCGATTGTCACTTAAAACTGTCTTGTAGTGTGAGAAGCTTCGTTCGACATCGCAAGAGTACTTGAACAGAGTCAGGTAACTGCAATTTAATTGTGGGTCATCTTCAGTCAAAACAGATTCGCCACCATGTAAAATTTCACTAATTTTACAAATTGTTTTATATCCATTATTCCCATACAACACTTTATCAATTTTTTTTTTCAGCAAACTAGCCACACTGCCCCCTGTTTGGTCTATTTCGGTTTGCACAATTTTAACGACCGCCAAACTTTCATTCAGTTCTAGACCAATTTCTTCAAGACGCGAAATCGCAGTTGTGGTGCCTGAAGAACTTGACCTTATGTACGCCAAATTTCTGAACAAATTACTGGAAAAGAGTTCTTGGGCAATTTTTATGGAAGATGCTTCACTGCTATCAAAATTAGAAACCATTTTCTTTATGTTTTCATAATATTCACAGTAATAGCTAACTGCATCGATCCATGCGCACCAACGAGTAAGTACTGGTTGTGGTGGAAGAGGGACGGAAGGTGCGTCCCCTTTAAATTTTGCCACTCTCATTGGAGCTTTAACAAAAATCTTTTTTTACATTTGATATTAACCTATCAACATCAGGGAAACTTAGTCTTACTTCCTCGGCAACTCTATGTAATCCATGAGCGAGACAAGTTAAATGCACCATCGAAGGATACAACATCTTCAGATATTTCCCAGCCTTTACCATGTACTGCACAGCGTCGGTCACAAATAGTAAGACATGTTCTCGCTCAACTTCACTGCTCCATAACAGTTTCATAGCGTTTTCGAAACGGACGGCAATTGTTGAGTAGTTGAGTAGTTTCAAGAGATTCACAGTCCAGTAAAAATATATCACCCGGTCTGTCAGAAAGTAGGGTTCCAATAATAACATTTACAACGTATCTCCCACAAGTATCAGTACTGTAATTTCATCCATTGATACCCAGATCTTATTGGTACCTATCTTAGTTCTGATTGTCTGCAATACATTTTCATAACAAGACGGTAAATAGTTCTTCCTAATGTTGTTTCGGTTGGAATCGTCTGTGTTCTATATTTCTCCAAGAACGATTTGAAATGCTCATTGTTCACTTTATTAAGTGGGATGTTGGCTGATACCATTATTTCATAGAGTTCTTTAGAAAAGAAATGACAAGCTGTAGATGTATCCAAGAAAAGTCGCTGTTTGCTTTGTCGACTTGAATGTCGTATTACGTTATTCTTGTGTCTTGATGTATTGCAATGCTGCTGCACATGAAATCGCTTTGTTGCATTCACTTTAGTTTCACATAATTTACGGAAAAGAACTCTTTCTTCTGTGCTAAAATACTCCTCTCCAAATTCCTTTACATAACTCTGTAACTTTGCACTTTAAGAAAGTTTTGTTTTCGGCATGGCGGTACTCACTGATCCACATTTAACACTGGTTCAGGATTATTTTCAAAATCATTGATGACAGTGTGTGAGTGACGGAAGGCTTTGTGCTTGTTCGCCGCGGAGAGTTTGGTATGTGGGGAATACTTGACCTGGGAGGGAGGGGTTTCCCGTTAAGTAGCAGTTTTGCCGTACTGAATCATAGGAAGGCAATTGATTCCTCTCAACTCATCGGTGGGTCACTGCAGTGGACTCAATTCCCGCGATACCGTCGCACAGGCATGCTGCTGCTGCATAGTCGAATTTAAAAAGCGGGCGGAACATTAACGTTTAGAGAGTGACAATAATTTATAACTTTAATTCTTGACTCGTGAATTCTGAATAATTTAGTGACAATTAGTTTCGTTTCTTTCTCCAGTGTATAACAGGAGTATATTTGTTTGAATAATTATCTTAATTTCTTTTCATCTACAACTTCTATCAAAAAATTACCAGATTTTTCCTCAAAATATGACCATAAAAATTGTTGAAATATTACCAGAATTAGGAAAATGGCCCCAATATGCATTTATAGGCTATATAAAATACATTTAAATACAATCAGAAACGTTGAATCAGTGTTTATTTCAGCATTTCAGCTCAAAAAGAAGGCAGGAAAAAATATGATTTTTGGTAAAGATCCGAACCCTATTTATAACCTTCCTGGAACCACTGGCATACTGTCCATTTCTTTTCCTTTCTTACACCACTAACACATCATATGTGGTTGTGGGCATGAACACATCTTTCCCGTTGCCACATGTCCAGGGCCGGATTAAGACAGCGCGGGGCCCGTAGCAAATGTGAATAAGAGGCCCTAGATTTTTGCCGTCTGGGGGAAAATTGTAGAGCTAAAAAAAAAGGTCGCCCAACTAGCCTAGCCGCGGGCCCCCCTAGGAGGCGCGAGGCCCACCTAGGAGGCACGAGGCCCGTAGCATTTGCTACCTCCTGCTACGTGGTTATTCCGGTACTGCACATATCTCACCTCCAACATGAGAAGGTTATTTACAAAAATATTGTAGTGTGTTTGTGTCCTTGCCCTAATTCCTTCTACTGCGGTAAGCAACGAGTTATGTTCTCTATATCATTCCTTATTTTTAGGTGTAGTGTGTTATGACACGTATAAGTGGATGAGGGTGAAATCAGGTGTTCGTTCACTCAAGCCTACACTTCTGTAATGGCAGCTGGGAAGCCACCAAGTTTATCTGATGGACAATTAGAATCAACAAAATAATATAACCGCACTTTCCAAGTCCATATCTTGATAATTAGGAATTGTACATCATAATTTCTTCCACTTTGCTGGTTAAAAGTGATTGAGTGTGGTGGGTGAGTGGTAACAATCTGTCCTCCCATTCGGAAGGACGCAGGTTCGAATGCCCTTCAGCCATACAGGTTTTAGTTTTATGAAATCATTCCGGGTGATGCTGGTGTAAATGGTACGCCTATTGCAAAACCGCAACTAAAATGGCGAGCGGAAATGATTGTGAAACTTCGAGGAATGGTCGCTTAGTATACCGCTGAAAGGTACCAAAAAGGCACCCATTAAGAACATTGACCCTCATCAGTTTTAAACCGAGAGTGGTGGTATAACGGTTAGCATTCTGGTCTCGCATTCGGGAGGACGGCGGTTCGAATCCCCGTCCAGGCATCCAGATTTGGGTTTTAGGCCATGGCCATGGCCTTTTGAAGGAAGCATCCGGGCATTCGCCTGTACTGATTAGGGGAAACCATGGAAAACCCAAATCTGGATGCCCGGATGGGGATTCGAACCGGCGTCCTCCAGAATGCGAGGCCAGAAGCTGCCATGGAGGTCGTCGTCTAACTACAAGGTGTGAGACAGTACTTGATGGGTGCAGGGATGGCATAGTTAAATAACCCTTTAAAATTGTTAAGAGGTTGTGATCGCTGCCATTTTTGTGTAACTCACAGCAAATCGACGCCGATAAAGCTGTTGAGTGACAGTGGCGCTCAAGTAGTCACTTACACAGTAGATGCAGAAGTATAATAGGCAAGAACGGATCGTAATGAAGGGCATAACAGCAGGAGCTGTATATGTGGAAGGGATCGTCAGGCTTACGTTATCAAAAGGAAGTGAATTAGGTGTGGAACAAACTCTACACGCAGTATCAGATGCCATTGATTTGCCCTAAGATGGTGTAATTGGAAGAGATAGTCTGAAGAAATGAGAAGCCATTGTAGATTTCGGAGAAGGAATGGTTACGATCGCAGGTACCAGCATTCCAATGAAGAACGAACGCAAAGGAGTCGATACAAGGAAGGCTGAGCAGCAATAGGAGAAGAGTGAAGAAGTTGAGAAGCCGCAGGAGCCATTTAGGAGAAAAATAAGAAGAATTAAAGTCGACAATAGGCAGGAGAAACTAATAAAAGTGAAAATGGATTGGCAAGTTGAAGACAAGGAACAGTAGTATTACCTAAGCAGGAGCTGCGAGATGGAATACTAGTGCAAAAATCGTTGGTAACAGTCAACAATGGCTCATGTATTATTCCAGTACTGAATACTACTGAGGACGAAGTCATGTTGACAAGCCGGGAGAACACTTAACGTACACTACTAATAAACTCCAGACAGTATCGAATTCCTGATGCCAGAAAAAGTGTCTACAGGAAGAAATATAGGCTATTGGAGGAAGATATAATTGAAGAAAATGCACCTCTGTTAATAATACCAATAAAATGGGATAGCGATGGCACTCAGAATTGGAGAGTCATCATTGACTACCGGAAATTAAACGAGGCTACAGTAAACAGTGTTTTCCCATTGCCACTTATATAAGAAACACTGGATCAGTCGGGGAAATCATGGTATTTTTCGACATTAGATCTTGCCAAGAGATATCACCAGATATTTCTGCGAGAAGAGGATCGTGAGAAAACACCCAATGGTCATATTCAGTTTTGGAGGCCCTCTAAGGGATTAGCCGATGCACCAGCCTCCTTCCAGATGCTTATGTCCATATTACTTTCTAGGCTAGAAGGAGGCAAAGCCATGAGCTACTTGGACGATATTGTTGTGTTCAGCGCTACCCTAGAGAAGCATGTCGAAAGACTAACAGAAGTATTTGGGAAACTACAGGGACGTAATCTGCGATTGCAGATATCAAAATGTTCATTTCTACATAAGGAGGTTATTTATCTTGGTCACGTTTTTATATACCTCATATATTACCTAAACTATTCAACAGGTCACTTATTACGTACAATGAATATACCAAATAACTTTCAATAGTAAATCACTTTTCATCTCAGAACATAACCTAGTTATATGTCCATTACCTAGTTAAAACCATTTAGAAGGGGGTAAATCTAATATAATTGTACAGTAAAGAACTTCTATAACGGTTTTCTTAACAAGAAAGCACTTTTTAAATTAATTCTAAAACATTTTTGTAAAAGACATAATACTCAAATAAGGTGTTTTTCAGTCATGATGAATTTTGTTGCATTCATTTTCACTAAGAAAGCGGAGAACGACAATCACTTTAAGGTGGTTTTAGTGTGCTTTTAAAATTTATATAATGAGATATTTCAAATCAAAATAATTCGATCTTTTTTATAAAAAAAAAGAGCTAGAAAGATAAAACTATGCTTAAACGAAAGAGAAAAATTCAGTTAATAACAAACATATAACAGTTCAGAGGTAACTTGAAATTTTGACATGTGACAGAATCACCATGTGTGACTTTTAGAAATTAATAGCTCTTAAACGAGAATAATTATGCGAAAAGTTGTCATGACCAAAAAGATTCGGAATAAATTAAACTATAACATAGTAAAATTTCGGGAAAATCTGAGTAAAATTAGGGTTCAACAGGATTAATTCACTAAAGACTAGTGTTTCTCCACGGGATTACACCCGTGTTCCACCGCAATTCAGCAATAGATAAGCCTAGCCTATAAAAAGCCGACCAGCGCAAGCAGTCGGGAATAGTTTTCAAACAGTTTTTCAAGAGGGTGGTCCAGGGGAGAAGAGCTCCGTGATGGGCAGCGAACTATGAGGCTGTGGACTTTCAAGATTTTAGTACTAGTGAAACGGAGAGCTTAGAATATTTCAAGTTGTTATAAACTTTACATTAACGATCAGTACGGTGGACTCTGATGCTATTCCGGAATTCTATAGGATGATCTTTCGAATTTTGAGGGAATTTTCTGAAAGATTGCCAATCGGTGTGTATGTGAGTGACGTCAACCTGCAATCTAATCCAAGGAGACGATAGTTCCGATGCCTTATCTTTCTGGTACCTCAACTTGTACTATGTAAAATTCAAGAATATAAACTTTATTTACACAAGAACTGTTTTACTCCATAAACCTTTATCTCTTGGAGTAGGCTAATTACGGGGGATTGGTGACCGTATAAAGAACCTTATGCACCCATACTATAAAGGTACCAACCACCACGAACAAGCTAATGCGAATGTTGCATAAACCCCAAGCAACGTTTTGGCATTACAACATGCTGACTGAGGAAAGAATGAAACCGGACGTCGAGAAAGTCTGGACAGTGTAAAACTTCCAAATGCCCACAAAAGTAAAGGAACTAGGGGATTCCTGGGGCTAGGGGGATATTACCGCTTAATCCGTGATTTTAGCAAGACTGCAAAACCATTTCACGATCTGCTGAAAAAAGAAACAGGATTTCAGTGGGGGGCTTTCAAAACACAAAAGCAGAAAATAACCACTCCACCAGTCCTAGGACTCCCCGATTTTAAGAAAGAATTCGCCTTAACGACCGACAGCAGCCAAATTTCTCTCAGTGCAGTGCTTAGCCATGGGTAACCTGGGGCTAATAAGCCGATAACTTATGCGTCACGAATGCTGAACAAGGTAGATCAGTACTAAACGGTAATCGAGTAAGATCTATCATCAATAGTGTGGACACTGAAACAATTCCAACATTATATATTCGGGCGTAAATTCGCCATATATACCGATCATAAACCTTTACAATGGTTATTTTCCGTGAATTTTCGCAGTTAATGACATTTAGATTCAAGCTGGAAGAGTATCAGTATACTATATGGTACTTAGCTGGTAAACAATGACGTAGCCGATGCGTTATGGCGCATTAGGCACACGGAGCCTTTCAGCACCTTCTAAAATGAAAGCCTGCGCACCGGCGCGTGACGTCGTAATATGTAGTCCGCTTGGCGATACCGCGCGTAAGTTCGTACGAGCGTGAAAAAAATGGAATGTCACTTCTTGATGATAAATGAAACTGCAACATTTCCTCTTTGAAATTACAATTCTTTTGTTCGTAATTTATTTAGACTATTTTTAAATAAGTTCTAAGCAAACTGCTGTTGTAATATAGGACTAATTACGTGATTCCCAAAAGTTCATACATCATTTACTAGAAATCTTTATCCTCCCGAAAGTCCCAAATATTCGAGATGAGTATATATGATGTTGCTAGAATGTTTATGGACAGGCTTACTTTATGAATTTCGTCGATTCTTCTTTTATTTGTAAGCTAACTTAATTTCAGTCAGGCTCTAATTACAATTTTTCGGTAAAGATTTCACTGTTCCAGCGTAATATATTTGCAGGCAAATTGTTTTTCCGTTTCTGAGAGAGGAAAAATTTTTTTGACTAAATTTTTTCCAGGAAATTGCTGGTCATACAGCTATGAAAGTTTGTTGTGGCAGAAGCACCAAAAAAATAATACAACTTGTAAGACCCAAAATGTGCACTTGGATTGGTGCATAAACTTGAATCTTAACTCTGACCGTGTGTAGCCTTGGATGCTACAGTTTTGGCTTAGAATAAGACGGCCGCCACATAGGTTTTTAACCAGAAAACTATGAAAAGGTAAAGTTCAATAAATAGTTTAATTGTCATTTGAATAACTATATTTTTTAATTTCACAAAGCCAAAAACTGTACAGACAATCAGATGACTTTTCCAAATAAATGTTTTACAAGTTCGATTAACCGGTCAAGCCAGACCACACCCCAATAGTTCAAACTGTTAGTTGTAATAATTAAATGAAAGAAAATCACATGCTTCCATTGTTACACCGTTTAGTAAATTCAAACAACCTGAGGCCATACATTGCGGAAAAATACTTTACCGCGACATTATGTTCAACTTGAATAAAAGAAGAAGCATTACTTCAAAAATAAAACTTGCACAGCAGTGCTTGATATAAAACTTTCCGGCCTACGGAGCTACATGTTATCGCGTTCGCGGTTCCTGGCAGACTGGGGGGGCGAACAACTGCACGCATGCGCTTATATCACATAGCACTTCCTGCTTCTCGAATATTCCTAGCGACTTCTCACGCGAAGTGTGGGAACAAAACTTTTCCTCTTTCACAGGGGTGGTTGATGGGAAGCTTGTCAGATATCAAATCGCACATCTGAAGTCCTAACATTGGCTAATTTGACCTTGACAATAAAAATAATTCAATCTTTCTGAAATTTCACCAATCGCTAGATCTTTGAAAATACGTTAACTTTAGTTATCATGAAAATTATCCTAACTTTAATGCTTTAGCTGAAAATGAATACTTTAGATATGAACTTTCGCAATCCCACTCCAGGTGAATGCTGAAGAAGGTTGAAATTGAAAATACTATCTTAAAAACTTCTTTCTAACTTGAATAAACATAAAACTAACTTTAAAAATGAAATGCAATAATATTTTATTCAATTTAACTTGTGGTTCCGAGAACAAAATTTTGTCACGCAGTTACAAAATTTAACAGATAGCTTACAAACTTAGGCAAAAATCATACTCATATCAAGTCCATAAATGACACTACACAGTACCAGAAGCTGTTATGGACATTACAAAGGCAGCTTTCAGATATATTTCTCACACGAAATTCTAAAGAGATGTCTCCATGGTCAAACACAGAATTAAAATGAAGAGCGAACAATGTAATTTGCACAAGAATCCCTGAAAAAGGATACCTGGAAATATGTACTCAATGGTTTAGAGAATATAATGCAGCAGCAACCTACAATAAAGGATATTTTAAGAGGAAGTGTCAGGTAGCTCAGGATGGGGGGGGTGTGGGGGGGGGGGGAGGAGAGGAAGTTTACAGCACAGGATTGCGCTAATCTTGTGTCAAAACCTTGAAACCCAGTTTGCAGATATATCTGTGATTTTTTTTCCCCACCTTTTTAAGGAAATGTTCTCACAAAATATGAAAACTTAAAATTTTTAGGATACTTGCATAATGTGAAACTATAATTTGTATCATTGCCATTCCTTTATTTTGCATTATTTAAAACCTGAAGCTGCTAGCCATTATATATTTAAAAAAAATAGTGTGTAAAATTCTTTACATTAAAAAATATATATTAAAATATCTATCACACAAAGCAGGTTAATATACTTGTTAAATTAAACTAAAAAGAGCCTAAGGTGCTAATAATTAAGGAGGAAATGTTCCCTTACTTAGAGACTCTTTTTTAAATATCATATAAACCAAAGCAATATGGAAGTCTACATGTTAGAAAGGTACGAAGATAGAAATACAGTATTACTGCAAATTAATGGTTTATTTTACAATCTGTACCAATTACATACAGGAAATATCATGAAATAGAATATGATTCATAAGTACACATTCAACAGATAGACAGTACAAAAGAATAAATGCAATATTCCAGCTACATAAATACATATGTCTAAACAGCCCATGATAGTACAAAATTAAGTACACATAGTTTGCAGTTTTCGCTGGGTATTCTTTGAAACTTTGTTTGCATTTACTTTCTTACAATAATTATTCTAAAATGTGTTCACAGCAACCCAAACAATACATTTGATTATTGTCTGTGATGAATGTCCATTGCAGCAAACCCCATCAAATAAAATAAAGTCATTTTCACTTAGAATTGCAATTGATATTGCACATGCTGTAGCATGTTGATTTCTGCAGGAAAGGAAAACTGTTTCATGTTCTGAAAGAAGTTTGCTTACAACAACGTAAGTGTAAACAATTATGTCAAAAACAATTGATGGGTATTTTAGGCCACCACAGTCAAGTATTAAAATAAAATGGTCATTTATTGGCAGCTCTTCATCAATCACCATTTCGCAAAGGCAAATCTCACATTTCAGTTTCTTAATTACTGCATGGGCACCATAGCCTGCAATGAAAGTTAAAGGAGGAACAATTTATTTTAAAGCAAGAATGTCATCTTCATTTACGCTAACTTCTAAGTCTAATGAGTCTACTTCCTCTGCTTCAGAAAACAAAATTTTTGATGGGTTCCACAGCCATAAGAGGACTTAAAACCAGAGGCATTACACTTTGGATGCGAAGCTTCTTTTCTGCTTCATACACCTGTGTCACAGAAACATTATATTGCGACCCTGCCAGCTGTCGGTACTTGCCGAAACGGCGCTCAAGCACATCTGTTTGAAGTTTGCCCATCAAAAAGTATGTCATACCTAGTTCTTCAAAGCAATAACGAGCGATTTCTATCACAGCATATGTTGTATGTCGAATGGCAAAAAATGTCTCTTTTGTGAGAAACCCAGTTGAAAGACCTTTAGCTTTCCATACATCAAGCCAATCTATAAAATCATATAGAATTGCATAGAAACACTTTCAGCCATTAATGGTTCGATAAATGGATTTTGCTTGTGTTTCCCTTTAAACATTGATTTGACATTCATGACCTCAAACTATTTTGTTACTATTCTAATGTACTCAGCTGTTGTTGACGCATGCCACAAATCAAATTTACCACTAGCTACCTCAAGGCCCTCTGAAATATGTCTATTAAAAATTTGTAACACCAATTTCATGCACCGTTTCTCTAAAGATGTAGGGCAAAGTGATTTCAGAGTAAGCGTGTGACCATAAAATACAATAGAACTGGAATCTATGTCATAAAGCTTTTAAAAGAAACTACAAAAAACTTATTTTGTTCCAATTCCTCCCTAACTGGAAACTGAAGATATAACATATCCTTATCTTCATCTTTCTGATTCAGCCAGACATTTCTTATGCACTTCAGTATGTGAACTGGATCAATTAAAAAGAAAAGTGGGCGATCAGGATTAGCTGGGTGTTTAAAAACAATATTAATTTCCTTATCTGCAGAAAACATTGACATTGTTTTACTATTAATTTTATTGTTGTCAGTTGCAACACATCATGTAACAACTGAGCAGAAATGGTTTTCACTGGTAGGATGTGACCAACATCTCTGTAATCAGACCTTACACTGTTCAGCATAATTCCAAATGCTGAATTTGCAGCATGTTCAGAATTATATGACATGTCCAAAACACTGCCCCCTCTGTATTCCAAATAGGAGTTTAGATGAATTTCATCTACATTCAGAACCACATTAACATCATTGGTGTTCAAATACTGAAACTTCTGTTTTGCATAAGATAGGAAATCACTTCCCCCAAGCTTTTCATGTGATGGATTTACATTAAATTTGCTACAGATTCTACGTAAAGTACTAGGATGTTGCATTTTCATTAAAGAACTGCTACGTACAAACTTATAAGCATGAGAGGAAATGGAAAAAATAAACAACCAAATATCATGAATGCGGAACTAAACCTAAGATTAAATCTCTTGACATTTATGAGCCCAACTTGCTCAGATATAAATTCTACCATCTCCTTTTCACAATCCTCTACTTTACCTTGCAATACCTCTAAACTTTCTTTTACCATCTGTACAATATTATTGACACAGAATTTTGAGCACCCAGAATCTAAATCTGAAAACTCTTGCAATATACTTACAACTGTTATGTATATTATTTATCTTTTGAGGAAAAGATAACCTTCCTAATGTCTTTAATTCCAAATTCCCCTAAACAGTGAAACATTTAAAATTTTATCTACAACAGCAGAATGTGTGATTAATGGAGCTGTGTTTCTTGTGATCTTCAGAAATACACATATTCACTGTTCACTTGAATTACATTCCAATCACAGGGTAATTTCACTTCCTTGGTGCGTAACAATAACTCTTCTAAAGAACAGAAGCTGAAAGTATTTTCATACTGTTGTTGAGAAGATAAGCTACACTGTAATGCTGCTGTTAGTTGTTCATTTTCAAGTTGCAGCTTCTTTTCCTCTGGTCCTTTTCTACTCATCTCTTCTTTGGAGAGGTATGCAGGACAGTTTGGGAATACCAATGGAACTGCACCTGGCTTCACACGTAGTTTTTGAAGGGGGGCACTTAACAATTGACCTGTGCTTTCATCCCAAACTCGTGTTTCCCAAATGATATCATCTTTCTGGAAGTGGGCCTGGCATACCTGTAAATCAAAATTCTTTAAAAAATGGAATACCAACAATCACAGAATTTAAAAAGGCTACTCATACTTCATGACAGAGTTATAAAAGTACGGTAAAGTTAGCCAAAAATGATCATGAAGAGTAACATATTTCTGGGTGTGCCCACTTTGAAAACAAAATGAACAAATGACCATGGCACATTCAACATTGTCCAAATTAACAGAACAAATAACTGAATAATAAATGTACATACTGCTAGAGAATAAATACAGGATTTTTTTAGGAAAAAAATAATTAAATAAACATTGGAATGGAATAAAAATATCAAAACCTATCTTCCATACCATTTACAGCACTCCTAAGATACTCATGTCCACCAGACCATATATAAATAAACATGTTCCACTCCCATCCTAGCCTTTAGAGACGGGAAAGGATGGGGGGCAAGGAATGGGAAGGATTTCGGCCATGGCCTTTTGAAGGAAGCATCCCGGCATTCACCTGGAGTGATTTGGGGAAACCATGGAAAACCCAAATCTGGATGCCCGGACGGGGATTCGAACCGCCGTCCACGCATCTGTTGATCTTTCTGTCAATCGACTTGTGGTTGAGAAAGCATTGGCATGTTGATTTGTTATTATTGTGTCACCTTGTAGTTCAATTTCAGTGAACTGTTGTGTGTAACTTCTTACGAAATTGTGAAGGCAACATGTAGCTTTGACAGCTTGGACTGCGCTATCAGCATCCAGCTCTATATGCAAAAAAATTATACGCCACGTCTGAACTAAACTTCCAAAGGTATTTTCTACTATACGTCGTACCCTACAGAGATGTTTGTTGATTTTTTTCCCCCCTTTATCATTTACAACTGTAGTTTTTGCAAAAGGACGCATTAAATAAGTTTGTAGTTTGAATCTTCCATCGCCTAAAAATGCATGAGGAATGGGCGTGTCTGTATCAGGTAATGGTTTAGGCGGCAGGATATTTTCGTGAAGTATAAACTGACTTTATCGCCTTGAACTATTTAAAGCGAGCAGAAGAAGCAATTCTTCTTCGTCGGGTGAACTGCTGGACACGCTAATGAGGAGAGGGCAGACATAAATAAAATAAAAAAAATTAACTACTCCGTTCTTGGTCCACGATTGCTTCAACACTGATCCGCCCTTCAGCTGCCCGCGCTCTGTTCGTCCACTACAACTTCGGCCGACTGCGTCAGGCCGCCGCGTTCTGGCCGCGCGGGCAGTCCGCGCTCTGTTTGACCGGGCCTTTACTGGCAAAGGGAAAAATACAATTAAATAAATACACATGAACTCATGCAACGACAATAACCCTGAGTATGAATGAACTTCTTGTAATCTATTACAACCAAAATATTGATGTAGAACATGAGCTACTTTTTTCGTAAACATTCAAAATTGTTAAATAGAACAATAAGTGTTACAGCTGAGCAGTTAAAGATGCTTTAAATAAGAAGCGGAACTCGTTAAAAAATCCGATTTTTATTTGTAGTGTGCGTATCAGACACTACACCACAGAAACATCCATACAAGCGAACTTAAAAAATCCGATTTTTATTTGTAGGGTGCGTATCTGACATTACACCAAAGAAACATCCATACAAGCGAACTTAACCTCTTAATTATGTAATCAAAACAATAACTTACCCTTGAACTTGAAGAAGGAACAAAGTAATCCCTGTGTATACTTGATATCCATTTCTTCCTCATGGCTTCATCATCCGGAAATTTAAATACCGTAACTTTTGGTCCACCTGCATAATTTCCTCTACAATTCGGCATACAGCAGCGATACGGCATATTAGGAAGCCACAAGAAAATCACAAGTAGATAAAACACAAATATATCGTAGAAACTAAGGCACTCAAAGTATCGATAAGAAGTGTTCCACACAAGCGCATACAAACCACATGTATTCAATGGACTACATTCGACGTAGGGCTGTTGATAAAATATCGATATTTTTTTTTAAAAAAATATCGATATTTATGAGTGATATTTTTTAGGACGATATATCGATATTGAAATCTGGATATCGGAGTCCGTTATTTTTAAAAAATAAGTGGTTATTTTCCGTTTTCCTCGTAGAATATTCCAAGTTATTATTGGAGGGAAAACGATTACCTGTGTTGCACATGCAATACATTTTCATAGATAGAATTTTAAGAAACAATGAACGATACGAGCACATGGAGAAGCAGGGCCGCCGTAAGCGGGCGTGCAAGGCAGCAGCATATTATGTAGCGGCGACCTTTTCTTTTAGCTCAACAGCTGCTTCGGGTGCTCGGCGGCGACACTCGGGATGGCAACAATGGGGGCGGCAATCTCACAGTTTTTTGACCGGGTTCGGAAATTTCCTAGATCCACCACTGGCTGTAGTTGGACAGGGCGCGGCATAATCGCTATTGCACGCGGGCACTCAAACAGCTAGCGGCGGGCCTGTGGAGAAGTAAAAAACGAAGGTAAAATAACTCATACAATATTCATTAGAATTCTTGTCTGGACATTTCGAAAGGTTTTTAAAATTTGTCTTCAATCAATCCAAAAGTATTAGCATCAAGAAACTAATCGTAATGTACAAGGTATGAGTAGGGTTGCCAGATAGCCGGAAAATCCGGGAATGTCCCGGAATTTTGTATCTGATCTCGTGTTCAGGAATTATGCGTTACTGTCCCGGAATTTACGTATACAATTTTTTTTCTCAAACTCAGTTCACCACGGTGGTCATGAGGCCAAGCCAAGTATCCCATGCTTGCAGCGGGAGGATGGAATGTCCCTTAAATCAGAGGAATTGAAACTGACAGGAAAATACTCTTTGAATTTTCTGGGACTTTGAAAATTCTAGATGCAGTTAACATTAACTCCCTTTATACAGAGTTCACATGTCTGAAACGTGTTTTTCAGGTCCTTCCAAAAGACTTTCCAAACGATAAAATCTGGGCCAATTTCTTTATAACAAGCGTTTTTAATGATTTTGAATATTTAAAAAAATAGTTGGTTTTGTTTTGTCAATTCTAACAAGCAATGACTTTTACGAGACAAGTTTTAGCCCGTTGAATAATTTATGAAATAAGAGCGAAACAGAACGTTCATGGATTCGATCAAGGCTGAACTGCAAACTCAATCAATTTTGAAGACTCTTGCTGAGAAATTTTATCAGTTTTGCAAAGCAGTGACGGAGAAATATTTATGAAAATGGCAAAATCTAGTAATAAATATTTTAAAAGTAGATGATTAAGATCTATTTTGATTGATGTTGATTTTGCAAAAGATAGATGCTAATTTTTTTGAATTGTTGATAAAACCTGATGTTGATTTTCTTCCTAATTTTAATTAATGAGCCTAACAGAAGTGTTCAGTTTTTGTTTAATATTTTTGAGATTTTGATTGATAATACCCGTATTGATTTTGTACCAAAGTAAAAAATTCCTAACGAGGTGGTCAATTTTTGTTTTAAGTTTAGTATTTTTCCTTTTGATTCATAATACCTGATGTTGACTTTCTACCATAGTTCAATTAATAAAGTTAAAAGAGGTGCTATATATACGTTAGATAGCATATTTACCTAAAATAGAATTTTTTATTAATTTGCATTTTTGTTGACTCTTTAAACATACCGCTAAAATACTTTTTAGACCCAGAAATGTCCCGGAAATTATAAGCCTGTATCTGGCACTCCACAGTTAAATATTTCGCGCAAATTGGATACGCTTCTTATTCCAAACCAACAGAAGAATTAAGCTCCAAAATTATGTCACAGCCAGTTTTGTTATATCACTTACGAATTTATTAAGATAAGAAATTGAAAAAAAGAATCTACCACTTTTGGATTGCCTTTACAAAGCGCTATGCTAAAAACTTATTATTATAGATTGGTGCCTTTAAAAAACAATTTGTTAACGCCAAGGGAACTGCCTTGACAGTAGCGGCTATAGGATTTTTCCAAGCCGGGGAAAAACTGAGATTGCCGCCTCTTCAAACATGGTTGCCAGCCAGACCCCGAGAATCGCCTCCTTGATTGTTGGCCAAAAGCATTGATGTCGCCACTTTAATTGTTTGCCAAACACATTGTTGGACACGATTCTATCGCCCAGAGCAAGTATTCCGGTTTGCCCCCACACCTCGCCGTAAATCCTGCATTCCACCTAGAATCTCAGCTTTATAAAATTGTATATGGTAAAGCGTTACCCATTTGCGAAGCAATATCAAAGAAGGGGAAATTTTCAATTAATATAGGGAGTTCTCCATTCATAATAAAAGAAACAACGGGAAAAACATGAGTCCATGCTCTTGAAAAGTATGTCCAATAAAGTTTCTGACATGAGTTTTGGTGCAAAATTTTACTCCATTCACCACCTTAGTTAGGATTTTTTTTTGGATCTGAAACTCTTTTAATTATCTATGACGTTCTCTCATCATAATTCTATGCAACATCCCGTTGTCCTAGAAAATGGTTATTTGGTACACATACTTGGTTTCATCCCCATAGTATAAGAAAAGTTCCTGTGTTTTTTCAATGCCAATCTAAAAGCTGAAACGTCTTAGAGAAAATTTGTAGGTTAATTGCTTTCTTCTTGATGAGGCTATATGCCTTGAATTTCAGTTTTGCACAAAGATCAGGAGCATAAAAAACACAATTAATTTTACTTTGTTACAACATTTAATTTGGAAGTTATTGGTAGTCCTACACCGATGGTAACAATGCAGACACGGCGAAGCTCGTACAGAACGAATCGGACTCGAGCCCGTTGTTTTACATGAGCGTGCGTTGTCGAGGAAAGTATTTTGACATGAAAATTGGATGTAAGCAGGAAAATTGATAAATTCGGATACACAATCTTTGCTAAGGTGCAAACATTTGGTCCAAAAAAGTAAGAAGACTCAGAATAAGCTATCAACCTACAAAAAGAAATTAAATTCCACATAAAACAATACTTGTAAAAAAAGTGACTTGGTCATTATGCAAACTCTGATAATAGAAGATCAACCTAAATAAATGCCTCTACAATGTTGCATTATTGAGCTTATAAACTCACAAAAGCCAAGATTTCCCTCGATGCTCTTTCTGGATTCACAAGTCTTCGAGTAAATCATAAACATTCTGCCTTTCCTTTTAGTAGTAGTATAATGGCTAAATCACAATTTAAAAAAATTTATCCGTAACGTCATGAAAAACTAATTTTTTTTTTTCAGAAAATCAAAACTTGATTCAGAAAAATATCTCACAACTCTTCATCATTAAATAGCCACAAGACTTGGCCATTTTTTAAAATGATTTGTTTTTGTAACATTGTTTTTTATATAATAGGGTCGATATATCGATACTTTTTCTTCGATATATCGAAAATCCGATATTTTTTAAAATATCAACAGCCCTAATTGGACGCCATGACACTGACTTCACGCGCCGGCGCACAGGCTTCCATATCAAGGTGGTAATGAGCCATTGCCAATAGCGGGCGTAGTGGAGGGCCCCGCGCAAATAGGAAATTGACTTAGCGCTCCCGTTGTGCGAGGCGTGAGTAAGGCGCAAGTGGTGGCCCCTAAAAAACCGCGCGGAAAAAATATTGACGGAAGAAGAGAATAGAGCTATATTACAGGAAGCATACGATTCCCACCTTGGTGGATATAACGGCGTGTCAAGAACAATGAATCGACTGAGAGAGCCAGGAATTTGGAAGGATGTTAAGAAGTATACCACACAGTGCAAGAAATGTCAGCTGAACAAAATTACGCAAGCAAGGATACAAATGCCTTTAAAAATTACAGATATACCTGCGCACATCTTCGAAAGATGTGTCATAGATAGGGTTGCAAATTGAAAAAAAAAAGGTTTTCGTTTCAGAAAACAATATATTTGATAAATTATAGTTTTATTTAGGGAACTTACATTTTACACGTGCGTTTTAAATCTCACTAAATCATATAATGTCTTACATAATGATTCATAAATGTTTCTATATTAGGTAACATAATTTTATTCTTTCTCTATGTCAGTAACACATTCAACACTAGTTTGGTCGGAGTCGGAATTTTCAGTTTCTTCTTCTTGTCTCCTCTTCATCCATTACTTCAGAAATAGTTAGATTGTATTTTACTGGTTGTATTGTACGCAAAAGCTTTTGAGATGGCAATTTTAAATTGTGAGCAGAGTATGCACTGTGCATAAAGACTGCACCGATAGTTCTGTATTACGGTCTTTTAAGTTTGAATTTAAATCTATTATACAAAATAGGAACTTTATTTGTTTTCAATTGTTGGTTTACGCCAACAGTTGCAAGGAAATGAATCATAATTACTGACAATTAATGACTCAGTATCAATAAACGCTGCGAGTTTAACAAGTATACGAATATAAGGAAAGCACAATAAGAAATAAAAAAAAGAGGCAAAAAACCATAGATAAATTTAAAATTCATAATTTTTTGAAAAGATCTGTAGGTCTACAGATTAAGTTGTAGAGCTAGCAGCACTAGTTCAAATAGCGAGTATCAATCCAAATAACGGGGATTCCTTCTCAAGCAACCTAGCCTTTTTGGGAAGTCGCCATTCGCAAAGGAAAACTTCAGTCAAAGTTGCCAATATTTTTGTAATTTTTTTTTCCTACTGAACGAGAAAAATATAGTAGATTTAAAAATTAAGATAAGTACTTAGTATAAACTCTAAAACAGTCATATTAAATGATAAATGTCTTAAAAATTTGAAATTGAGTAGTTTTTTTTTTGAAAAAAAAAAAAAACATGTCCCAGGAAAAAAGTGTTTTTTTTCCACAGTTTTTTATGTTTTTTTACAAGTCAGACTTTTTTTTTTTTTTGCAACACTAGTTATGGATTTTGTCGGGCCACTTCCGACCACTATTAACGGAAACAAATACATCCTGACATTTCAGGATACTACCCTTCTTCAAACGGGGCTATTGATCGTACGCATTGTACCCTGGCAGAATAGCTTAGGCATTATGTTAGCCAGACCCAGGATAACTGAGAGGAGTTATTAAAATGTTGTCTTTGTTTCCAATACGACGTCACATACGGCTACCAATTACGAACCACGTTTTGTTGTATGGCAGACCTGACAACATTCTGGGAGTATTGCAAAAGAAACCAACCTCACCTATGTATGACCATGAGTTACATAACCAATCTGAATTCTTGCATGAGGAAGCATGAAAATTCAATCAGACCAAGAAGGAGAAGAGTAAGGAGTTATATGATAAGGAGGAAAATGCAGTAGAATTTAAACCAGGAGACCAAGTGCTGCTAAATGATCCTGTCCTAAGACATGTGAGAACAAAAAAGCTACAGCCACTTTCCAGGGGTCCTTTCCTAAAGATCCGACCCCCAAATGTCACGTTGCATGTGCGGAAAATAAGCATTTAACAGTCCACGCCAACCGTTAAAAAATCTTCCATGGACGCAATTAAATAAGAATAAAGAAACAAAGACAGGAAGCAGTTGTTTAGTTAAAGGTTAGAACGCTAGTTGTAACAGCAGTAATACAGAAGTGTGAAAGGTTAGAAATAAAGTGAAGAGGAGGCATAGTTTCAAAAGTTGACGTCAATCCTTCTTTGCACAGGTGGCGTTATGAGTGTTTATGGGGATACTGGCCGTAGGAGCAGTCACTGGCCAAAACCATGAAATACAGACATTCCTGGCGACTCCAGGAATATACTACAACAGAAAGGTTCTTAGTACAGGTATTTAGTACAATTTGGGGGTTGGTTGTTTATATTAACCTCCAAGACCTTCGGCAAAAAGTAGTTCAAGGCAACGGATTTGCAGATCAAACAATTCGCTATTGTGAAATCGAATTAAAACGGTACAAGGAAGACATTAGTGAGAGCGCTCAATTGGGTTGGGAATTGCTTTGGCAAAACACAAAAATTCAACGAAGTCGGCAACTTCTCGGGCTGATTACCAAACGGAAGAATAAGACGAAACAAGCACCCCTCGCCTTTGTTGGGGAGGTCTATCAGGTTTTGAGAAGTTGTAATGCTCATACAAAGGAAATAGCGTACAAAACACTAGTGCGTCCTCATTTGGAATACTGTTGTGGAATTTGGGATCCGTATCGCAAGGGATTGATTGACATGTTAGAGAAAGTACGGAGGAGAGCCGCTCGATTCGTGACTGCTAGTTACAGTCCTTATGTAAGTGTCACAGAGCTGATACGTGGGTTTGGCTGGGATTGTTTGATGGACAGACGACGTCATTTTCGTTTGAATTTGTTGGAGAATATGCAAAAATCTTTAAGTTACGAGTGCAACCAAATACTTCTTCCGGCAACCTATTTAGGTCGCAATGACTGGAGGGATAAGATTCGGGAAATAAGATGCTGTACTGATACACTTATATATTCCTTCTTTCCTCATTCTGTTCGGGATTGGAATGCACTGAATTAGGATAGGTGCTTAGCACCCTCTGCCACCCACAGTATTTGTGATTTGCAGAGTATAGATGTAGATGTATTGTTTGGAACATTAACACAAAAAGACACTTGTGAGCTATGTGAGCACTGCTTCACACAAACGTGATGTGAAGCAGAGCAAAGGAAACTGCTAAAGGTCAACAAGGAGCAGCTGACAATTTTCAGAAACACAGTGTCTACCCTTAACGTCACTCTGATTCATGTTGAGAGGAATGAGCGCATATTTGCAGATGGCATGAAATGTATAACCGCTTACCTTGCAGAGTATACCAATAGCACGTGTATAATGTTAAAGGAGATAGCCATTACGATTGAAATGAATGAATTTCTAGTTCATGTAACAACTCTGTAACAGGAGATAAATCAGCATTATGAGATTCTAACCACAGCCATTGTAAACACCCAGAAAGGCATCATTGAGCTCCATTTAATACACCCAAGGCAGGTAATGCAATATCTTCACTTAATCTGTGACGACATAGGCAATAAAAGATTCCAGTCGCATTAAACGAGGAAGCAGTATATCAGCTACTTCGTGTCATACATACTGAAGCTTTCTTGTCCGATTCCATTTTACGTTACTTTTATCGATCCCTTTGGTGGAGAACCAAAGTTTCCAATTGTAACAGGTTTTATCTTTGCCTATCGAGACCATGAAGGAAGGAAATATTTCCTCCATGATCTAGACAGACCAGACGCACCACATTATCCCTTACGTAAGGCCATCCTGGGAATCATATATATTACTTTTATAAGGCTTTTTTTTTTTTTGGTCATAAGCCTTTATCTCCCTTCATACATAACTGAAATCTATGAATGAGGTGTTAATTTTAAAGCTTATGGGCTTCACTTTGGTCAAATCATACTATAAGAAAGAAATGTTTCGGATTTCGACCCTTAAAGGGCAAAAATATCAGTATTTCTAAAATGTTGTTTTTTGTGTTACAGGCCATTTATCTCTCTGCATATCCAACCAATATAGATAAATGGGATATCATTTTAAAGATTAAGGTCTCCACAGTTGTCACATCATATTTTAAGAAAAGAATTTTTCAGAATTCGGCCCTTAAAGGGCAAAATTACCATTATTTCAATTACATATTTTTTATCACGAACTATTTATCTCCCTTGATATCAAACCGATATCGAGAAATTAGGCATTATTATAGCGCGAGGTCTCCGCTTTGATCAAATCATATTTTATGAAAGGATTTTTTTAAATTTGATCCTTAAAGGGCAAAGTTATCATTATTTCTGTAACATATTTATCATGAGTCACTTATCTCCCTCGCATTAGGTAACGTTCGTTGTGCACACACGTTCCGAGCCTAGTGTCCCGTTTTTTCTATTTGTGAACAAGGCAGATGCCAAAATATTTTGTAGTTGTTTGTCAGCATAAGTGTTCCCTCTCATCGCATCCGTCCACTTTGGTATGTGGTGGGTTAATTTCCCTTTCTTTTCTTATTGATATCTAACCAAAATAGATAAATGAGCTATCATATTAAAGAGTAATGTCTTTGCTTTGGTCACATCATATCTTAAGAAAGGATTTTTTTTTTCAGAATTCGACCCTTCAAGGACAAAAGTATAATTATTTCCATAAGATGTTTTTTTTGTTATAACCATTTACCTTCATTGAGATCTAACCTAAATCGATAAATGAGGTATCATTTAAAAGATCAAGTAACATTATAAATTAAGAACTAATTTTTTTCGGAATTTTAACCTTAAAGGGCAAAAGTAATAACTGTGAATGTCACATGCGTGAGACGGTTCAGAGCCAAGCCGCTACATAGCAGTAGCACATATCGCAGAGATATTGATAAACTGCTTCACTGGCGTCAACTTTTGTTGCGTACCTATTACACTAAACAAAAAAAAAAGCTGAAACAAATGAGGGGGTTCTTTTTTCATCCTATTACAAAAACCCCAACTTCACTATTCATTGTATTCGTGAAATTTTCGCATGGGTCATCTAGTATGTTATAACTGATGACTTGTGATGACATGCACAAATAAGTAAGGATCAGCTAGACTGTAAGGCGATCACACCCACATCCCAGATCTGTAAGCAGATTTTTGTGCTAATGTCCACACACACTCAGTTTGTCAGGGAAATTCCTAAAAACTGTAGTCAAAAGTTAGTGAAAATAACCACAAACATATGGTCACAATTGAGTGGGAGAGAATGGCTTTATGTAAGTCCATCTCCAGAAGGGGTCATCCTCCTGTGCGAACATGAGCAGGCCATGGATGCATTGCTCTATGGCATATATGGGCAACCCCCGGCCCGCGAGCCGGATCCGGCTTCCACCAGCTTCAATCCGGCCTGCGAGAGATTCAGAAATTTCAGATACAGAAGAAAAATATCCACGGCTGAGAGTTTTCTCACGAAAAATAATTTGCCCATTCGGAAGCACATATAAATGTGAGCAGCTTTTTTGAATAATTAAAATTAATAAAAATAAGCATCGTACTAGATTTACAGCATGGTTGGCCAATCCGTGGCCGCCTTGGAAGATTTTTTTCGCCCCGCGTGATTCATCACACCTTTTCAAATTATACTTAGTTTATAATTGCAAATGTAGTCAAAACCAATATATTTAAAAAATACATTATTTGTGCAGCCATATATTTCAAAATTAACTGTCGAAATTATAAGAAAAAAATTACTTTGATTTTAAAATAATACTTTTGCAAATATATGACAGATATTGCATGTTTTATTTATGAGTTCACAGTTATCAGTTCGCGGAATAATTATGTTATATTCTGCGAACCCATAATGCGCGGGCATCTCGGAACATCTAATATAATATACAATATATAATTTTATATGCGGCCCGCGGAGTTATGATGCATTTTCAAAGTGGCCCTCCCCCCTGCTCTATGGGATGGGAAAATTTACGCCTAGTCGGATCTGTAAAGGCTATGGTGCTCAGGTTTTGCTTCAGTCTGAGTCATTGAGAAATTTCTATACACTCGGTTGTTCAGGCAGTGCGAAAAAGGTGTTGAATACCACCAATCTTGGACTAAGATTACCAACAGAACCACAGCTACACCATCTTGAGGATCTCAGTGAACTAGGTAAGAGTCTTAAGGACCTGGAAGAGCAGATAGTTGTTCAAAGACAACTGGATGACAGCAATAACTCAGATGCTCACAGGGTTGGTCATGTGACATTTATTGTAACAGGAGTGATCAGTATTTGTTTGTGCTGTTCCTATGTTCTCTGTAAGGGTTACAGGTTAAACCGCCCAAGTGTACAACAGGTCGTTGGAGAATTCGAGTTGGCGGTTCAGAAGATTAACACAGCCTGTAAAGACATCACCACTACACTAACTAGTTGACACATCGATGGCAGAATCTGCTGAAGCACCTTGCCTCAACCCCTAGCGGCGATAAGATTGACCCAGCATAGTAATTGCCTTGCTGTGAAAAAAAAAAAAAGAAAGAGATGAAATTCTGGCTCGAGTGTCAACCCGATCCACCATTCAGTTCAAGGTCAAGTGTTGCAAGAAATGTTGCAGCTGTGATGGCACAATCAATGTGCTGATGGAGCATGCTGAAATAACAAGGCTACGGTCTGCAAGCATACTTCTGCCTGCATACAGAACTAGCGCCACAGACACCTCACCACGCCTATTACAATAACCACTTGTAAATACACTCAACGACGAGAGCACACCCCTTACACATTTACACACCATTCCTATGTTAGTTGTAAGACCATTGTATGTACATATCTATTGTAATTAGAATTAAGGGTTATGTTTGTAGTGGAGAATGAAGTCTTAAAAAAAGGGGCGAGGTGTAA
Organism: Vandiemenella viatica; assembly: GCA_031002005.1. Taxonomy (NCBI): domain Eukaryota; kingdom Metazoa; phylum Arthropoda; class Insecta; order Orthoptera; family Morabidae; genus Vandiemenella; species Vandiemenella viatica. The sequence continues at coordinate 171,028,806 of CM061919.1, forward strand.
TAAGTACGCCTATTGCAAAACTGCATCTAGTGATGATGAGCAAATATGATTGTGAAATGAGGCAATAATCGCTTAGTAGACCGCTGACAGGTACCGAAAAGGTACCCAGCACATCAACCTTCATCAGTTTCAGCAAGTTGACACCTCAATCCTGGATCGTTGGTGGGAGGACAGGCTTTGTAAGATCCCTGCAGAGATTTCAAGAGGTTATTCTCGTTCGATACCGACTCACCACCCGACTTCAATCCTGGACCAGTGCCCTGAGCAGACCATGGAGACAACACATTACGCTGCCATTAAGGTCGCCATCTAACTACAAGGTGGGAGAAAGTACTTGACGAGTCCAGGGATGGCGTAATTAAATAACTCTTTCAAATTGCTAAGAGGCTATTAGAAAGAATTACATACTTAAATGTTGTTGAGTAGTGGGATGATCTGTACAATAAACTCTGTACATAAACTACTAGTATTGCTTATGTAATATGTGTTATATGGTCGCGTAGATGGATTCTTAAGAGTCTTGAACCACTGTCATAATTGTTTCACGACCTGGCTTTCACTTCCCTCAGCCTTTCTGCGTAACTCACAGCTTGGCTTACTACATGGGGATGGTTCTCAAAAGATGATGGGCAAATTCCTTCTCATTCCTTGCCCCTCAGTCCTCTCCTGCCTCTAATTACTGAGATGTTTATTACACACAAAAAAGATTGAATGATGAAAATTTCTTCCATCCGCTTAAATTGGTTAACAGTGTTTGAAGCGATAGAAGAATATCAAATGAATTTGTTGGAATACAGGAGGCAAGTTGAGAAAATTCTGAGCAGGTATTTAGCATATATTTGTAATGATGCCTGGATGGATAGTGGTAGAAGAATTATGAGTAATGAGGTCTATGTTAATAAACTAGTTCTTGACTTTAGTTATGAGGGAGTGAAAAAATGTTCCTTTGTAGGTTTAGAAGGTGTAGATTAAAGTATCTTAAATGTGAAAGAGTTTAAATGAAAAGTTAAATGAAAAGTAGGTGTGTAGGGAAACTGCCATCACAATTAATCCTATTATTATTACACAAGAAAAATGGATGCAAAACAACAATTAATTAAAAAATCCTGATTATGAATTTTTGTTAACCAGGCAAATCTCACAGAAATTGGTATATTTTGGCAAAGTTACTAAAGAAAAGATCCATGGTAAAAAGAATCCACAAAATGAAAATGAGAAAGTTTAAGTATACCATTTAATTTAACTGTGATAGAGGATATGCCCCAGTGGCAATTTCCTTACTAACCTACTTTCACATTTCATGAATTTTATTATTTTTTTGAGAGTAATTACTCTACTTACCTACTTTTGCATTTTACATAGGTACAAAATTCAGTGGTTAAGTTCTGAACCTTATTACTCAAAATTTGTCTAAGGTCACGTGGGAAGGTATTCCTCTACAGCATTAGTACAGTACACCCAAAAATCTTGGAGTTTATCTGCACCATGCTCGTATTTACAAATAGAACTTCTCCAACAACAAACATAAAGTGTCCCATCGACATAACATTGTGTGGAAGCTGACTCGTAGAACTTGGGGAGCCCAACCTGAGACAGTGAAGATTTTTACCCTAATGTTATATTATTCTGCAACTGAATATTCATGCATAGCATGGTAAAATTCCTGCCAAGCCAACAAAATGGACATGACACAGGCCATACAACAATAAGTTGTTTATGGAGAAGCTTTAAAGTGCCTTGCAGGTATAACACCCCTCAGTATCCATAATAAGATGGAAAAAAAAGATCAAGGTAAAGTCACCTAAAGCCCATCCTCTGTTTGGATAAAAGCCAGAAAGATCAGATCATGAAAGAGTTTCTGGAGGTCTACTAAGGTGCCAGCACAAATACAACATAAAAAAGGAATTCAAAGGTGGTGCACAACAACTGAGCAGGCTTCCTTCTGGCCATGACGATCACTGGGTGTCTTGAAATTCACTTAACAGAATATACCATGAAGTCTTGAGGAGCAGGATCAACTAACAGAGTGGGGCTTCTGTGGGGTCTAGGTTGTCTGAACATTGTGACATGATAAATAAATAATTTATTGAAATTAAAATTTTGCACAATCTTATTCTCAATATTATTGCACATGAAGAAATTAAAAAGTAAAACAGATAAAAGGAAATATTTATTTTTCAGTCAGGCAATTCACTAATTTTAATTGCTTGATTCCATTTTCTTTATTATAAAAAAATTTGGTTTCTATTAATAAAATTACTATAGGTAACAATAAAACTTATAACTGATAAAATGAAACAGAAAGAATAAAAAATAAACAGATAAAAAACAACTTTGTAGATTTATTATCTGTGAGCAGTGTTAAAATTTTCACTCCACATCTTTTCTTCTATATTTACAGCAAGCAAAATCCCGTAACCAGTATTTCCCCTCTCTTCTGCCCATAAAAACTGAAGTATGGATTTAACTGGGATAAAAAGAAATCCCTCATACAACTGAAAAACATGGAAAAAATAATCAGAATTTCATAAGCAATGAATGTTTTTTGCTGTATCTAGTATCTTTTTTTAAATGTGGAAATCATCAATAAGATAACTGGAATAATGAATAAAACTGCTTACCGTTGAGCACAATCCCATTTCAGAAATGGCTCTGCAGTTCTACGATCTGTGATACATGCTGTGAAAGCTCTTCATCCCATCGTCCATTCTGCAGCTGCTCTTCAACTAAAGTTTTTACAGGTGGGTCTAAATTCCTCACCCAGAATATTAAATTTGCAACAGATCTTCTGGCTTCATTTACATCTTCCGATCCACAAAAATCAATTGTAGGAAGCTTATCTAGAAAAAAATCACCATAAGTATTAAAGATTTATCAAAATTTGATGATTAAAAATTCCTATTTAGCACAGATTATCATTTTAATCATTACCACACATAGCACAATATAAGCCCACACAAGACATGAATAAATCAGAAACTAAGAAATTTTTTACCAAATTTGTTAAACTTCATCAGCTTTTTTCAAGACATTAGTTGGACCAATCACAGTAAAATCAATTATGATAGTATGTATATCTATATATATAAAGATGAATGTATGTATGTATGTTTGTTTGTTTGTTCTTCATACAAATCCACAGTTTTCATCCAATCTCGATAAAACTTTGCACACTTATCCTTTGAAACAAGGAGAAAAATACTGTCTACATTTGGTTGAAAAATTATCTGTATAAATAATACATGTTGTCTCATAAATTCGAAATACTACTGAATGGGGATAGACAGAAGCGTTGGATATGGACGTCTCTATACTGCATTTCCGTGTGTCAGTCAGACAGCTCAGTGGTTAAAGCGCTTGCTTACAAATGTATGGGTCATGGTCTCCGGTTCAAATCTCTGTGGAGGCTAAGATTGTTAAAAATTGTTTTTGATTGTAAGAGTCACACCTGGGCCGTAGGTTATTCGGATTGAACGTTTAACTGTAGATATCACAAAGTTAGGGGTACAATGCGAGGCAAATCGTAGGTAGTCTTGCAATGCTGTAGGTGTACACTTTTTTACGTTATAATGATTCCTCAGCAGTTGTTCGCAGTCAGTGTGTGTGTGTGTGAACCGCAATAGTAATACTATAAATACGGAAGTAAGTCTCTGTCTTTTTGTTACGTTTTGACGACCAAATGGCTATATCGATATAGAAGGAATTTGACAAGAAACTATGTATGAAGGGCACAGGACATTTTCTCCAATATGTTTAATAGTTGTAGTCACGAAATTTTGAGACCTTATTGAATGATGTTGGAAATTGATTCTCTTCGAGAGACTGGTTCGACGGCAGAATGATATAGTGATAGCTTTCCTGTCATATTATGCCAACTCGGTGTTATTTGGGACCAATCCTTCGTTTCCAACAACTTTCTATATCAATTCTGGCAGAAAATTCTTAATCCACACGTACAAAGTCGCGGGTACGAGCTAGTATATATATATATATAAAGATTTTAAAATACTGTTTTTTTGTTACCAATGATTTGGGGTAGATGAATTCGCAACCTTTCCAATGCTATTAAATTCTTCTGGCAGATGAGCTGTTGCAAGGCTTGAACTATTTTGATATTAAAGGAGTCACCGCACAATTTAGCTGGCAATTCAGCAATCCATGTCTGGAATGAAGCACACCTAAAAATAAAAAATATAAAAAAGTTATGGGAACCTCTCATTTGAAAGACAACTTTATTTATCATAATTAAAAGTAATTAAAAGCAGTCTGTTAAAAAAAAACCTTCAATGCATTTCTGACTCAATATGTGCTAGATTACAAGAAATATCCATGCTGTATATTTTAAGATTCAGTCAGTTGCATCTGTTCAACACTGCATAAACGATAATACTACTTATGAGATAAAAAATATAATAAATATCACAACCAGAACATTTAAAAATGCAACATTGTTTTACTAATTGGAAACATATTGGATATAAAAATATTTAAACCTTACATGAAAAAATGAAAACAGTGAAGGTGGTGGGAGAAATGAGGAAATTTCCATACACAAAAACCATCAGCAATAACAAATTATTGCCATAAAAACAGAAGAGACATATTTTCCTTAAAGAATTTTAAATTTTGCTATATAGTAAAAACAAACCATAGTCTAGTTCCCACATTCATAGGAAAATCAAATTCTTTAGTTCCAATATGAAATTGCCTATTTGCAAAGTTTGGTAGTGTGTCTGATACTAAACTCAAAGCCCTCTACTGTCTGTTAAAAATACAAGTTCTTATGGATTACACAGAGAAGAAAGTAGTCTTTCTAGTATCATAATGTTAACATTAGAAAGGAAGGTCATCACTTTCAACACCAAAGAAATGAAAGCATAAAAACATAGAATGACAAAAAATAACCCAGGCAAATCCCTTCTTTATCAAGTAGTCTATTAACATGGTAACATTTTTAAAGTGAATTCAATGATGTAATCACTTTCCCTACTAAAGAAGGCTCTTACCAAATATTTTTCTTACGCCATTTTATTCTGTGTTTATGCCAAAACACCCACTACTAGGGTAAGCAATGGTATTTCTCACTACACTTAGCAGCCAACATTAAGAAATATACAAAATGACATAAAAAAACAACTGGTGGGCACCCTGTATCGAGAACTACAGGATAGTTGAGCATCATTACAATCTAGGATAAAGTGGAGTTCATAAAAAAAAACATTTTTCCCTCAACTATCTTATATATATAAAAATCTCACGTCACGATGTTTGTCCGAGATGAACTCCGAAACTACTTAACCAATTTTGATGAAATTTGGATTATTGTATGTAATTTGGTCCAACTTAAAAGATATTATAGTTTTTATCTCGATTATTGAACTAAATATTTACTATTGCGAATTAGAAAGGGAGGAGGGGAGAGGACAAGGAAAGGAAAAAACCATAAGTTAATTCTCGCAGTCGAAAATTCACAGCAGTAGTTTATAAAAATCCCGTGTCACGATGTTTGTCTGAGATGAATTCGCACTTAATCCTGCCTCCACTTCCGGCACAGCTTGCTGTGTATTGTGAAGTACGCCAGAACATTTCTGTGATCCGGCTTCCACGCTAAACTGTAGGTTCCCTGTATCCAGTAAGATTAGCGGGTAAGGTTAAGGCAGCTACGACAGGGGCGGAATACGCAGCCAATAGAAACCCTACATCAGGTCATTACAACCACACTAAATTATTATTATAATTCAATACGTTTCTAGGTGTACACTTTTTTTCATCATATTGATCCCTCAGGGGATATTTTCCATTAAGTATTTTGTAATAAAATGTAAATTAAAAAAATTACGTTCGTTTGTCCTTAATTTTAACTCTCCGATAGTCTTTACCAATTACTTTTGAAAACGTTTTTATCTTTATTAGTGAATATTAATTTGACAACGTTAGGGAGTTTAGAATAACATTGCCGAGTCACAGCAACGTGTGACCGGGTCAGCTAGTAATAATAATAAAATCTAGTGTAGCATACGGTATTGGTGGTTTAAAGTCAAATGAATTCACCAAAGAGGCAGAAAGAATTCTCTTCACAAAGCTCAATTGTTCACACTAATATTATCTCATTTGATTGGACTGTACCTTTTATTCTGGATAAGGTACCATGAACACAAAGAAACTTTTTACAGCTAGCTGTCTATAATGTGCAAATTGTGTGGCTTCTAAGCAGTACACTACGTGTATTTTGTACTGGGCCAAGAAACACCATTTCAAATTCTAAACATTCATATCTTACACCTGGCAGAGTGTTCTTTTTAACATTGTAGTGGGTTAGATAAAATTTCCTCAGGAAATTAGCCACGTGAGAACATTTGTACAGCATGACGTTACGGAGGTTATATTCTCTGCCACCATTGTCAAATGACTGCTGCCGAGTGATGGGGTTGCTTTTATATCACATGGAACCATTAATTACTGGCGGGATTGTTGGCGGGGCAGATAGAGAGGTTATTCACAGTTCTGATGTAATCTCATTTTCTGGATCAATGGTCTTCAGGCCTTAACAGAAATCCAGCATCTCTATTGGCTAGATTATCCAATATGCGGATTTCGACAGCTTCTGAAAAAAATGCTGTCCCAGTAACTTCTTGTGCACATTAAATTCAAGCTGTATCCCATGTTGATGCTGTGTTTGGGAACTGTTGACTTGTGTGCATGTTTGGCGCACATTTGGCTTATGCATCGTATGGTTTGACCAAAGTATGTATGTGGGAACGACTATGACAAAAATTGGCAGGATTTTACAAAAATGCGGCCAAGATTAAAAGCATACTGTACACTCCCAAGGATGACTTAGTGCTATAAACACACAGGGTATATTGTATTCCTTGCCAATGTGGAAAAGCATTTTAATTACGTGAAGCCTGGAGACCACTGACTATGAGATTACATCAGATCTGTGAATAGCCTCTCTATCTGCCCTGCCGAAATCAACACCAGCATTCCCGCCAGTATTTAATGGTTCTATGTGATATATCACTAACTCCATCACCCACAGCCAGCAGAGAATATTACTGCCGAAACGTTGTGCTATATAAACTTTCTCACTCGCCTAGTTTTCCGTGAAAATTTAATCTATATACAACACTGAGAAAGCCTCCACTCTTATACAGTAATAGGTTAAAACATTTTTCATAAGTAAATGTTAATGAGGTCTTCAGAGATGTGATAAATTTTCACAAATGCCAATGTGTTTGAAGAAAGGTCATCACACGAATTTATCCATACCGGGAACTAAAATATATATTCTCTTATTGCAATAATGGATCTAATCCATGTGCTTAAGACCACAACAAATAGTAATGGAGCAAGACAGGGCAGGAATTTAAAAAGATTACGGTCACCACTAAGGTCTCCCGCATGTAAACTAGGCAAGAAAACAGTGGCATCAAAGACAGTTTGTTCCAAGATAAGTTATGACATTAATGCACAAGTAAAATTTAATCATGGCACTTCCAAACATTTTCATATAATCCACTTAATTTCGATTCCCTTCTACAGATCTTTAGAGAGGTTGGGAATAAGTATACCAAAAGAAACAAACTTATTAACCAAGGAAGAGATACAATAACAGTGAGATATTTTTACTAGATAGATAAAACTGTAGGGAAAGTTCTCACGATTTGCAATACAGAATTATAGAGCAGACTCTAAAATAATTAGGTATTATGTATGCTACTGGAATGATAATAGTTTTAAAAATATTTCCTTTGTCAATATTGTTTTTCAGCTAGACAAAAAAAGAAAGATTTTTTTATTTATTATTAATTCCTCAAAGAATGTAGAATTTTTAAATTTATCTAATGTACTCTCTAATATCTTTTTAATATACCTCCTGAAAGACACAAAAATACAGCCATTTTTAAATAATTTCTCTACTTTTAATATGCCATTACATGTATACACAAGGAAAGTCCTTCAGCATTTTCCGAGAAGCCAACACAGACCCACTCTAATCAGTGTTGATATCACAATACCTGTTATCAGATCAATTCATAAACCAAGGTGGAATTAAAAGAGGACAAACTGGGACCATTATGGCTCTGAGGTAGATAGTAACCTGCGATGGATATCCCCAAATGCGGAAAACTATAAGAGATTTGTAGGTATTGTTATTGCTGCAGCTTGACAAAACATCCCTCAAGGGTACAGGAAACAATACAATCCATGCTGGGGCAAATCTATGCAAACTTTGTATGATAATTATAAAAAAAAACTGGTGATTCTGAAAAAGGAAAAAGAATATTAGAAAAACTGAATGAAGGGATGAAACAGAAATGGAAAGAGCTAACTTCTCAAGTGAGCTTTACTCACTCCAGTAGAAATGCACGGACTTTCCTTAAAAAACTGGGTGCAGCCTCAAACACATGCAAAGAGGAGCCAGGAATTACACAAACTGAAATGGCATTGCACATAAAACAAGAGCTGACAAAGTCCCAATAGATCCAGCCATGAAGAAAAAGATGGAGAGAGAGACGATTGATATGGATAAAAACTTTAGAAATAACCCCACCCTTTCTAATCCATTCAGTCACAAAGAAGTTGAGAAAGCCATCGAAATGCTAAAAATGAGGAAGGCTGCTGGATTAGATGGCATTTTCCCAGAATTAATAAGATATCTCGGAAAGCAGGGAAGAACTTGGCTCAAGAACTTCTTCAGCAATATCCTGGACATCCCTCCAGAATTCAAGATGGCTCACACCTTGGCGATCCTCAAACCAGGCAAACCATACCCTACAGGAAACTAACATCACTCCTGAAGAATATGCTGACCAACAGATATTTTAAGGTCACCGTTGGGCATAAGACAAGTAAGCCATTTCCGATAAAAAATGGATTACCTCAAGGGTCAGTACTAGCTCCATTGCTCTTCAACTTGTACACCAGTGACATGCCCGAAACAACCGGCAATAAATTCTGCTACTCTGATGACTTAGCTATCACTGTCCAAACTTCCACATTACAGGAAGGTGAAAGCACTCTCTATAACAACTTAGAAACCTTGAATGCATATTGTAGGAAGTGGAGACTTCGTTCGAACCTGATGAAAAAAAAAGTATGCGCATTCCACTTAAGCAATAGAATAGCACACCAACAGCACAAACAGCGAACTTTTGCTATCAGAGAGTGAAACATAATTTTCATCCTAAATATCTTGGCATCACCTTATACCGTTCCTTAACATTCAAAAAACACCTGGAATACACAAGTCAAACTTAAAACACGAAACAACATCATGAAGAAGCTAGCTGGCCCTTCGTGGGGGGCTGATGTGGACACACTATGAACAACTTCTCTCACCATGGTTTACCCTGTTGCTGAGTACTGTGCTCCAGTGTGGCAACGCAGTGCTCACACTAGAAAAATCGACGTCCATCGGAATGAGTGTATGAGAGTAACAACTGGCACCCTAAAATTCACCACAGTCTCCTGGTTACACCTAATCAGTAAAATACCATCTCCAGAGGTAAGACACCAAGAAGCAATGGCATATGAATGGACAAATCTACACCATTCTGATTATCCACAGGATCTCCCAATCCACAAGGTCCTAAATGACTTACCCCAGTAAGTCAAGATGTATTTGACTTTGATGTCAAGGAAAAATGGCGACAAAGCTGGGACTCCTCATCTGTGAAACATCCAGATACTAAAGATCCCACAACTGGACTTCCGGGATTCCACCTAGAGACCAGTGGGTCAAACTAAATTGGCTAAGAACAGGCCATGCGAAATGCAAAGCCATGCTGTATATGTCGGGTTTTCAGGATTCTCCTGCATGAGACTGCGGTGATCCTTCCCAGAGTGTGGAGCATATAATCAAAGAATGCCCTCTACGGAAGTATGATGGACCATTTGTAGATGTTTTCGGAGCTACAACTTCCTTCACAGAATGGCTGGAAGAACTGGACATCAATTTGTGAACACTGCCAATGTTCTCGTTGTTGTATATATTTACTAGTTGTTACCCGCAACTTTGTACATGTGGATATAGAATTTGATTGCTAGAATTGGATACACAAAGCTGAAAGTTACCTAAGACATGTCGGCATAATATGACGTGAACACTATCAATATACCATTAAAGTTACCTAAAATATGTCGGCATAATATGATGGGAACACTATCGATATGCCATTCTGCCGTCGAACCTGTCTCATTTATTCATATCGGAAAAAAGTACCCTATTTCATTCCTAATGATACAAACTATTTTGGTACACACATATAGTAGTCAAAACATTAAAAAAAAAAAAAAAAAAAAAAAAGACAGAGACTTAATTTCACATATATAATATTATTAGTTTAGATCGCACAAAAACTGCCTGTGGAACCAGTATACCCTGAATAAAGTAAACGCTTTGGGCACTATTATATCGCCAAAGATTTGCCAGAACATGGTATTCTTACAACAAAATCCTAGGATTGGCTCAAACTATGAAAAAAAATTCATAAAAAACTTTTCTCTCAGTGAGGTTTGAACCCGAAGCCACACAGGAGTTTTCTTAAAAAGCAAGCACGTTATTACTGCACTACACTGCCATTGCTCTCTAACATTACGCATTACAAAAACATATAGATATTATGCGTTGGTCTTTCACAGTTCAGATAGTTTTCATAATTTATCTATACAGAATATGGTATCCCATGTCCATCCTAATGTCAAATAGCATCTCATTGTCAAATTTCATCACGATTGGAGTAGCCATTTAGTCCAAGAAACGTAACAAACAGACAGACAGAATTACTTTCGCATTTATAATATTAGTAGGAGATATGTATTATATTGGTTGTTTAGTCATACGATGAATAAATAAATAAATAAACATGTGTATAGTAAACATGTAAATTTATAAAATGGGAAGAGTGAAATAGAAGAAAGGAAGTCAGAAATGTCAAAACCTTTTATTTGTTATTAAGGAAAAGGATTTTAGGCAATATAAATAAAATGACTCATCACTCATCAAAGTTGGAGGCTGTTATAAAATGGGAAGAGAGAAAGAGAAGAGAGGAAGTCAGAAATGTCAAAACCTTTCATTTGATATTAAGGAAAAAGGAAAAGGCTTTTAGGCAATATAAATAATAACGGAAAGGGAAAATGACTCATCACTCACCAAAGTTGAAGGCTGAAGCGAATGAAAAATGAGACCAAAAACATATTCAATACTTCGATTTTATGCCTTATTAATGTGATGGTGACCAAGTCATATGGTTCAGAAGGTGAGCACATGCCAAAGCTTACCACATGACTTTCCTCCCCTAAAACCATCCCCTTCCCTGTTCCAAGAGTTCCTCATCTCACCTTCCTTCCTAAATTCAATATCCTATTATAATAATTTGAAACACACCAAAATGCTGGCCACGAGAGAGCTTTAATCTGCCTAGAAATCTGTTCTTTCCTCAACCTTCCTTGCATGGTCTCTCACACAACTCGATTTCCCTTCTGACTAGTAACATATGAGGCGGACAATCCTGGTCCCCCCACAGTCGCTGATTATGGGTTTTCCATAAAACGCTTTTCTGTATTTCTGGACCAACACTTAAGATCTTTCATCCACGCCCTTCAATCCAATATCAGAGATACTCCTGACTTCTTAGAGCATCTGTCAACAGTTTTTATACCCCTATCTGGAAATTTCTTCACGATCGCCAAGTCATCACTTCAGTTTACACCAACATCTCTAATTGTCAGGACCTTATTGTCCTTTAAGACCTTGAAATGTGACATCCACACACTCTTCCTAGAACTGCCTTCCTCATTTTATTGGTCTCCTTTATTCTAACCAAAAATTTCTTCACCTCCAAACCCCAATTCTATCATAAGATTAAGGCACTGTATAGGCACTTGATTCCCACCTTCTTAAGTCAATGTGGTAAGATTAGAAGAATCTTTTTTTTTTTTTTTTTTTTTTTTTTTTTTTTTTTTTTTTTTTTAAAAAGAAAGATTACCTGCTCAGATATATATATTTCATTTTTATAATCTGGTCCCATAGTGGAAAAGCTATTCCTTGACTTTCTAAACTCTCTGAATAACATCCACTCACTAAATTTCACATGGTTCCATACCCACATCACCTTGGCATAAATATCTCTGTGAATAATGGCCACCTACACACCTCTGTTCATGTCAAACCCTCAATGATACCTATATTTTGATAGCTGACACTCATATCATACAAAATGCTCCCTGCCCTACAGCCTGGTGACCTGCTGCAACCAAGAATTGTTTACACTTTATGCCAACAACTAGACACAAGCCTTTATATCCCAATGTCATCCTGCTTAATTGACCTATAAACAGATATTCTAAGCCATAAACTGTCCACCACACCAAAACAGACATACAAAACAAACTCTTTTTCTCACCTGATTCTCTCCCGAATTAGATTCTTTGTCATGGCTATGACTTTCTCAGATCTCTTCCTGAAATGCATTGCATTCTCCCCACAACATCCTGCATCACTTTCAGCAGGCCACCAACCTTAAAAATACGTTTGTACACAAATCCTGCAGTATCCCACAATTATCCCCCATCTTTGGTTCACAAGCAACTTTCACGAGCTACATTGCAACCTGCTATACTTATTGACTGCTCCAAACCCCCTGAAACCAACCATAGTCCAGTCCTGGTTACACAATACTTCCCTGGCCTTGAATCCATGAATAAAATCCTTCGGCATGCTTATGATTTCCTACAACCTGCCCAGAAATGATATCCATTCTTCCAAAAATCCTCCCTGACCCTCCCAGAACTTGTTTCAGCAGGCCTCCCAACCTCAGCCAGCTACTAGTCCACAAACACAGTCTTTCTCGTCCCATCAGACAGCCCCAAGGATCCTTCCCATGTGATAGACCCCGCTGTAAGATGTGTGACATACACCATGCCTCCACCACTTTCACCAACCCTATCACTGGCGAGAACTTTCCTATCATAGGACACGCCACCTGTGAAACATCCAACGTAATATACCAGCTAGCCTGCAAACACTGCCTGGCTTCCTACATACATTTGACTACCAATCCCTTAGCCATTAGAATGAATGGCCAACGTCAGACAATTTTCACTAGGAATCCAAAACATCCAGTCATCTCCCATGACACTAATAATTTCAATTCTTGTTTCACGGTCCGTGCTATCAGAGTCCTCCCAAACAACAGCAGCTCCTCTGAACTCAGAAGGTGGGAACTTGCCTACCAATACAAACTAGGCACAAGGCAACCTCCTGGTCTCAATTTAAGATAGTACCCAGTTAATACTTTTCCTTCCCTTTACCCTCTACTTGCCTCCATGGCCACTGTCTACAGTATATTGAACCACCACATACCAGAGGTGATGTTTAACTACATAGATTCTTTTATTATTATTATCATCATTATATTTTTTCAATTTTATTTTGTCTACTTATTTACTTTTACTTTCTCAAATTTATGCTATGAACATTTGAATATATTTTTGTAACATTTTGCATTCTCAGGTACTAGCTCCAATTCACTATCCCCCTCTCCCTGCCCTCTGTTTGAATTTACCCCCACCCTGTTCCTGACTAATAGTAATTCTGTGAAAGGGTCTCCCACACCACACTCACTCCTTCATTTTCTCCTGTTGACAAAGAGCTAAGTCTCGCAATATTCATTATTTTTCCTGTGTTTTGTGTTTATTTATGTGTTCACCCCATGATACCATCATCTAAGGTAAGTGGTGGTTCTTTTCGCTATCCCTATATATAAAAATATATATAGAAACCAGGAAATGAGAGGAGATAGGTATCGAAGGGATTTACAAATAAAGGATTTCGAAATGAACCACCATTTACCTTAGATGATGGTTTCACGGGGTGATTACACAAAAAAGCACAACAAGATATACAGGGTGTCCACAAATGAGTATCGGGGTTTTAATGCTTTATAAGATTTATTACATTATCCTTACAGTTATAAATGATATGTCAAATGAAAGAGCAACTCAAACATTTTTGTTCGTTGGCACTAGTGCGCATGTGCGTGAAATGTTTCCGCTGCGATCCGCTAGAATGCGGTAGTAACAGATGGCGACTAGTGAAGAGAAAGCGTTTTGTGTTTTACAGTTTGCAAAGACTGAATCTGTAGTTACTGTGCAGCGTGCATTCCGCATTAAGTTCGGGCGTGATCCTCCAAGTGACAATAACATCCGTAGATGGTATCATCAGTTTGAAGATACAGGCTGCCTTTGTAAAGGGAAGAGCGCGGAAAGACTAAGAGTTAGCGAAGAGACTGTTGAGCGAGTGAGAGAGTCGTTCACTCGTAGCCCAAAGAAATCTGTTCGGAAGGCTAGTCGCGAATTAGAAATTTCTAAGTCGACTGTTTGGAAAGTTTTAAGGAAACGCTTGCAACTACGTCCTTACCGTTTACAGTTGTTACAGGCTCTAAAGCCTGCAGACCATGGTTTACGTGCCAAATTCGCTAACGAAATGTTGTTACATGACGATGAAGATTTTCTACATCATGTTGTCTTCAGTGATGAATCGACCTTTCACCTCAGTGGACATGTTAACACTCATAATGTGCGGATCTGGGGCTCAGAAAATCCTCAAGAGATCGTACAAGTGCAACGAGACTCCCCTAAAATCAATGTTTTTTGTGCCGTATCCCGGTGGAAAGTTTACGGACCTTTCTTTTTTTTTATGAACCGACTGTAACTGGTACTTCTTACCTTGATACACTAGAGCAATGGCTCTTCCCTCAGTTGGAACAATATGAACCAGAGAACTTCATTTTCCAGCAAGATGGTGCGCCACCTCACTGGCATAACGAAGTACGCGGTTGGTTGAACGTAACTGTACCCGACCGCTGGATTGGCCGCAAGGGGCCCAATAACAGAGCTTGCTATGCGTGGCCTCCACGTTCACCTGACCTAACGCCATGCGATTTCTACCTTTGGGGTTTCATCAAGGATCGTGTGTATGTGCCTCCGTTACCAGCCGACCTCCTTGAATTACGACAGAGGATTGAAGCAGCTGTTGCAACAGTTACTGAAGACACACTGCTCAACGTTTGGGAAGAACTCGGCTACAGACTTGATGTGTGCCGTGTGACAAATGGTGCCCACATAGAACTCTTGTAAGCTTGTATATAAAACTGTTTGAGTTGCTCTTTCATTTGACATATCATTTATAACTGTAAGGATAATGTAATAAATCTTATAAAGCATTAAAACCCCGATATTCATTTGTGGACACCCTGTATATATATAGTAACCAGGAGATAATAGGTGCCAGCAGCATGATGATATACATGATATAAGCACGAAGGGTCAATTTTGGCAATATTTAGCCTGACATTTTTATATTCCAAAGAAATGCTTAATTAGCTGGAATTTTAAAAATTTATGGTAGTGGGTAAAAGGGTCTGTAGTCTTCCCCCCGCCCCTTCTCCCCCATCTACATTCTTTAAACGAAGTGAGAAAGTTGCTTTTATTAACTCCCCTCATGGCAAACATTTTGAATGGTTTCCCACAGTTGAATAAAAAATGGGTGAACCTTAGGTGCTAATCTGCTCTAGTATAGCAGTGAAAAGTTTAATATGGATGTAGAAAAACTACAAAGCGTGATAGATAAATTTTGGGAATATTTACTTCCAGAAATTCAATTTTCTGAAGAAGTGCTTAAGTAATTAAGCTTCAATCCACGCCAATGTTTAAATATATATTTACAATTTTTTTTTCATTTGTACTTAAAATTTTTATTTAGTAATTTTGAAAATGTGGTGGGTAGTTCTCCCACTTCCAATTTGATTGAGTGAGTTGAGGAAGCTGGAGTATTATTTCCTCCTCCCATTTATGATTTACCACAGTTAAAAAAAAAGAAGAAGAAGAGTGAATCTTAGTTTTCAATCCACTGCAAATGTAGGTGGGTGCAGGATAGGGGGAAGTTGGGTGTGTAGGGAAATTGCCACCAGAGTGTGTGCTACATTGCAATTAAATTAAACATTAATAAATTGAATTTCGAGGCAGTCTACTGAAATCTCTAGTATAAGCGTGATATGTAGATTTTGGGAGTTATTAGTCATTACTCCAATTTTAGCGATGTTATTACCGAAGCAATTTTTGCTGCAGATAAAGTATATATCAACTTTAGATTTTAGTCCACTTTAACATATCTCGGTATTAAATAATAGTGAACTTTTCATGGCGGCAGTACTAAAAAAAAAAAAAAGGTTCTCACTCTTCTTGCCGCATTCACAATTGCATAGTCTGGTAATATTTTGGAAGCTAGCACTGCTTCCATTGTTGAGCTGAGGCTTGACAATGGAAGCAGTGCCGAAATATCGCTAGATAATGCTATATTTACATGAATAGAAGCCTGAGAAGCTTTTCTTCACACCTCAACTTTATTAAGTGTCATTTCTCCAGCAATTGTACTATAAAGCTATTACATTTATAAAAAAAAGCTCTAAAATCAGGTACAACTGGCAAGTTCTGCCATGCACGATGTTTTGAGAGCGTCTTCGTAGTCTTCATCAGGTGAAGTAGCAGGTCACCACCAGCTGTGATTGTCACACAATTCTCACTCATACAAGTACTGATGGGAGATGGTGGATGCATATGAGGTCCAATGTGAAAACTACTCTTTTATGGGCAGCCCCATCATCTAGACCTCATGCAGAAGCCTGCAAAAAAACAATGTGTCTCGACTCTCTAGCTAGAGCCATTCTGGTGCAGTTGCAGTTCATGGTTAATGGACTTCCACGCTTCGCTCAGAATGAGACCACTATCTCTGTTCATGTTAATGCTGCTCAGCCTTATCTCCAACAACTCTCTAATTATAATAATTATCAAGTCCCAGAAATATGAAATCCAAGCCTAAACTTTAGTTCTGTTGAAATTCATTTTCTGGAAGTTTTCCAAACACCATCTTGTTTATCTGTAGCAAGTGCATATACCCCTGACGCTCAATGTGGTATTCCTCTATGGTCCCGATTGTTTTGTAGATGGATATTTTGCCACATTTACATGGGACTGATTCTTAGGCCTAGGTAATCCTTCACCATGCACATCATTTCACGTATCTTTGCTGGCAGTCAAAAGATACTCCTTATTGTAACATATCCATAACATTGTTAAAACCATTTAGGAATAGGTTTAATCCATAGAACAAATACAATAAAACATATCTGTCAGCTATTTCTAATAGTAAAATACCTTCTACTCAGATATCGTGACTGCCTTTGTGAAAGATAAAATTTTTAGTTAGAGTAGTTTTTCCAAGTACAACCATTTTAGCTAAATTAATTTTCACTACGATAACTCATGATGGAGATCATTTTAAAGTGTATTTACCATACTTGGAAAAATTTAATATGGAAGATATTTCGTTTTTCTGATGTTGTTAATTCAAGAGGTCAGAGGAAGTCAAACCTAAAAGTTGAAATAACTAGTTAAAGCAAAAAGTTACACCAAAGCTTTTATTACCAGTTGTAGTCAGAACCTTCTATAATGTTCAGAACATAAAACTGTTTAATTAGGCAAAGTATTAACTGAAGGAAAAAATCAAAATCTAAAATAAATAAGGAACAAGCATGAAACTAATTTCAGGAGATAAGGGAAATCAAGGGTATTAAAATTATGTACTGGTTTCATCAGAAAGTTTAAAACTTTGATAATATAAAACAGATTTTCGAAATTATTGTTGGACATTATTGGGAAACGAATGGGTACTGATGATGTGAGAGAATTTGTGTTTAATTTAATAGAAGCCCTTTTGAAGAATAAGCTGAGCTAAAATAGGTAGAATAAGTTACCTAAAGACTTGTGTGTAAATTGAGAGTCAAAATACTAAGCAGTTATTTAGATATTAATTTTTAAAGTTTTAAGCTGACATCACAAGGTCAAAGGATTCGATAAAAGGAGGTCAGCCATCTTACTTTCAGACAGTCTTTTCAAGTATTTTCTCGAAGCCAGTCCTCGCGCAGTTGGTGGAGCCATGCCACCTCGTGTGTGCTTAATTTGTGATTTTCAAATGGAACTATTAGTCTGATTGACTTATCTGAAAGTCTTGAATCCTGGTACCGAACTTTTGTGAAAGAACCTTTCTGAAGAATATAGTTTTTCACTGAACTCCAAACTGTGTACAGTGCAAATTATTTAATTATACCTTTCATGATTGAGAAGCATTTCAATTGTGTGGCGACCGCAGGAATAAATAATCAAGGTACCAAGGGCAGCAGTTATTATCAAACTAAGATCAAGCAATGTTTGCCTACCTCCATGCAGACCCTGTTTTGACATTATGCCGTAACATGTGAGAATTCTTCATATCTTACCAAAGGTATTTCCATCATAAGGTAGCATAGCTCAGTATCTTGTTGGTTCTTATAGTTCAGCTGTAAATCTCAGTATGCTAGGAATAAATGCCTGTTTACTTTGCTCCTGTGGATAATAATTTCAACCACCATTTCAATCTCATGGTAATCACAGTCAGTGATGTGTTGTCACAGTACTCTCCTGCTGCTGTACCTGATGGCAGTTGTCGAATTGGGTATTTGACTACTTCTTGAAAATGGTCTTAAATTGTTTATTGGTACATGTTATTCACCAAGTACTATTTATTTTTTGACGAAAGTGCTTATTTTGCATAAAGTTCAAAGTTAAAATATTTAAAAGCCCACCAACAACGCTAATTTGCTCCCTGGCGCGAGCAACGACACTCATGACGTCACATGTCTGTAAATGCTGTGTCTGCGAATGGAGCGTTTTCTATTATCCAAGTTCTCAACTGTTTTTATTGTTTGTAGCTGGTTCTTTCTTGTTATTAATTAAAATTGATTTTGAATAAAAAATCGAGAACAATTTGTAAAAGCCAACAGCGGAAAAATATTGAAAAGAGATGCCTTATTTGTGGGGCTATGAAGCTACCTTACTTTTATATCTTTAATAATCAGCTAAAAAGCGACGAGAAATAGGGTTAATGTTACTACACAGTACCGCAGCTCAGAAGCAAATTCACAATGCCTTAAAGTCAGAAAAGTAGATAAACAGATAACAATAAGAATAAATAACATTTTATAGTAGAAGATCACTTTTAAACTCACCCAAATAAGTGTAATCCTTAACCATTCAAAATTGTAAACAACCTAGTTACGTGATCATATCACTAAATTTTCCAAACTTTTCGGGATTGTAAAACATTAGTATAATAATAATTATACTAATGAGAGTAAAATTCACTGATGATTTGTAGTTTCAGATAAATTAAAGACAGTAAACACGAATGTTTAAACAAACTATACATGTGCACTCTTTAATAAAAGATTATAACTTGAATAAATAATTTTTTAGCTTAAAAAGTAGTTTTTATGTTACCAAATAATATTACAAATAACATTTTTTAAATAACTATGTACGTACTCGCGGTGACAATGCTTTATAAAAACTTCTCGGGTTTCAAGCCGCGTCAAAATTGAGCCGTCTGGCGACGTTTCGGAAGCTTGCACTGTTTCCATTGTCAAGCCCCCGCTTAACATTACTGAAGTCTGCCGCACGGTAGTCTTTTATACAGCGCCAGCAGCAGGGAGTGGAGGGTAAAGCGCATGGAGGGGCAGTCTAGTTGGATCCTGCTCGCTTGGTGACGTCACGATCGGTTCACTCCTATGCCCTAATATGGCTCGATTCAGCCTCGTTTGTAATAATCCAATTACTGGCTTCCAAGCTTGGCATAAATTGAGGCCTTGATCACGATTAATAACATTATTGCTAAGCCTAATCTCAATAGCCTCCTTCACAACACTGTCCCAAAAGTTATTTGCGTAACAAAGCCGTGTCATTTTGTCGAAGCATGTCTCATGTCCGTTGTGCATGGCGTGTTCAGCTAAGGCTGATTTTTCTTTTTGTCCAAGTTTAAAATGTCTGATGTGTTCCCAAGACAGATCACAGAGATCAAGACAAGCCGCGTGCCTTTCTACCTTTCTGTGTAGCAGTAACATCTAAAATAGCAAGGTTACTCAACAAACAGGGCATCTGTTCGATTTTTCGACCTCCACCAAAAATTGGACAGCTGTTGCGAACTCCGAAGGATTATCTCAATCTTCGGGCTCCTGGAGTGTACAAAATTCCATGTGAATGCGGCACTTCTTACATAGGGCAAACATTAAGGACGATTAATAAAAGACGCAAGGAACACATCAGATATTTTAAACTTGGACAAAAAGAAAAATCTGCCTTAGCCGAAAACGCCATTGACAACAGACATGAGCCATGCTTCGACAAAACTACCCGGCTTTGTTACGCAAATAACTTTTGGGACAGTGTTGTGAAGGAGGCTATTGAGATTAGGCTTAGCAATAATGTTATTAATCGTGATCAAGGCCTCAATTTAAGCCAAGCTTGGAAGCCAGTAATTGGATTATTACAAACGAGATGGAATCGAGCCATATTAGGGCATAGGAGTGACCCGATCGTGACGTCACCAAGCGAGCAGGGTCCAACTAGATCGCCCCTCCACGCGCTTTCCCCTCCGCTCCCGGCTGCTGGCGCTATATAAAAGACTACCGTGTGGCAGACTTCAGTAATGTTAAGCGGGGGCTTGACAATGGAAGCAGTGCAAGCTTCCGAAACGTTGCCAGATGGCTCAATTTTGACGCGGCTTGAAACCCGAGAAGTTTTTATAAAACATTTTTTAAGTTTCAAGTAATTGCTGGTTGTCTAATAAAAGATATAAATAATTTTAAAGTCGCAAAATAAAACGAAAATGTGGTCACTTATAAAATAGAATTACAAACCTTTAAAGCCACTTCAGTAACTAAAAACACATGCAGAACACTTAAATAAATTAAAGGAAAGCTCAGTAAATAACATTTTTGTGAAATAAGTAGTAAATAAGAAATAGTAATTTCAAGCAGAATTTTAAGACAAAGGTTTCTATGTCGGATTTTAGAAAATTAATAACTTTTGGAATACTTAACGGATTTTAAAGAAAGTTAGCTCATTGAATCAGCAGTCGTGTGAGAACATTTTTGCAATAGTTTAAACTAAAAATTATAAACCTGAAAAAAATTACTGGTAAGTCAAAATAACCACACAATTTCACTAACGAAAATAAATGTTTTGCAAGGATTTGATGAAATTTGAGACTAAAACCCACTAATCATAAAACACTTCTAAGGAGACGCTCTACACATCGTGATTATCTGAGAGCCCTCCGTTAACATATTTTTCTTGAAAATTTTTTGATTTCGGTAGTAAGATGCCATTCTGATAAAAGGAAGTGCGGGTTGGACGGCTTCAGAAGACGGGAGATCTTGATGGCGTACGGACGTGTAGTTGGATTCAAGCGCGTTGTGGCGTGTGGTATCATGGGAGAACTTAGAAACAGGAAGTGATGGCGAAGCTCTTCAGGGGGGCCATGTTGAACATTTGAATTTTGTAATCCACGTGAACAGTTGGGAGGAGGGTGTGAATTTTCTGTTCGGGGTTCGGCGGTCCTGTTTTGCTTCATTTGTTGCAACTTACGTGTGATGAGTAGTCTGATGCCTTAGCTCACTGCAATATATGTAATATGTGGAACTTTCTTCAAGAATACATTGCTTTCGTGATCTGAACATTAAAATTTTTCATTTCTAAGATAGTACCCTTCTTACCTAGGGTTTATTTAGGCGAGTGGCGGCAATTTCTATTGTGCAGTTAGCGATTTCTGCAGGTTAATCATGGTTTCTGAACATTTGTCAAACAATATCAGTATTATTGTAGGTGCAACAGTTTAGGTGGAGAAGCCGATACTCACCCCGGTATGCGGCTTGGCCCCTAACAGCTAGCTATAGAAATAACCCCCCCAAGTTTTATTCTGTGGAGTTTAAAAATGTAAAAGCTTCCATTGCAACAAAATCACTTACGATTTTCTGTGAGCTCATTTACACTGCATTTTCGTAGATTTTAATGTAATACATTGTTTAAGGCGAGTATCACTAAGGTTAGGGTCCTTAGGTTCGATCCTCGCTTCGGAATATGTTTAATTTGTTTTCTGTTGTCATTTTCTTTGGATATTAGTTGCAGTTGGTTGCATCGCATAATCATTTTTTTCTTCAAAAATCCAACAAAACATTAATTTAGTTTTTTTTTTTTTTTTTTTTTTTTTTTTTTTTTTTTTTTTTTTTTTTTAAGGCTTCACAACATTTTGGATAACAAGTGAATTCCAACCATTTGAAACATAACCAAAGAAGACTTCAAAAAGGAAATTGTACATTACTTGCATACCAAAAAACAGTTGCTTTTTTTAAAAATGAAAATTACTTGCACATTAAAAATAAATACCGCCTAAATAGATGCATTTATTGTCACGAAGGTAACCTGCAGTTGTATCGTCATGTAAAAATTCCAACAAAAAGGACACAAAGTATTCTGGAACCGTTTGCAAGATCAGTGTGAAATTTCTATAAGTGATCTCACTTCCAAAATAAATTCCAATATTCACTACTGTGAACCTGTATTCTTTACATGATATTCTATCATGGGTAAGTTTAAAAATTGAAAGTTTTCTTGTATGGTAGCAACTTGTTTCAAATGCTTGCATGATGCTTGACAACCATTATAAATTCTTGAAATAAAAACATGGTTCTGCAGTGCAAAAAATGGCAAACAAAAATGGAAAATAATGCTCACAAAAAAATATTATCCGAACGAAGGTTCGAACGTAGGACGTTCTGAATTCTATTACCGCTCTTCAATCACGCAGCTACCCGGACACTACTTCTAAGTTGTTTCTCTTTATTTTAATAGTAAACACTTAAACATCACGGTTTCTTCGTGTGAGATGAGGTGAAACGAGGTAGGTAAACGAATAAACAAACAAATTCAGTTTCGTTGACAAAAAATTATCATTTGTCAATAATCTTTTATCTGCAATTAAGAAAAATGGTCCACAACATCTAGTTGTTCCAAGCGTGGTGGATGAGCAATTAACACTCTGGCCTCGCATTCAGGAGGACACCACACAGTGTGATATTTTCTAAATCTAGAGGGACAATAGTCAGTTTTGAAACTAGTCTACGCCAGCAAAATAGCTATTTATATTCAAAGTAGATAAACCATATTTCTTGGAACAAAGGTTTATTTTCCACGAATTCACACCTATCAATAGAAAAAATAGTTTGAACAATGGGCTTCCTGTGATCCATTGATCGATCAAGTGCTCCAGTCGGCTGCACCATTCGACTGAGCTTAGTCGATGATTACGCTATTTCTGCGTGGTAGTAGTGATTTGTGTAGTTCTATTGCTTTTGGCGAGTCTCAAGGTAAGTTTATGAATAATTTTTAAACTTAATCATTATCATTATCAAAACAGAGCGAGATTATTTTTAATTAAAAAAAACTACTGAGTCAATTTCATGTTGAGTTTTAGTTCATTATACCACATTATACTGATCTCTTACTATATTTATTTGAAAAAGCTACTTATTAGCTGCAAGAAATAACTTTCTTTTGTTTGCACATGTTTGCGACACTCATACTTTTCTTTATTTTCAGACTGCACAAATTTCACGCACAGAATTTTTTAACATATGGTTTACTAACGCAAACAATCAATGAAGCTGTTACATTTTTAAGCTCAGCAGAATAAAAGTCAGGTGTTTTTTTCTGTAGCTAGCCTCACAAATAAGGCGTCAATTTTTTTATATTCTTGTAGGCTTTTACAAATTGTTCTCAATTTTGTATTCAAAACAAAATTTCATTAATAACAAGAAATAACCAGCAACAAACAATAAAAATAGTTGAAAACTTGGATAATAGGAAATGCTCCATTTGCAACCGCAGTGTTTACAGATGTGTGACATCACTTAAGCGACTTCCAATCCTAGAGCATTTTCTGTCTTGTGTCCAGAGGTAAGAAAAGTCTAATTTTTATTTCACTTTTTTATTAAAAATAATCCACTTTTCTTTTCAAAATTAAAAAAATTAGCTTCCTGAGGCATTAATCTACTGTCAAATACCCTATAGTTCACATGAAGTCTTCACGGGTTCTCCGCCGTATATTGTTGAAGAAAGCAACAACGAGCTTTCGGCGGCTAGCTCTGCCACACTGCGGTGCAGCTCTGGTGCTAACTGCATAACATCAGATATGAAGATGGCGGCAGAGCTAGCCGCCGAAAGCTCATTGTTGTCTTTCTTCAACACTATACGGCGGAAAACCCGTGAAGACGTGATATCATTGATATGCCGTGAAAGCCTTCGTTCTAGCCTATTGTTGTACATGGCACAGAACTTATCTGGCTGAACACTGAAAAAAAAATTTTCAGAAGCTGTATGCTGGAAAATAATCAATTTTTGCATTCCAATACAATGATAAAATTATAAACTATAATATTGTGACAGTTTTTTTACCATGAATAATTATAGGATTTTTCAGAGTGTAGAACCAATTAATAACTACAACATTATCCAAGAAAATTAACATCTACTGAAATTAATGAGTTACAATATTTTTACCTTTGCCAATAACTTAAAGTTTGTTTCATCAGTACATCACACAATAAGTTAACAAGCTGCGGCCTTTCATTAACCACTGCCACTGCAACATCGAGAATATCTTCAGAATTTTCCCATTCAGATGCACTGCCAAGTAGCAACTGCTCGAGTGGTGGCAAGATTTCTGAATACTTAATGGAGTCTGATATCAGGCAACCTGAAAAACGAGATGTGCTTAATTTGTATTAGACTGACATTCCACAAATGAATACTACTACATCCACAGAGTTAGACATTAAAAACTGCAAAAAGAAAGCAACCTTTTCTTGGCACAGATGATGGCAGAACAGAGTAGAAACATCAAAAACATGAACATGGAACTCTCAGAAATTTCCTGTATTGTCTTCAATGACAAAACAATGAAATGGGCAACGTACACAACTAACTACTCACTTCACAAATGAAGTTTGATGTCAGGATAGGTAGGTGGGGAAATTTCAAAATAGATATATATACAGACAACAACAGGGACATGGAGATGCCAAAAATACATGCACAGAATTATGTGTGAAGTGGAATGAGCAGCTAATGGTTGAATACTGTTTGTCTGGGGCCATTCATTCTAATGGACAATTGAGACCCAAGTAAGAGGCCAGAAAGTAGTTGCAGGTTACCTTGTATATTGCACGAGAGGTTTCACAAGTGATAAGTCCTATTATGGGAAAGCTTTTCCCAGTGATGGGATTGGTGAGGTGGTGGAGGAATAGTGTATGTTGCATATTTTGCAGCAGGGTGTGTTGCATGCATGAGAGCTTTTGGGCAGTATATTAGGATGGGGAAGATTGTGTCTGTGAAGTAAGAGTTGGCCAAGGATTGGGGATATATTGAAATAGATTCTGGAGAAGCAGAGTATTTGGGAAGGAGAGTCTC
Source organism: Vandiemenella viatica (assembly GCA_031002005.1). Taxonomy (NCBI): domain Eukaryota; kingdom Metazoa; phylum Arthropoda; class Insecta; order Orthoptera; family Morabidae; genus Vandiemenella; species Vandiemenella viatica. The sequence continues at coordinate 171,054,210 of CM061919.1, forward strand.
ATTTCCTGGTAGGATAGAAGGAGATCATAGTATTGCTAAAGGATTTGGTTGATGGATTCGAAGCCTGGAGAGAACCGAGTCACCAGTACTGAACTATGGTTGATTTTCGAGGGTTTATGGTGGTTGATAGGTAGACATATGATATGTAAAATTTATTTGCGAACTAAATCCACTGAGTAGTTGCGGGGAATCAGTGTCGCCACCTGTGAAACTCCCATGTAATTTACCAGTTAACATGCAACCTCTGCCTGACTTCAAATATAGGTTTGACCACTAATCCACTCTCCATAAGAACAAATGGCAATCAACAGATAGTATTCACACCGAACCCAAAGCACCCATTAGTTGCCCATACCATCACCCATGACATGAATAATTTCATCTCTTGTTTCATGGTCTGTGCTATCATATATATTGATTTTATTACATTTATCTATGATCAGGTATTAGCTCTGTCTCTCTACCTGTCCTCAGTTTGAATTTACCCCCACCATTTCCTTGCCAACAGTCTTTCTGTGAGGAAGTCTCCCACCCCTCATAATGTTCTCCTATTGGCAAAGCGCTAGACCCAAAAATTTCTGTATCATGTGTGTTTTTGTCTTTTCTGTGTGTTCGTGCCCCACATACATACAAATAAGCAGAGACATATCACTGTTGCAAGTGTGGGAGTATGTTCTAACTCCATGAAGTTTTCAGTTTTATATTCCAAATCTGGAAATGCCTTATTAAGTCTAATAACTTTTACATTACAAAACAACTTACAGCTCCCAGTTAAATAGTATTGATTCATCAACTGTGAAATGGGAGATTTTCTTCTTACCTCAGCATTACCTGTAACCTTACATTTAGCAAACCATGTATGGCTAACAATACTATGGATTTGCTTTTCTAGGGCAACCATTGTTTTGATGCATGAAGAACCATACAGAAAAATCGGGTGCAAATTCAATATCTCTTGCATTTGTTTCTCTTCATACCATTCTATTTACCAGGTGGAATAAATACCCATCTCAAATATACCAAATCAAATATTTATGACCATGAACTTTTTACCATTAATTCATGGTAATGATAAAACTGCAAAAATAAAAAATGACACTACTTTGTTTAAAACCTACATACAGTTTTAGAATCTTCACAAATTTCTTTAACGGTAGCTAATTATACAAGAAGAAATGACTGTATGATGATTTAATAATACTAACGATAATTAAAAAATAAACTGTATATTGGCAATGAAGCAAATAATTATATATTAAAAGAAATAAAAAATGTTGGTCAAGAATCTTAACCAGTAAAAACAATGTTAACACAACTGCAGCACTACGAATTGCTTGTGGTGGCATATGCATGGAAATACTATTCTTATTGGCAAAATGCCCGGGTTGAAAATTTTATTTTGAATGTGTCTACAGTCGTAATGCCATCATTTTTCTATGGTAATACGGCATCCTTCTTTAAACATAAAATGATGAAATCATATTTATATCAAGGTAGGAAAAAAGATTAGGTATAAACTATACTAGTAATGGACACAATTTTACACTTGAACCGAGCAAAAAGACAACTGACTCTTGATGTAAGACTGCACTGTTTTGGTGACACTATGGTCGCTAGGAGTAACAAGGCAGCATGCCAAGTAACAGAGTGCTGTATTCTGCTGGGCACAGCTAGCATCCAGGCTTGAACTCACACCCGACCTCTTAAGCATTTCCATGTTCCTTTTGTGCTCACGATGTTGTCGTTTGTCAGTGGTCGGCAATGAATTCATTATGTACGGAAAATCTGACAAGAAGTGTTGTTTCAAGCCATCCACATATCGCTGCCTGTACCACTCTGTCTATAAAAATGAAAGAAGTTTGATTTTAACTAAAACACAATTTATAAATGAAATTATCTTAGCATAAATTTACTTAAAGAAGTCAATTTTCAATTAAAACATTCATTATGATTTTTTAACTTTTCTATGACTATTATTTCCACTAATCAGAAGATGTCTCCAGAGAGGAGATGGGTTTTGGAGAATGAATATAGGGGAGTTATACTGTGAAACATCAGGTATCTCACTCTAGCACTGTTCATTGTAGTGGTAATTTGTTTAAGAAAAATAGAGTATTCAAAATTCTGCATAAGATTTGTGGAGAGGCCAAGTTGATATGGAGCTATATCTTAAAGTCTTTGCAAATGACATTGTAAAAGTTATGGCTATGATTAAAGTGATACCACCAAATAAAATGTACTCCATTATGTCAATCATGTAACAGAAAAAGAAGACTAAAAAATAACAGCACTGACAAAATAGACAAGGACATTGTGGCTGCATATTCACTGGCGATCCTATTATTGCAAATTTACTTACAATTTTTTTATTAAATTCAAATTAATTTCTCCCCAGCAGATTTACAATTTTTTGTGATAATCACAAATATTTATAAAACATTAATTTATATAGCAGGAATATTTAACTAAAGAAACCATTCACAGCCACATACAGTTTTATGTACATTTCTAAATTATAGTTTTCCTCCATTAATTTCAAATCAAACCATGCATATTTCATTAAATCGAAAAATGCAAGTGTATTAAAAATACAGTGAATAATTTAATGTATTTTAAAAGCATCCATATATGTAGAAATTCCATACCTATCTTGAAACAGTTCAAGCATGATTCAAACCCTTTTATTACAATTTAGCTGGTGCCCATGACTTTCTTTGTGTTAGTCCAGAATTCTGAAGGTTTTTATGTTTTTGCAGGTAACCTTACAATTTCCAGGATAAAAAGTAACTTTTGTTACTTGTAACCAAATCAGCTACCCGCTAGTAAACGTCCTGTCAAAATCAGTTCACACACTAAACATGTTGCATATAAATTATTTGTATTTGTTAATAGCTGAAAAAAGAGTGTATTATAGAACATTATTCAAGACTATCTAGAACATTTAATACATTCAAGAACATTCCAGTACATTGTAGGTGATTCCAAATATTTTTTAGAATACTTTGATCAAGATACGAAAATACCATAGGTCAACCACTTTCATCCACCAAATCTCCCACACCCCCACAACTACCAACATGAAACCACCATGGAAGACTTGAGGTCACTACCACACACAAACACCAGCTGTCTGTGGTAGACAGTTGTGGCTACAAAGTGAAATATATGAACAAACACATCTTTGGTTGAAATATGAAAATGCCCTAGGTCAATCACTTTCAATCACCATATCTCCCACACCACCACAGCTACCCTCATGCAACCACTACAGTGCACAATGGAAGACTCAAGGCTACCACCACACAGAAAATGCCAGTGGTCTACGCTGGGTAGTTGTGGCTTCAAATTGAATTATAGAGACACTCATGTTTTTGGTTGAAATATGAAAATGGTCTAGGTCAACCATTTTCAATCACCGTATCTCCCAAAGCCCTACAGCTTCTGGCATGCAACCACCATAATGCATGATGGGAGACTCGAGGCTACTACCACATGCAAACACCAGTGATATGCGCTATGTATTTGTGGTCGCAAAGTGAAATATAGGGGCACACACACATTTTTGGTTGATATATGATGATGCCTTAGGTTGACTTCTTTCAAACCCTATCTCCCAAACCCCCCAGCTATCAACATCAACCACCATAGTGCACGATGTGAGACTCGATGCTACTACCACACACAAACAACAGCGGTTTGTGCTAGCTAGTTGTGGTTGCAGAGTGAACTATAAGGAGACGTGTTTATTTTTATATATATACTAACATTTACCCCTTGCTTTGAATGGATGGGTCTTGGCATGTGTAGAAATGCTCGAGCGTTTTCTAATTTAATAACATATATTAAATTGGAGGAACAAAAAATACAAATTTCATTTAAAAAATTTCCTTTCTTTTAGTTATTATCTTAAATTCGGGTTTCATACTATTGTTTAAAAGTTTTTTGTTATATTTATATTTTAAAACAATATAATACATGAAATATAAGAAATTAAAGATATGTGAAACATCATCGCTAACAGTCCAATAAGGAAGTACCACGAAAGATTGATGACAGCAAAAAAAGGGTGTACCAAGAATCAGTTCTTTTGGTCGGAAACTTATAACATACATTCCTGAGGATAAAAAGGCATACTAAAACAAAAAGAAAGACATAAGGCTACAAAAAAATTACCCTCTGGAATAGTGTTGGCAGTACAGTTGATGGCCTTTTCTAAAAATATCTTTGCTGCCAAATGATAGCATTTGCAATAATGAATCTGAAATTGCTGGCAAGTTTTCATAACAACATATTTCTACTTTCTTATATCGTGGGTAGTATTTATTGCTTAATAACTTCTATGCATCTACCCAAATTTTGAACCATCTTACTTTGTTGTATCTGAAAATTAAAGTGGTTTGAAGGGGACCACAATGGTATTCAGCAATAAGGCACACAGCAATTTTATTTTTTAGGTTGAGTTCACAACTTTTGCATCCTTTGCATGATTAAGTTTGAAAGTGGCCAAAGTTATGATAGTCTCAGCAGTTCTAATCCTGTGCGGGTGGGATAAGATAGTAAAACCTCGTGATTTTCTTAGCAGCTCTGTCCATATATCCTACTCTAATGTCAACAAAGCCACATGGCCCTTGGGCAATACACTCTGATGGGAATGTATCAGACAGAAGAGGCTGAAAGGCAGGTCTCTAATTCCTTAAGACTGAACTAAGGGAGAAAACTATGAAAAAAATTGGACTCATTGGGAGACCTTGAGAGAGCATCCTGCCGCCCAGCTACCACAGCAAGAAGTCGATACCCTGCTAGAGGGGAAAAATATTAGAACTAATATGCCTCATACAAGAAAAAGGTGGACAGGATTTAATGAAGTCAACCCAGCTGAGTCAATGATGAACACTTACGAATTAAAGAAAAATTAAGAGTTGCCAACTGCAATGTGAGAGACCCAAACATAAAAGGAAAAGAGCTAAACTAAAAGAAGCTAAGATAAATATGGCAACCATAACAGAAATAGTGAAATAACTTAGAGGTATTAAATATCTCTATGATTACGCAAACCAAAATAGAAGAGACTCTAGTGCCCCTGCAATGTTGGTATACATAAACTGCTCTTCAAAAGTGGATAGCTATTCTTACTTAGATTAAGGAATTGTAATACTAAGGAGAAGAATAACTAGTGATTGATAGGCATCTATGCTTCTAATCAAGGTAGGCAGGAAGATACTACAGTATTTTATAAAAACCTTCCAAAAGCAGTACCCATTGTCAACAAATCACACTTCATTATAAGAAGCAGTGATTTAAATGTGAGAATCAGGAACTTGACTATCCCCAAAACTGAAGACAGCTTTGAACAATCATCAACAAATGAAAATGGCGTTGGGCAATTGACACAGATTGATCTAAGTATAAGAAGAAATAGGTAAAATTAGACTTGGGGAGAATAATTTTCTACAGGTGTTATTGGGGGTAAAAGGCAATCAAACATTATTCCAACACTTCTAAAAAGAATTTACTCACCACTGTGTTACATTCTCCATATTTCACCTCCCAAGCAACTAAATACTTCCACAGGTACACCATGACACCAACAATGCACTGTAAAAGTGCTGCATTTTCTTCATTCAAGGATTTCTCTAAAATAAAAGTGAAACATGAAATTATAACTCAAAATACAATTGTCATCAATTTTCAATGATGATAGAGAACATTTTCATTTTCAGCATCTATTTTGAGCTGTTGTAGTATTAGTCATAATGGACTTCAATAAAGGACCTATATTTTGTATTATTTTCCAATATACTGGTGCCTGACCAAAAAGTGAAGAGTCCAGAACGCAAAGAGGAAAAGAAAAGAAACTTCACAGGTTATTTCAGTAATTACACAAGCGAGTCAAATTTACAAAGAACTTGGCAGTATGAGCCAACCTATTAGTGGAATGTTGCATTCCCCCTAGACTAGATGCTTATACTAAACACAATATTACACCACTCATTGTATTCATCAGCTCTGCACTACACAGTAGAGCTGTAAAAGTAACGATGTATTCATTACCGAGTAATGGGTTCATCGCCTGACTCAAAGTACTGAATCGTTACTTGCAAATTCATTTCATTACTTGCTTCGTCATATAGATACGAACACGTTCCAGTTCCCGCAGGTAAATAATTTTGCCAACGCAAAGAATAATTTTGTACTTTTTTATTTTGTTTAACATTAAAATTTACAGAGCATAATTTGTAAATAGAAAATTTGTATGGATAATTTAAGATAGTTACTGTTTTTTCGTTGATAGTTCATTAGTGAGGTTTACTGATTTCAAACATTTGTGAAATTTGTTTATTTTAAGAAATGATACCTTCTATTTTATTTTATAGTGTAATTTACAATATAAAAGAGTTGTCTAATAGTTTTTGATATACATCTCTGTACTTGTTATGTTCTAATAATATTTAATAAAATTGCAATGTAGTGCACACTCCGGTGGCAATTTCCCTACACACTCATCTTCTCCCCCTTTCCTGCATCCACCTACATTTGTCCTCTACAAATTTTAGCTTTAAATTCTTTCAACATTTTTGGTAAATTATTCATAATTTCTCTTGGTAACTTATTCCAATCCCTGAAATCCTTACCTAAAAAGAGAATCTTCCTAAATCCTTGTGCCTGAAATCGAGTGCAAGACTGTGGTCATGGTCATCTTTTCCCTTCCAAGCATTACTTTTAAGTAGTGATCGCCCAGGGGTCGAAATTCGACCTAATTCATTATTTAGTTTCTTTCGTGAAAGAGTAATGATAATTATTTTAATGAATTTTTTTTACTTTCTATTTACCGATGGTTCATTTGAATTTAGTCCATCATACAATGATTTAAAATATTCATTTTTACTCAAGGCCCATAAAACTGCTTTAGCTTTATGATAACATGAAGTAACTGCATTCCTTACCCATGAAATAACTTCTGACTCGAAATGTTTCAAATGTATCCATCAAAATAATTTCATCATTTTCTGTGTTCACTATTTAAATTTGGTCTATTATCATTTTGAATTTCACGCAAATAGGTACTCCTTTTTTGTCTCTCTCTTTCTCTGACTTGTCAAGGTTTATATCAAGGGATAATAGAAGGAGATGCAAATATCTGACTTAAAAAAAAAAAAAAAATCGTAATGAAATTACTGAAATCGAAAAATTTAAAGTCCCTTAACCAAAGTTTAACCTTTTAAATAATAAAAAGACCATATAGTATCTGGCAGAACCACTTCATTCCTATTGAAAATTTTCCTTTTATAACTTCAAAGATTCTACTTTATGCGAGTCTTTTGTTTCACCAAAGACCACAGAGTATCTCAATGCTGGGAATAGACGTCAGATAGTTGGCTCCGATCCGATTTCAAGCACACACACGTTCACGAATTTAGTTTTTATTTAATAACGTATTTTTAACATGTATTAATTATGCTTATTATATTTTTTCTTTACTGTTGACCAAAGATCACAGACATAATCACCAAGTACTGTTGCCAAAAAAAAAAAAAAAAAAATTGAATGTAAACAACGAATGTTTTATTTTATTTATTTTAATGTGTTAGTATCACATATAATATATACATTTTAGCTTCCTGCACTTCTTCTCCATATAAACTTTAACTGTGCCAAATCTCACACTCCTCCATTTGCGCAATATTCTTAAAAAGGGATCCGAAGTTTTGTTTAGCGTATTAATATATAGATTCTTACACCAATATCTTTCCATGCCTCACCATCAACATACGCCTTGTACACTCCCATGACGCTCTTCACCTGTCTTCCAGTGAATCCCGTTCCAGTTCTTTTATCATATCTGTTACCGATTGCATTCTGTGATAATTTCCAGAAACAAATCTAGCAGCCCTTTTTTGCAGTTACAGAATTCCATAAACAAAGAACAAGTTACAATGACTTATTCCTTTTGCCTGGTGTTAGTAATTGTATTATTACCGCAGGATCCATGTGATCAATCATCAATGTGGTTCTGGCTTTGACGTTGAATGTTTGTTGTAACCGTGACGCAACAACAATTAATCTAATCGCATGTTTGTCCTGAAGCTTTGCTATTGATTTAAAAGTTTTGAATATTGATAGTTTTAAAATGAAACAACACAGGAGTCAATTGTATTTTGCCTGCAGGCTCGATTTGAAGGTATGTACACATTTATTTTAACAAACCTATCACAAAAAGATGAAGAATTTACAAACATAAATGAAAACCGTAAAGGAAGATAGTGGTGAAACCTCCCATCATTTAAAAATGAAATACTTTGATGAGATTATAATATTTGTTAAATACATGTCCCATTATCACATCAGGATTCTACGCAGGGTTTTGAGCAGGCTACTTTAAAAAAATAACCGTCATTAGTTATTGTCACTAGATATGTCAGTGTCAGGTGAAAGATCAGGTCTTTTTTTTTGTACACAAACAGGTGTTTGTTTTGAAATTAGATTATTCTTTTGTATATAATATTCATTACAGTAAATCAAGTGTACATTCAGAGGTTTTCTGTAAGATCCATGTGCTAATTACTTTAAGTTTTATCAAAATGTACAACGTACCTAAACTTATTTTATTAAATAAACAGTTTACTTAAGCGTTACCAAGTACGAAGGATGTCGCCCGGTAAGCAATGCGATACGATCCAATGCTTCATGCTAGTGTTCGATTGTACCGAAAGTAACGAGTAACGAAACAATATGATAGTAACGAAGTTATCCCACACGTGGCACGACTCGATACAATGCTTCATGCTATTGTTCGATTGCACAGAAAGTAACGATTCAAAAGTAATGGGTATTGATTGGTTTAGTAACGAATACATACAGATACAGAATTTCTCGTTACTTTTACAGCTCTACTACATAGGTTGACCATCATCGGTGAGTTGGGTGGTGACATGGGGAAAGGTCCCAATCTTCTAATGTTTTGCTGAGGCACAGCAGTGTTACTCCTGGTTTCGTGGTGTGGGAAGCCATTCAGTATGACTTTAGATCACAGCTGGTAATAATTGAGGGAACTCTGATGGCACAGTGGTATGTCATAGTGAATAAATACCCTTGTTCTTTTGTGTTAACACCTCTCATGTGGCAATATCATGGTGCCATTTTTCAAAAGAACACTGCTCATCCACACATGGCACGCATCTCCATGAACTGTTAGCCTGATGTTAAAGTAGTCACATGGCCAGCATGATCCACATATCTGCCCTGGTAGAACATGTGTGAGATCAGCTAGGATGTTAACTCAGTCCCAGTGCCAATATCCAGGATATCAAGGACCAATTACAACAGTTGTGGGACAGCTTGCATCAGAAGAGGATACAACAGCTTTGTGACACCATTCCAATCAGTTCATGCATACATGTCAGCATACTCATAAGTGGGCTCATGCTGCCAAACTCTTTGTAAATTAGACCCGATTTTGTAATTACTGAAATAACATTATACATCCTCTCAAATTGTGAAGTCTCATTTTGTTTCCAATTCCCCTTCCAGGTACTTCAATCTTTTTTTGTCATACAGTATGTACACACACTATTATGAAGTAAATCTGCATTGTCTATCCTTCTTTTAAGTCCAAGAGTTATTTCTGAAAATTATCTGTAAATTGTATTAAAAAAATAGGTATGTCATGATGATATTCATTCTATGTTGGTTTCAAGAAAAGTTATCCGTCCTAATAAAAATGATTGAATACTAGTCACAATGAAAGTGCCGTTAGGCGATGAAAATCAGGAATACTATGGTAAATAACCAGTCATTTACCTTGGCATTTAATAATAAACTCAACTTGGAAGGATACATTGGACTGTAAATAGGAAAAGATTTCAAAATCATTCACTTGGGGAGAGTGATGAGGGGATACACCAGAGAAATATGTACCATTTCATAACTGCACCTATAATCAGCTTCAATTTGGTCCACTGGTTGACTGAACCATTTTCATGATCACTGATCTCATCAGTAATCTGAAACTCTACAAGTTGTCATCAGATTTTATTGAGAAAATATGTTCTGACTCCTTGTGTATTGCTCTATCACTTGTGTATACCCTCCTGCTCTAGCTACATTATTTTCAAACTATGCTCTCTTGTGCTTTTTATCTGGCAGTGCACCCTCCCAGTGGAATCATTGGTGAAACTGCCTACCATTTTCTCGAAGCCATTTTTGAACCTTAATTTCTTCGGTCTTATTGATACTACATGCCTCAAATTTCAATTATACACAGATACCTACAATCTTAGCAAACATGTTAAATTTTATTTCATTCCTGATCTTAGTTTGGAAGTTACTCATATGCAAATTTCACACACTCGCTGACTGACTGATGATCATATCAAAACTCTAAGCTACATTCCGCAGTTGTAAAAAGCTGTAATTTGGTAATTAAAGTTTTACCCCCAGATTATGAGAAAAGTCTAAAACTTGTAAATTTCCAAATGTCTACCACTTATCAACCCGAAACGAAAAATTGCTTCCTACCTTAATAATTTTATATGCCTCAGATTTTTCATTACAAAATGAGCTTACTAAATTTAATTTATGTGTTAAATTTTACTTCCTTCCTCTCCTTACTTTGGAAAGTAGTGAAATTCAAAATTTTCTTTTCAACTACAACATCCCGACATCATTCCTGTGGTCTTAGAAACAGTATAATATTGGTAATTTTCCCCATATTCATTCAATGCCAAACCTAAACATGAAAAATTTTGGGCATTACTTGTAGGTCAATTGTAGCAGCCACGCCAAGTTACTGCCTATTAGTTTCCGGCAGAGGGTTTCGGAGGTTTTGTAGTTAGACATTTCCTCCAAGTTTGTTAGAAGAGTCATATCCTGGCTGTAGGTGTGTCTTCAGTTTTGGCATTCTTTCTTGTCTTTCCTAGATTCGGTGTGTCTAATAGTTCGTAATTGGAGCCATAGGACCGACATAGGGTCCTAGCCCAGTTGGATAATTCCCCAGCTCTTTTATTAGGGGGTTTGCTGAATTTTGCGCTAGTTTGTAAAACTTAACAGCAAGTTCTTTGAATCTATGTCTTAGGGTTTGGAGGCCTGTAGCATCATGTATGGCGTTAGTGGGGAACCTGCTATCTATGTGCAGGGCTCTCTTTAGTGCTCTATTTTGCACAGTCTTTAGACGATGCAGATGTGTGTTGGCAGCGTAAGCCCATACAGGGCAGGCGTATTTGAATATAAGCCTGATCAGGGAGCAGTAGATCCGCACACCCATGGACGCAGGTAGCATGCTGTCCTTATTAATAAGACGGTAGAGTGCTTGTAGCCTGGCGCTGGCGCAATTACACAGGTCTTCTATATGGGCTGTCCACGTTAGTCTTGAGTCCAGCGTAACACCCAGGTATCGTGCCGTTTTGGACCATGGGATCAGATTATTGTTTAATTTCAGCTGAGGGTCTGGCTGCAGACGCAGACGTGGTCCTCTTCTTCTAGTTAATAAGATGGCGGGGTTTATCTCAATTCTCCAACGCCTCGCCCAGGCCTCGGTTTTCTGTAGCACGTTTTGCAGGCGCTGAGTGACAATGGCCTTGCTGCGGCTGCTGGTGAAAAAGGCGGTGTCATCTGCGTAAGTTGCTTTGTTGACGTTTTCTTGGGTGGGCACGTTGGCTGTGTACAGGCAGTACAGCAAGGGGCCGAGGGCCGATCCTTGGGGTACGCCAGCCATTATTCTGCGTCGGGTTGAGGTGACTTTGTCGACTCTTACGCTGAATGTTCGTTCCTCTAGGTACAACTTGATCAGCTTGATTGATTTACCAGGAAACCCCTGCTCATACAGTCTCAGCAGAAGGCCAGCGTGCCAAACCGAGTCGAAGGCTCGGGAAATATCCAATAGTACCAGTCTACAGTAGTGTTTAAAATTGAAAGCTCGAGTGGCAGTCTCAACCACCCTCATCAGCTGTTGAGTGGTCGAATGCTCAGCGGCGAATTGTTTTGCTTTGGATGTGGCTATATGCCTGAAGTTTTCTAAGTACAGAAATCATCAAGTTTAACAAACAACTTAAATTTTGCTTTTTTCTTATGCTTAGTTTGGAAGTTACTCGTAGTTTACTTATGACGGTTGTTAAATCTGTGGCAATCAGCCATGGGGTACACCCACTGTTTGCAGAGAGAATGGTATTTTTGGTAATGCATATTGATGTCTTGAATTCTGAAATGTACTTATACACCAATTTTCAAATGGAATCGTTAAATTTGGGCGATGATTAAGAAAAAGTGAACAAATTTTTATATATATATATATATGTGTATATATATATCCCACAAAAACAATTCTTGTAAAAATAGACCATGCCTCATGGTTGTGCAGTGATAAAAAGTTACAATATCTTGTTCCGATCCAAGTCTACATTTTACAGTGTGTATTCACTTTCTGAAACAGAAGGGTTCCTCTTGGTGATATAGATTGTTTATTTAGAATTAAAAAAAAAAAATCTGGTGACTGCCACTATGCATGTCTTAATTTTTACTGAAATGAAAGGCATAATAAATATGATTTATTCTAAGATTTGACACACCTGAAAGATGTTTATGGGAAATCTTGGCTTTTTGTATTTGTAAGTTTGATAAGGCAACAAATTTATTATATTTATATAAGTTTACTAACACATGGCATGTTTAATGGCCAAGTAATCAAGATTTATTCTAAATAAATGATCTATAATGTCAAGATAAACCACTCTGTTTCCAAAAGTGAAGTGAATACACACTTTAAAATGTAGACTTGGCTCAGAACAAGATATCATAACTTTTTGTCACTGCACAACCATTTGATTTGGCCTATTTTTGCAAGTATTATTTTTATTTTTATGCCACACCTGGTATATTTAAATTGCCAACAATGACCATCCTATGCCCACCTGTGAATTCTGAATAAGAATTTAACTTCTCTGCTAGTACATCATCTTGGTCATTTGTTCTTCCAGTACAATAAGCAGTTTTTTCTTTTGTATCTCCCCATAACTCTATCCCTAGTAATTTATGAGTATGATGCATGAATACCAGCAAACTGCTAACCAGTATGACTACTTCCCCCACTAGCTTCTCCTCTATATCTGTAGTACACACTATATCCTCCAGGAAAAATTGTATTGTCTAGCATGACTTCACTTAACCAAAACTCTTATTCACTTAACTATTTGTGGATTGTGGATCTCTACTAAGTTACCAACCTATATTACACTGTTAATTTCAATCCAACAAACTTATAAGTGCATCTGGCATATTATAAACATTCCGCTTAATCCACTTTTTTTGTCCACCCCTTTAATTTTTACTAGCTTCAGATATTTCTCTAATATTTATGGTTTCTCAAGCTGAGTTTCTATATTTAGAATTCCATCACCAGCAGCCCCTAGCCTAAAAAAAGGCATATTCCTATTCTCAACAGAATTGGAAGTGGACTCCTTCATAGCTTTAGCTGTCAACTCAGAAAGTACCTCTGACCCTCTTCTGTTCAGGTGCCTCCTGAATCCCCACCTGCCAATGGTGTCCACAGGTTTCCAAGCAGCACGCCCGTTTCCAAGTTTACATGCCCCAACGCTTGCTGATCATAGCAACTCAGGCCCAGCATAAGTCCTGGTATGTTGTGCCTATTTCCCGACCTTCTTCAGGTTGCTATACAATAACTCACATTTCTATCAATTCTGTCCCCTGCAGCCCCCACTATTACTACTCTATTCTTTTGAGTGAAACCCTTACAAAGTGATTATACTTTCTTTGTTACCTGCCCTAATGTTGCACTAGGACTGAAAAAGCATGTTACCTAATAATCTGTACATAACATCTCCTTCAGAAGTGGGCACACATTTCTCCTGTGACTACTTCCAAGCAGCAGATTCTTTTATTTTCTATTTTTTATTTCCCTTTGTTAATACCTAGAGGACTTACGATGTTCACTATTCGTAATCACTCCAGATGACTTACTTGCAGTGAAAGGAAAGTGAACTGTGTAAACAGCGAATCTTCCAAAGTGAACATCCAAGTTGACAGATTGGTGCGGGTTCAACTTTGCATTCACTTTTGGTGTTTCACTCACAAGTGCTTATGGAACAAAAAATGTAAGTTATAAAAATAAAAACATGAGAGACTGAGCTATGGAGGATATGATTAAAGAATTGAATCTCCCACTTTTTACAAGAGAAGACATCAAGTGCAAAATTAAAGCTATAAGGAAACGGGTATTTTAGTGAATGAACCAAAGTTTTAAAATCAGAAAAAAAAAAATGGTGCAAATTGTGCATCTAGGTACACAGAATGCAGCCTCAAGTGTTCCAAAGCAGCTTCCATTACAAAAAAACAGATTAATTTATAGCTTCAATTTGGCTGATAAGACATTTTCTCATCGTAGTATCCTGTTTTGTAATTAGTGGTGGGATGTATCAGAGCAAATCATGAATTGTGATTCATACATTCAAAGATGATTTTTAAATGCTTTTTTGTTCTCCAATACCCACTTTTTCAGGAAAGTTGCCGAGGCCACCGTTCTACCATTCTGCAAGATCAAATTTCTTTTCCACCAACATCCTTTTTTCCTATTAAATTTCTAGCTTTCAGTTTCTTGGATGAAGTTTTTGAAAATTAAGTACACTCCAAGAAACACAAGTATGTTTGCTGCCATCTTTAAGTGTGCTGAATTGTTCACTTGTGATGACAAATCTAAGAGAAAAGTGAATTCTCTTTCACTGTGAATATTTCATCAGGAGTGATTACGAAAAGTGAACCATGTAAATCCGACTTTATTGGCTCCTAAACCTACGTGAACTCCCCTCTCCCTCCCTCCTCCAATCTTGGTGATAGATCAAACCTGTTTTTCCTACCAATGGCAGAGAATTTAATCCTGTTTATCCTATCTGGCAATGGCCTTTTGAAGGAATCATCCAGGCATTTGGCTGTAGTGACTTGGGGCAAACATGGAAAACCCAAATCTGGATGGATGAACGGGGATTCGAACCCACATCCTCCTGAATGTGAGGTCAGAGCATTACCACTCACCCACCATCTCGGTGACAGTAAACCCATTAATTATTAATCAAAGCTACAGAAATTAGTGCTGTGACAAAAAACAACTTAAATACACAGTAATTCTCACCACTTATCCAAGGACAGGAGGTAATAAAGTCATCTATTAGTATAATAGACAAGTGTCACGCTGACGTCATGTCACGCCATTACGTCAATCTATGACGTCACGCTTTACGATATTATTTGTGGGAATGCGCGTTATTTAATAACATTTCCAAGCATCAATGAATAAATTAACTCACAGAACACGGAAATAAAAGTATGTATTGCGTTAAAATCGACATATCAATCATTTACGTAACATTCTTTTGAAATGTAAGATAAAAGCTTTGTATTTCATGCATCAATGTAGAGAAAATTTTGGTTAGAGTATATTACTTCGCATGGATCAGAATTACAAGTGGCATTTGATGTTACAGCATAGGGCATGAATAATTTAGTTTGTTTCAAAATATTTCAAACTGTGTCCTATTATTGAAATTATTAATTCGTTTGAATGGAAACAGTTGCACATTGATCCGGGAACTGTGCAATCCTACACTACACTTAGAACAATAATACGTGGCATAATTTAAGTTAATTTCCTTTGCTTTCACTGCGTAATATTACTGAGCCTATGAGTTCAGCAATTGTGTCAACCATTCAAACGTTTTACTACCAGTCTGAATCACAAAAAAGAAATGTGCAAAAACCCTTGAAAATTTTTGATCAAAATTATATCGCTATGCATTATTGCCACTAAAACACGAAACAGTTCATGTATTAATATGCGTGAGATTGAAGTATTGTTTCTCTGGTGAGAAGTTAATGTGGTTAGGTTGAAATTCAACCTGGACCCTAATGGAAACTGAAACCTTTTGCTACAACGCAAGGCACGAGGAATTATACTAAGCCGTGCATTGTCGGAACTCTGAAATAAAAGTATGTATTGAGTTTAAATCGACATAATAAGTATTAGTAGATTTGATTTATTTAATAATAGATTTGTTTTATGTCAAAGTATTCATTAAAATCATTGGCCACAGATATGTAAGAGATATTTTGTCATTGTTAGCGGCAATTTGGATAGATTGTTATTAGAACTGGCACTTGACAGCAGAGGGCATAAATAATTTAATTTTTTTTTTATAATTTTAATTTTGTTTTCTTAAGTGTTCTGTTTACTTTCATCACTGATTTGTTTTAACGAAAGTAGTTCCACACTTTTCAGATCTACACAACATAGACTACATTCAAACTAATATTACGTGAAATGATGTAAGTTGTTAAGATTTAGTTTTAGTTTCCTTTGCTTGTACTGATGTCATATTTCAGCCGCATGTAACTGTGTCAGCCATTCAAAGGTGTTAGTATCTGTCTGAAACACAAATATAAAAAGTAAGATGGAGAACTCGTAAAAATTTTTGTTTTAGTTAATATCGTGATGCATTATTACCACTAAAATGCGATAAAGTAATGTATCACCATGCGTGTGATTAAAGTATTGTTTCATTTATCGCAAGTTCAGTAAGTGGTTAGGTTGAAATACAACCTGGACCAAAATAGCAACGAAAACCTTTTCTTACAGGGCGAAGCACTATGAATTGCACTGAACTATATTTTATGACAATTATATTTACTTAAATAATTGCTAAGAAATGTAATGCTAGAATGGCATATTAATTAACAGCTGCTTTTTTTAATGAACTCATTACTTGGTCCGAATGAAAGAAGTTCCAAATTGTTCGCGATGTGTGCTACTTAAACTACAATTAAAACTAATATTACATAACATCGCTTAGGTTTTAAGATTTATTTTTAGCATCCTTCGTTTTCACCGGGGTCATTATTTCAGGCGTTAAAACATGGACCTCCATCATAGAAAATAAGAAAGTTGTATGAAACTGTGAAGATTTTGGATCAAGTTTGTATCGCATGATGCATGATTGGTATCGATGCATGATGACATTGACATGCGATACAGGGAAAATATTAATTCGCGTGTGAATTAAGGTTTTGATTTCCTACCGGCTATATTGGCGAAGATTGTTGTTAGGCTGAAACGCAACCTGGACCAAATAGACAATGAAACTTTTTGCTACGTCACAAGGGATGAGAAATTACAGAACATTGAGCTTTATTTTATTACACTTATATTTAGGTACACTACTAAGAAGAAATCCGTTAAACCCGTCATTTTTGACAGGCTTTGTGGCTAGTATTGTAATAGTCCTCAAACCCAGCTTCCCATGATTTTTAATCTTAGTAATTAAATTGCAATGGAGCGCATGCTATAGTGGCAATTTCCCTCAACACCCGTCTTCCCCCTTTTCTGCATCCACCTACATTTACCCTTTACATATTTTAACTTTAAATTCTTTCAACGTTTTTGGCAAATTATTCACCATTTCTCTTGGTAACTTATTCCAATCCCTGACACCCTTACCTAACAAAAGAGAATCTTCCTACACCCTTGTGCCTGAAATCGAGTACCAGCTTGTGGTCATGGTCATCTTTTCCCTTCCATGCATTACTTTCAATTCTTACACCAATATCTTTCCATGCCTCATCACCAATATACGCCTTGTACTCTCCCATGACCCTCTTCACCCTCCTTCTGTCTTCCAATGAGTCCAATTCCAGCTCTTTAATCATATCTGTTACTGACTGCGCTAAGCGATAATTTCCTTAAACAAACCTAGCAGCCTTTCTTTGCATCTTCTCCAACTCCTGTAATTGATACTCAAAATGTGGGTCACATACTACATTACCATATTCACACAATGGTCTGACAAAGTTTTGTAACCCAATTCCTTTATTTCTCTCGTACTTCTCCTCCTCATCCTCTCCAACAAATGCAGTATTTTGAAACCTTTTCCTACTACCTGTCCAATATGATCTGCCCAGTTAAGCTTGTTATCAAATGTAATGCCAAGATATTTACTTTTCAAGTCTTCAACAAGCAATTCTTTCCCCATCTTATAATCATAATCAACCTTTAGTTTTTTATTTGTGTATCTAATAAACTGCATTTATCTTCATCCCATGTTTACCAACCCAACTACCTATCCTGTCCAGATCACCCTGCAACTATTTACAATCCTTAACCGTTTTGATCCTTTTATATAGCATTATATCATCAGCAAACAATCTAATTTCTGATCGTAAACAATAAACACAATTATTCATTAGAATAATAAATAGCAATGGTCCCAATACGCTACCCTGTGGCACTCCCATTTTTACTTCCACTTCTTTTGACACCACATTAAGTACTGAGAGATAAGTTTCAATTAATTATGAATTTGTACATTTTTCATGTGAAGAAATATTGCTTTTACAGAAAGAAACTGTTTAAATAATGTGTAATATGATCAAAAATAGTATTATGTTTGAAATATTAAATGAAAGCTTGTAATTATAAATGTTGTATAAGCCATGGTGTTTTGAGGACAATTTCAGCTATATGGAGTAGTTAATGTTGTCAGTTTCATGTTTAAATGCATGTAAATAGTTTTACTTTCCATTTTAAAGAGTTTCTTAACAATCATGAATGATTTTGTAAAAGTTGTAATTGGTTTTATATGATCTTGACTGTCAGAGTGATTTTTAACAGTCGAAAAACATTAAGATATAAGAAAAACAAACTTGCTGGAATATTAAAGCCGCATTTACACAATGCGAGTTTACTGGAAAGACAGTTGGCCGGACCGTCGGTGGTGGGGGTAAGAGAGTGGACTAGCATGCTAGTAATAATTAGAAGACAGTGCACTGTCCACTGTGAGGACAGTTCTCTGCTCCTACATTGTGATCTTATTGGAAATAGTTATGTCCATATTACAGGAAGGAATTAACATCGTAGCTAATTTGTTGATTACAATGTTGAATGATATGAAGAATAATAAAATAAAATATAGAAAAACTTAAAAGAGCGGATATTAAAAAGAAATGCTTTAAGTGCCTCAGCGCCTTTTTTAAAAATAAAATTGCAAGTAAAAATATAGAGTTGCATCATTTAAGAGTAACTGTATTTCAATTTGAAGAGCTATTGTGAAATATTTTTTCTGATACATAAAAAATGACACTGCTATGATGCAATTTTTTGATAGCAGAGTCTCTAAAATCCTTTAATCTTATAATTTATATTCTTAAAATTCCACGGAATTTCCTCACTTTCATGCAGTTCTAAAGAATTTAATGCCTCTGCTTCACTCCGCTTACGCGACTTGTTAGTTGTCGCCATCTTGATTGTTGAACTCGCACGCCAAAAGTTGTTCGTGAACAGAGGCCACTATCCTCAGTCAACTGTCTGTCTTGTACCTGTTTACATGAGGAGAGTGGACTATCTAGTGCTGCGTGCGCAGCAAGACAGTACACTCGTTCCAGCCAACTCGCATCGTGTAAACGGGACATAAGAGTCATTCTGGATGCTTAATACAGATATATTTCGCTAGTGTTAAGTTAAAGAATAAAAGAGCTAACAGTTTCTTCTTTAAATGCTTTCAGACTGATGCTTACACACCATCATCTCCAGAATCCTGAGGTGCTGCTTCCATCCAAGTTTCAAACAAGAGAGGCATAAGGCTATCCACATAACCTTGTAATTTATTTTTCTCGTCTGTTATAGTATCAGAATTACTAACATCTTTTTGAAGGATACTTGGGAGAAAACAGACATTGTTGTTCATTTTATTGAAAACTGGATAAAAGTGCTGGTTTGAAAAAATAAGTGTCTTTGGTTTTTCATGTTTTTCAACCAAAAAAGAATTGAATAGAGCCTTTATCATCATGTGCATTCGACTTAAAACCTGAAACAATAAAAATATATATAAATATTTTCATGAAAAATTAAAAAAACAGCAAGCTCTACAATATGTGGAATGTGAAAGAAAGTGAATTTGGAATTACTGGATGGCAGATCGCACAGGTAGTTTATCCATATCAGTGAAAGTGCTTCTATTTGCCACACTATCTGCCTGCTATCAACTTAGAACAGTATCCTGATAAAGGTTACCCACATTTACACATAGAACCTGAATCTTGGCACATTTTACTTGATTCACATTTTACTTGATTAAATCAAAGTACTGCAGAATTGAATGTCAGTTTAAATGACAGTATCTAATCAAAGAACTGTGTAGTAATAAGTCAGGAACCCTAACCACAAAACTGCCATACCACTCAATCCTCCAAATGATAAAAACTGAGTCTTGTCCTTTTCGGATATTTCTTCTATGAATATTTTATTAGCACCAATAATTTTAATTTTATAATCTGATGTTAATACATTAAGTTTTACTGCTTTTTATTGAGGTCTGATAATGAATCTCTGAAAGATAACCACTGTCATGTTTTCCCTTATTATTTTACACCTTGTTGATGTTTATAATACTAAAAAGGCTCACAGAAAAATGTAAATAATGTGAAAAACTGATAATAAATTACATATTCAGTTAGCTTTGTTATGTATTGTTCAATCCTTTTATACTGGAAATGATTCAGAATGAAACTCACTTCTTAATTTCTTTGGTCAGTTCTTCAAAACTAACCGAGTTTGGTTCAGGATGGATATTCATTTCATAAGGTGGAGATTGATATTGATGAATGTTCTTTGCTCTGATATATCACATATAAACTGCGTACAAATGCAAATACTTATTGTCCCTCCCTACTTACTCACTTACAAGATACATCATCAGTGCAGTAAGCAGGAACCATTGGATCAGCCACAGATTGGAGAAAGAAAAAAAAAAATCCCTTAAGAAACAGCTACTAATATGTCCCAATTTTCTTGACTAAACTTGAATCTTGTAATGTTCCAGGAGCCAGAGAATGAAACACATGTGTGCGTGTTTTTTTGTGTGTGTGGGGCCCGGGGGAAGTTATGCTCGTGTTTGTAAGACGCCGGCCCCTGACTTTTGCCATTAGATTTAACGGATGGCAAAAAAACAGTCCTGTGACAGGACCACAGCTCAAGAGGAGCCTGAACTGTTTCAGTAAACAAATAATAAAAAGGAAATCTGTATCCGAGAATGAAGGGTTAGGCAGAGCCAGGAGTACAACCAATGGAGGCAATTTTAATAATATTTAATAATATCTAAGGGTGGTTTGTTGCATGTCTCGAGCCAACCAGTGGGAAGAGCTTCCCTTCTAATACAGACTGCATCAAGAGGGAAAAAAATGACGCTGCTTCGGGCAGCGCAGACGAGAGGAGAGGAGTAGATCGGCAGCCCAGCTGACCATGGCATACACATCAGGGAGGCAGCCGGCCTTCACAGAGAGCTGGTCAACCCACCGACTGCACACCTTAGATTCGCCTGCACGGTTATCATTGTATTGCAAAAAGAAAATTAAATCTTTGTAAAATTTTGTCAAGTAAACAATTCAAGTGCATAAGTAAATTGTGACGTCAGACTGTGAAACTTGTTTTCAATTTATCCCATCCAGTCATGTAATGTGTCACTTGACTTTATTAATAATTCTAGTTGTTCAATAATTCATGTTTAAATAATAATACTTTGAGATCTGGATGTTGCTTCCCTCAGAATAGGGTACACTCCAATCTCTGGCACCCACCTGATTTTTTTAATACTCAATATTATTTGGAAATTAATAACTGGTAGTGAACGGCCACAGGTCGAGAAGTCACTTTCCTAACTTAGGGAACACTTCAATCTATACAACTGATCAAGAATATTACTAGCTCTGTTCTCATCCGCCCCTTTTTTCTCATCTCTCTGGATGATACTACAATACAATAATTTTTTCATAACACTGGGGAAGAAGAACTATTTAACACAGAAAACACAATCCAGTCATATGTGAATTACAATCACTCCATCAATTTCACACGTTCATATTCCCACACCTGTATCACCTTCCTTGACGTAGATATTAGATATCACCCTACGACACGGGGCCCTCCATACCTCAGTATACATCAAACCAACCAATTTAAAACAATACCTAGACTTTGACAGTTGTCACCCCTTCCACATCAAACGTTCCCTCCCATACAGCCTTGCAATCCGTGGCAGACGCATCTGTTCCGATCATGAATCAATCTCCAGTTACTCCAAAAAACTATCACAAGCCCTTGTTTCCCGCCAATAGCCCCATGATCTCGTGGAAAAACAAATATCCCGTGCCATCACCCACAACCCTCATTCTGCACTTCCTAAAACTGACCATGGACCAACACTTGTCACCCAGTTCTTTCCTGGCCTGGAATCTGTCAACCAGATACTCCGTCATGGGCATGATTGCCAACAGTCCTTCCCTGAAATGTGTCTCCTCCTTCCCAAAATCCTACCCACTGCTCCCGACACTTGCTTCAGCAGACCAACCAATCTGTATATCATCTTGGTCCACAAGTATTTACCTGCTGACTCTCCTAGACCTCCACAGGGATCTTTCCCTTGTAACAGAACCCGCTGCAAAACTCGCAGCATACACCCTGCCACCACTACTTACGCTAATCCTGTCACAGGCAAATCTTTCCCTATAATTGGACATGCTACGTGTGCCACCACTCACCTTATTTACCAACTCACCTGCCTCCATTGCACTGCCTCTTACATTGGTCTCACCACTCAACAACTATCCTACAGGATGAATGGCCACAGGCAAACAGATTATACTTCCAACCCAGATCATCCAGTGGCAATTCATGCGAACTCACATAATTCGAACAACCTGTACACCTGTTTCACAGTTAGAGCTATTAGAGTTTTTCCAAATACCACCACCCCTTCAGATCTCTGCGTACCAAACATTTCCTTGACACCAGACACACCCCTGGCCTAAACCTACGTTAAACCTGTCACTTGCTATCTCTTATTTCATTTTACAGTCAGTTACTTATGTATGTACATTTCATCTATTCATTTTTTATATATTTTCATATATATATATATATATATATATATATATATATATATATATATCTCCCTTTATTTTCATCTATAACCAATCTAAATAAAATTACAACTATTTGAATTATGCTATACAAAGATTATTTTGTTTAATTTGTATCGTTGGTAAAGTTTGAGTCTATTTTTCCCTCTTCATATTTGTTTCCAAAGAGAAGTATTTATAACACCAATTTTTCTTAGGAATCAAATCTAAGTAACCTACAAAATGGTTTTCAGTTAGATACACTGTACTGGTGTAAACAAGTGTTTGGTATAAATAGCTTCATGAGTGTTAATTGTTTGTTATCAGTGTGTTAAGTCACTGAAAGGTAAGTGAAAGATGAAAATTGTTTAGGCAGCAAGAAGACTGAACTTTTTTTAAATTATAGCTTTACGCCTCATTGACGTCGAGGTCATTAGAGGTGGGAAAGGACTGAGGACAAGGAACAGGAAGGAATTCAGCCATGGCCTTTTGAAGAAAGCATGCCGGCATTCGTCTGGAGTGATCTGGGGAAACCATGGAAAACCCAAATCTGCATGCCCGGACAGGGATTCGAACCACCGTCCTCCCGAATGAGAGGCCAGAGCGTTAACCACTCACCTACCATGCTCGGTAATAAGACTGTAGATTCTTCTCACAGAAGTAATTGTAATGACTTTGTGAGAATGTAATTAACATTTAACTCATTGTAACAAGGGATGATAAGCAATATTTTAAACTTAGTATAACTGTCAGTTTTAGTTTACACCTTTTGAGTTCCAATAGAAACTTTGATTAACCACCTAGGATTTGATTTAAAGTGAACCACCAGCTGTAACAAAGTGTAAAGATCATTCACAACTAACATTTTCCACCAAGTCTATGGCATTTTTAAATTACAAAGAATTTCAGTAAAAAATGCTTCCAACTAATGTTTAGAATGTTTTAAACTTCATACACAGGATGCTGGTAGAAACAGGCACAGAATGTTTTTTATACAGGGTGGACCATAAGTCTTTTTACTTTTCAAAAAATCATAAAAAAATATATAAATGAGATGAAAACTGTTTATTTATTATGAAAGTACACAAATAGGGATTTTTTTTTTTTTTTTTTAAATTACGTCATCCATGTGCGACCCTTGATTATTTTGACACTGCTGTAACCTGGACCGAAAATTTTCAATTACAGCTGCACAGATGCTTTGTGAAATGTTCTGCATTTCCTCGCAAATATGTTCCTTTAATTCCTCAAGAGCCACTGGGTTGCTGCTGAAAAACTTTACTTTTAAGGTATCTCCAAAGAAAAAAATCCATTGGGGATAAATCTGGGCTACAAGGTGGCCAGTTAATGTCAGCTCTTTTGGATATAACTTTTTGCCCAAAAATTTCGCGAACTGCATTCAATGACTCATTGGAGGTATGACATATTGCCCCATCATGCTGAAACCATGATCGTTGATTAAAACTATAAAAATTCTGTAGCACTGGAGCGAAAAAGTTCTGTAGCATAGCAATATACCGCTCTGTATTCACTGTAACAGCATGTCCTCTTTGATCTTCGTAAAAGTAAGGACCAATAATGCCTCTTGCTGACAACGCTGCCCATACGGTAACCTTGGGTGAATGCAGGGGGTTTTTTATGCTTCAATTTAGGATTAGTTTCACTCCAATACCTGCAGTTTTGCCTGTTAACGTGTCTATTTAGGTGGAAGTGTGCCTCGTCTGAGAAGAAAATGTTGGTGAAACTAGTGAACCTCTCTAGCATTTCGTTAGCAACCTGGAGTCTGTGAGCATGATCTTGAGGCTTTAATTCCTGGACCATTTGAATTTTATACGGATGTAAATGTAAATCTTTGTGGAGAATGCGGTTTAAAGATGTTCTGGACACATTTAAGACGCTAGACTGCTTTCAAGTAGAGAGGCCAGGTTGTTCACGAACAGACGTTCTTACACGCTCTACGTTTACTGGATCTCTTGAAGTTCTAGGTCAGCCGCATGGTGGTTGATCCATTGTTGAACCTGTCTTCTCGAACTTCAGGAGCCATTTTCTAATTAATTGAATCGACGGAGCTTCATTTTTATGCCGTAAGTTGTAATGAGCGCAATATTTTCGTTGCGCTATAGTCGAAGAATGGTTGTTTCGATAGTACTCGTGTACGCAGAACGCAAGTTGTACTCCGCTAAACGATGCCATGTCACTGAATTCTCATTGGCTGCTTTTGCGTTTCGTAACCCCTCCGCCCCACCCCGCAGCCACCGATTCAAAAGTAAACGGACTTTTGGTCCACCCTGTATGAAGCAACATACTAACAATCTATTGGTAATCTGGAATAAATGCTACTACGAATATCAAATAAAGTCTCTGAAAGTCACCTGAATTCTCCACCTGACACTAGTGAGACGACTACCCAAATTCATAACTAGCAGCCTGCCAGGTTTTGAGTCTGATCGGAGCCTTGATATCATGTCAAAAAACCGAGGCAAAACAGTATGAGATCTGTTAGCCACAAGTGATGGACAAGCATCCAACAATGCATCAAGAAGTAAAAGAGAATCCTCCTGGATTGACTGGCTAAGGTGTGTCATGGCACAGCACAAATATGATAACAGGATGTCTAGCAGTGGAGCTATCTGGACTTCAGTCACCTGTAATTGAAGAAAAAGTAAAACAGGGTATTATCTTCTTTAAGAAAAATAAACTACTTAAAAGTTAATACCTTTTTGCACAATAAATAAATTAATTAAAGATATTCTGACATCACACAAGATGGAAATCATTTTTAATGTAGAACTACAAATAAAATGTAAAAAAACAACGAGTTTCAGTGCAAAGAAGTCTTAAACACAAATTTCAAGGCCACTGAGAAAATAGACAACCGCAAAACCTTGAAGACCTGTCAGTAGAGGCAAAAAAGGCATTCAGAATATTCAAAATATTGAAAACTTTGTAAAAAAAAATTTGCTTTTGCACCAGTATCACCTTCCTGACATTTTATGTCATCCAAAAAACATAGCTGTAGATTATAATTGTTTAGAATTTAGCTACCTGGAGTGACTCAAAACAAGCTTGGCATTTCAGTGAATCAAGTAGTAAGGCAATAACCTCTCTTACTAAAACTAACAAATCTTATATTGCAGGTACTTCTTTCATTGCGTCTTGAACAACCTGGTTTAATAAATGAGCGATATAGTACACAAGAACTGCCCTTGTTTCAATAGATTTAACCCACAACTTAAGGGCAGTATAACCACCCCCTCCCCCCCAAATAGACACTACGCATCCTGGTATTTATGACAAATCTTCTTAGTACACCACTGAATTTTTTTTTAATTTTTTTATGTTGTTGATACCATTCAATAGAGGCTGATAAAAGTTTCATGTATATTAAACTTCGAGTTCATGTAAGAAGAGTAGAATGTGGCTTGTTCATATCACTAGTTTCACGAACCATAACTGAGTAATAGACCACATTTTGTACTACTACTGATTATTTTACGCAGTACTTCATCACTCAAAATTTTAGTTTGTTTGTGACATAGTGTGACAACCACCCAGTCCTGCTGTGATTGCAGCTTCAGCAATTGAATGTTTGTCCTCGTGGCCCTTGTAACGGGACGTTATCACGCCACGCTACAATTTATATTTTTATTAAGTTGTGTTTAATTTTAATTTATTCAGATTAAAATTAATTAAAATTGATCTCGGGCAGCCCAAAAATTGTATATGATTAAATAAATATGCAAGGGTATTTCATTTGAGAGGGCTCAGCGAAAAATGTGTGAGCATAAGATTTGTTTAAGCGAAGGATCGCACATCTGAGGCTAGGGACGGAAGTGAAACGGTAATTCCCAGTGAACGGACACAATGGGGCCGCCGCGCTGTCGCCACCCAAGGCCAGTCACTAACCCCAACGGTTCGCACAGCAAACATGTGAAGGTCAACCTCTCCCCCACCCCAACAAGGATGGACGCGGAGAGGACGCTGGCAAAAATGCCGCGAATCTGAGTGTGCAACGATACCATGTGATTTCCAACCTGCCTATGAAAATCATCGACAGGGTCTTCACAAGTTAATTCAGGGTGTTTTTTTTTCTTCCCGCCATGTTCCTTCGCTGAGAGGGGACGCCATCGCCTTCCGAAGAGGAGGAAGTTACTTCTTGCTGGACCACGGTCCAGGGCAGTCGACTAACTTCTTGCCAGACCACGGTCTGGGATAGTCGACTGACTTCTCGCCAGACCACGGTCTGGGACAGTGGACTTCTTGCCGGGCCACGGTCTAGAGTGGTCGAGCGTACTTATCGCCGGTCCAGCACAGTCGATCTGGGCTATACAGCGACTTGCCTACGATCACAGGCCATGATCGTATATTGCGCTGGAACGGAGAGTGCCACAGACATCAGTGCTGCTGCTATGGTAAAGTGTTAAACGCCAGGTCTTGCTTCGTTGAGTTCTTATGAGACTGCGAATGACCCGTAAGCGACTTGAGAAAGAGACTTGTGTTCTTTGAGCAAATTTTGACCCTGAGCTAGCCGACATTTGATGAACTTTATGAGAGCCTTGCATATCGCGAGTTACATTTCATGTCTTTGTATTTTAACGGCGCCCGAGACCCCTGTAATTTTCATGTATTCATGTTATTGTACTGAATATTCTTGTTGTCGTATATTTAAGTTAGTTAGCTTGAATAAGAACGGCCAATTGTAACGCTAAGGCATTGATATCTTAGTGGTTTACATATTAATGATAAAGTTAAATATGCCTAGCGGTGTAGAAGCCATAATGAAGTCAATAAATTATTTCTGTCAGTTGTCTTGGTGACCTGGCTAATGATTCTTGCTAACCAATTATTAATTAATAAAATTATAATTTATAAAATCCCCCCCCTCACTCTTTCTAAGTACCACTACACCCTTAATGGCTAGGGTGTAAGATGTTTTTATATTTTCAAGTTTACTTTCTGATAACATTTAGCGTACATTGATGCCACATAATAAATTGACTTTATGTGACACACAAAAACATTGAACATAAGACTTTTCATTCTTTTGAAACCTTTCTAAAGCTTTATTCCATGATGAAAAACTACTACGAGTTAATGTCTTAATGGACTCATCATCTCTTGATGATTTTTTCAGTGCAGAAATGCCACTAGACATGGTTTATTCACAGATCTGGCAATACACTTTATCCATATCTCCATTACATAACAGCCACGGAAAAATTGTCAGCCACTTGCTTTGAAAATTACACCTTTTTTTCCCCTTCAACTGAATTTTCAGAAATAACATTTTCTTGTTGGATTTTCTGAACTGTACTAAGCTGAGATGAGCAATTAGGAAAGAGTTCTTCAAGGTTTGGGCACCTTATGATTTCGAACGATGAATTTATCTATCGAAAGTAATAACTTTCCGAAATAAACATAACACTTGTGGCGTGATCTCAAAGCATGCGCTTTATTAGCAGCTCGACTGAATATGAGTGAAACATCTGAGACAGAGCTGAGAACCACAGTCCCGATATCACTGGAAGCATGACGGACAGGTGAGGCGTGACAGATGGCGGGCTAGAGCTTACAAGTGGTGGTGTGGGGCAAGTTTCTTGGCTTACTTGTGTGCGTGCTAATCAGAAATCAACCTACACTAACTTACCACTCACTAGATGTAGTTAGTTATGACTTAACATGATGTTTATATTCTCCTTGGGCATGACACGCAGTCACACATGCTTGAATCGTACGCTAGAGTGATCTAATCGAGACTTCTTGCCATGCCAAGTGGTGTGTGAGGTAGGTATTGCTCAAAGTCGATTACTGATTAGTTTTTATGTCTATGTTCATGGGTGCTCTGCACTCACTAATACCCCTCGTGGGTGCTGGAGCACCCGAGCAGAGGTAGGACGGCCAGTTCCTTTCCTCTGGGGCCTACGGTTTAACGTGGAATCCAAAACACGGAAAACTGTTATATATGTTGCATGTACATTATTTTAATATAATTAATATTATTTACTGTTAAGTGTTGATATTTTAAACGAGGTAAGTAATTTTGGCAACAATTTTTTGTGGTTTTGCTTTTCTTTAACATTAAAATTTACAAAGCATAATTTGTAAATAGAAAATTTGGATAGACAATTTGAAATGGTTTTTGCTTTTGTTTATTGATAATTCTTTAGTCAAATTTTATTTATTTCAAACATTTACGAAATGTATTTATTCTAAAACGTGATATTCTAACTTCTATTTTATTTTACATTGCAAATTTTACCTAAACGTACTTTACTAAACATATAATTTACTTAAACTTCACAAAGTATGAATGAAATCATCTCGTACAAGACACTACTCAATGCGACGCTTCATACTAATGTTCAACTGTGTCAAAAGTAACGAGAAATGAAATGATACGATAGTGATGAAATAAATAACTCTCGGGTTTTCTTCCGGTTAATTGATTTATTTAGTTCTTTTTCTTTTAACAACGTTTCAGCAACTGCCATCGTTGCCTTCATCAGGTTAACTCTTACATACAAGAACAAGACACTGACTGACTCGCGAGCCAGTCCTGTGGTAGCCGATTTATATGGAGGATTTTGAGAAAAGGGCTCTAGACACTGCTCCATTAAAACCAAAATGCTTCTTTCGATATGTGGATGACACGTTTATAATTTGGCCACACGGCTTTGCAGCGCTCGAAGAATTCTTGCAACACCTGAACTCAATCCATCCTAACACACGTTTTACCATGGAGATTGAGAAAGATGGCACGCTGCCATTCCTGGACATGCTAATTAAACGTAAGCCAGATGGTACTTTGGCGCATAGCGTTTACAGGAAACCCACACACACAGATCTGTATTTGGGGGCTACCAATTTTCTTCACCCAGCTCAGCGAAAAACTGTGACAACACTGGTCCACAGTGCGCGAACCATTTCGAACAGTGTTAGCTTACGTGAAGAACTAAGGCACCTACGGCAAGTTTTCAGACAGAATGGTTATTCCGAAGAACATATTAAACAGGCCTTTCTCCCCTAGAAACCGAAACTAACACCTGAACAAGAGTCTCCAAAAACCGTCGCTATGTTGCCTTATGGTGGGAATACTTCTGGAAAAATCGGAAGACTCTTAGCACGATATGGCATAAGGAGTATCTTCCGTCCATCTATGAAGATACGTGATATGTTACGTACGGTGAAAGACGACCTTGGCCTTCGAGTTCCGGGAGTTTATTCGATCCCTTGTGAATGCGGCAAAGTAGACATCGGATAAACCATAAGAACTATTGAGGAACGCCGCAATGAGCACCACAGATATCTACGGTTACTACAACTGGACAAGTCCGCATTAGCAGAACATGCTATACAAAATTTTCACAGCATCAACTTCGACAATACTGAAGTTCTGGCTAAGATATCGTATTTCTGGGACTCAGTGATCAGAGAAGCGCTGGAGATTCGATTAAGTGACAACAGCATTAACAGAGATGGTGGTCTGTTCCTGAGTGAGGCTTGGGAGCCAGTCGTAAAAGGCCTAAAACAGCAACATGTTAGACACAACCTTCCGAGCAGACGCTGTCATGACACGTCGACCAATGGGAGATAAGTCGTTCGTGATTGGTCAGTTCCAGAGCCATCGTGTAATGCCGCCGGTTAAGCAATGATGAGTGTGGAGAGCACTTGGATGGGTGACCGCACACGACAACTGTTAAGGCAACGTTATCCGTGGTTTTTACTTGGATGGGTGACCACTCAAGATACTGCCATGGTGCTACTAAATGCCATCCAGTTGCTGAGCTACGGGATGCAGCCACGAGATGCAGAGATGCAACCAAACCGGTTTGACCCCGTCTATGTCCGTGTACATCGCCGACCAATCAAAGAGCAGCGTGAAGCTTCCCTTGGCAACAGGCTATTTATAGGAGCCAGGACTGGCTCGCGAGTCAGTCAGTGTCTTGTCCTTGTATGTAAGAGTTAACCTGATGAAGGAAACGATGGCAGTTGCCGAAACGTTGTTAAAAGAAAAAGAACTAAATAAATCAATTAACCGGCAGAAAACCCGAGAGTTATTTATTTCAACAATACGCCAGGAAAAACTAAAATGTCATATTAGATAGTGATGAAGTCATCCCGTACACAGCGCGACTCGATACAATGCTCCATGCTAGCACTTGATTATACCAAAAGTAATGAATAATGATTGGTTTCGTAACAAATGCATATGGGTACACAATTTATTTCTCATTACTTTTACAGCTCTAGTTGAGAAACATGAAAGAAAAGTGGAGGGGTTATTAGATGAAAATCATTTTGGCTTCAGGAAAAACAAACCTGGTAGTAAGATTAATAGTGGGATCACAGATCAAGAAAAAACAAGTATACTGTTTATTTTAATTACCTTTTTAAGAATAGATGCTATAAGTTTGAGTGCATCACTTCTGACAGAGGATTCAGTATCAAGTGATAGGCGAGTAACATTCTCAATTAATCGTGGCAGGTGCACACCATCAAGTATTTCATCACTATATACTGTAACTAGTTCATTTAAGCCCTCAAGAGCATCCTTACGCATTGTTGTATTGTAATGTTGCAGTCGAGTAAGTAATTCCTGAAATAAGAAATGAAAGTAAAAATAATGATATTAATTCCACACATTTAATCTCACAAAGTTAATTTAGTAAGAAAGACGATCAATAACATGACAAGAGTGTAACAATGTTTTATAAGTTGATTTAAATAAATTAAATCCCAAAGAAATATTACTACATAACATAAAATGAACCGAAATTTTTACAAACAATACAAAACATGAGCTTCAAAATCTAGCTTGCCACAAAATTCTGTATTCAGTAAATTAGATAATTGCCCTTATTTGATGACACTTTAATAGAGTAGTTATTGTATGGTTACTGAAAACAATTTATTTACAGGAAGAAACTGATTGTGATCAGTCATGCATGTTAAATCAGGAAGTTCTGATGAAACAGAAATAATAGTTTCAGGTTTGATAAATTACAAAACTCAAGTTTGGAGCATTCTATAGGATGAGTTCTCTTACCACACTCTTAAATGAGGTAAAGGCAAACTACCCGCCAAGACCAGCATGGCAAAATTCTTTACACCTTGTCGATGTTGAGTTCATTAGAGGTGGGATGGGACTGGAGACAAGAAACGGAAAGGAGTTCAGCCATGGCCTTTTGAAGGAAGCATCCCAGCATTTATCAACATTAGGTCATTAGAGGCAGGAGAGGACTAGGCTAAAAAACAGGAAGGAATTCGGTCATGGTCTTTTGAAAGAACCTGGCATTCAGAATGATTTTGGGAAACCATTGAAAACAAAAATCTAGATAGGCAATCATACTGCCGAGTGTGAGGCCATAACATTACTGCTCACCAAAAATGCCGTGAAGTAACCAAGTTATGGCTTATATTTGTTTTATAGAAAGTTGATGACATTTATACTAATACTTCAAAAACTTAGTCAGTTGGCATTAATAACTGAATGTGCTAACTTCTAATGGCTACATTGACACACAATGGAATTGAATCCGAATCCCATGAACAAACTGTTTGTATTTCAGCTAAAGAAGAGATGTCATGCTTGCAGCAATTACAGCTATGTTAAGTGCCATTTTGGTCTAGAGGAACATAAAATACAGCTAGATATACCATGTGAGAAAATGTCACAACATGGCACCCATATCAATCTGTTTGCAAACACACACAAATAGCAACAAATGTAACTAGCAGGATTCATATGAATCTAGATTTTTCTTCGCTTCTAATGCATGTTAGACCTTCTTTTTTTTTTTTTACTTATTGCTTTACACCTCGTCGATGGCTAAGGTCATTAGAGGCGGGATAGGACTGGGGACAAGGAATGGGAAGGAATTCGGCCATGACCTTTTTGAAGGAAGCATCCCGGCATTCGCCTGGAGTGATTTGGGAAAACCATGGAAAGCTCAAATCTGGATGCCCGAACGGGGATTCGAACCCGCGTCCTCCCGAATTCGAGGGCAGAACGTTAACCGTTCACCCACCACGCTTGGTGGACCAATGTGATAACTGAAATCCCATGTAGTTCTAGCAATGACATTCCCAGGATGTATCACAACATAATGAAAACACAAGCAAGTATAGGTGCCATACTGTGGCAATTTTCCCACATGGTAGAAACAGTGGTATTGTATGTTCCTTCAAACATGTGCCATCAGGTGAAGGTTACTGCTCATGTGGCTCCAATTATGCTCATCAACATTGTTTTGAAGGTACAGCAGTTTCTATGTAAAACCAGGGAAAGAACTCAGCAAAGACTGGTCACAAAAACTTTGTGAATTGGAGTCATTTGGTGATAACTTTACAAACGGATTGATACCTATGCAAACAGTGTTTACAAAGGGAAAAAAAAATCAGAGAACTTATCATTATATTACAGATTTGATACAACTCATCTGGCATTTCAGATGACTTATTTTCATTGAGGCTGCCATCAAAAATCTGCATTGATTCTTAGGAACACCAGAATAATACAGCATTCCCAAACTAATCTTCATCTACTATCTCTTCTAACCATACATTATCCTGGAGAGTAGTTTAAAACAATATGGTTTCTTCAAAAGCATAAAGATGACACTTTATTAAAATCAGTTGGTATTTCTCCTATTTAGTAACTGATATAAGTTTGAATAACATTTGGACTCCTCCTCCTCCTGGGGATTTCATAAGTTCTGCAGGATCTCATCAATTCCAAATGCTTTATTTGATTTCAAATCTTTCAAAACTCTAAGTCTGTCCTTAAAACAGGATCTCCTAAGTCGTCAATATCACTTTCCTTTTCCAGTACATCATTGTTTAAATTATACCAATTGTGCAGTACCATAGGTTAGCTCTGAGCTTAAAAGAGGTTCTCCAACGTTTTTAAATCTTTTCTTCATTTCTCCAATATTTTGTTTTAGCCTCCTAAAAGCCACGTCTACTTTACCAACAACCACTTCCTTTTCTATTTCCCCTAACTTTTATTTTGCTTTCTTGCATTTCCTATTTATTTGATTTCTAGAATGTCTGTGCTGCTCTCTTCTTGATTTATCCTAAGCATTTTTGAACTTTCTCCTCTGATATAATTTCAGAGTTGTTTCTTAGACCAACGTCTACCATCTGTGCAAATTTTTCTCTCGTGTTAAATTGCTTCAGTTTGTTCAAGTCCAGTCTGTTAGGTCTGGGCTGCCTCGTTATTCTCTTGAATTTCAGTCTACACTTCATAGCTATTAGGTTGTGTTTAGAAGCTGTATCGGCTCCTTGGTATGCTTTACAGTCTAGAACATGACTCCTGAATCAGTGTCTATCTGCCCGTACATCCTAGATGTTTCCAAATGTGTATCATTCGTGCATAATTCTTAAATGGTATGTTTATCACTATGAGTTTACATTTTTCACAAAATTCTATCACCTGCTTCCTAGCTCATTTATTTCTCCCAGCACCAAACTTCTGAAAGAACTCCTTTCTATTCCTTCTCCCACCATCGCATTCCGATCACCCCTGACTATTAGATTTTCTTCCTCCTTCACATAATGGATTAATTATTCAATTACATCATATATTTTCTCTTATTATCCATCATCTACCTGTGATTTGGCATGAACACTTGTACTAATGTGGTTGGAGCAGGCTTAGTTTTGATATTCATCCAAAAAATCCTGTCACTAATCTGTTCATAATACCTCATCCGTTTTCCCTACTCACCTGTTCATTACAAATCCCACACCAGCAACTCCATGGACAGCTTGTGCACTAATTATTTTTTTTCTTTTTTTTCCAGGTCAGAAATCCTGTGCATCCCTCCACTTAATCTCACTAATCCCAATGACATATAATTTAAGTCGCTCCATCTACCTTTTAAGTTTTCTAACCTATCTGACTTCTAATATTACACACTCCGACTCGCAGAATGTTTCTATTAAGTCTGATGACGCCTTCCTGAGTTGTTTCCAAATGAATATACAATTGGGAACTACTTTACATCTGTAATATTTTACCCCACAAGAAGCCATCATTTTATATGTAATTTTAGAGGAATACACGTACTCAGTATACCCTTTGGGTCTTTAATGCAGTGGCTTCCAGTTGCTTTGTGCATCCCCACACCATTAAACATTTCTGATTGCTACACCTTTAGGGATTGTTTCCAAACCCAATGGCAAGAGGGTAACCTGGTCCACTCGCCGCTCTTCTGGACTCCTCAATGGGGGCCACTGGCAAGCCATTGGTGACTCCTTATATCGGGAATCCTTCAGTCATTTAAGGCTCATCCGTGTGAATAGGGTGCACCACATGAAGGAGAAGTTGAAATTTGGTTGGAAGAGGCTAATAGAGTATCTCCAAAACCCTTACACCCCTGAGAGTAACTATGAAAAATAATAATAGGTCATAGCATAGTAAGGTGCCTCTTTTTGGCATTTCATCTCCATTTTATGCTTATCGGCCTAACTAAATATCATGTCGAGATCCCTATGCATTTTCTCACAATCGTCTCTCGACTTAATCCTATTATACAATATTTTGTCATATGTAAACAGCCAAACCAAGATGATATAGGGATAGAGTCTTGGTTAAAAGAAGGAGTACTAAAAAATGAGGTTTTCTCACAATGGTTACGAAGTGTAAGGAAAGAGAGAGAGGAGGAATTATTGGAGATGTATTCATACTGGTTAGCAAAGATTAGTAGAGTTCACTGGTGTTATAGATTAAGAGCGAGTTACTTGGAGTAGTAAAAAACAAACAAACAATAATCAGGGTGTTTGCTACTTACCAGAGTGGAAGAAAGAATGAAAAACTAGATTCATATTCACAGTTCAGAAGTGAGCATATAATGGTCACTATTGGTGGAAATTTAAATTTATCAGGTGTTAATTGGGTAGGAAATAAGATTAATTACACAATGAAACAGAGATTTTCAAATACGAGGACAGATCGGAAAGTAACGCACAATAATTTTTTCCTCAAAAAGTTTAATATGTACCACAACCAAACAAATCACAAACTAACTTAAATCTTTAACCTACTTTTCTACATAGTCACCAATTTTCTCAGCACATTTCTCCCATCGTGGTACCAGTTTCAATATGCCCTGTTCGTAGAAGTCTGTTTGTTGGTAGTGTAGCCATCTACGGACTGCTGATTTCACTTCCACATTTGTTGCAAAATGTTGGCCGGCCAGGAATTTCTTCATGGGACCAAACAGATGAAAGTCAGACGGTGCCAGGTCCGGACTGTATGGTGCATGCTGGAACACCTCCCACCCAAAAGTGGCGAGTTTTTCACGAACAGGAGCAGCAACATGGGGATGTGCATTGTCATGAAGAAGTTTGACACCATTAGCATTAATGCTGCGTGTTTGTCACGAAGGGCACAATGCAACTTAACCAATGTTTTCATGTAGGCTGCAGCATTCACAGTGGTTCCGTGTTCAGCAAAGTCCACCAATGACACACCAAACATGTCCGAGAACACTGTCACAAGCACTTTTTTAGCCAATTGAATCACTCTGAATTTTTTTCGTACTGTCCACTCCATAGAGGTCTGCTTGATTTCGGGCGTATAGTGGTACACCCACAACTCATCACGAGTGACGATTCCTTTCAGAAAGACATGCCCTTCTGTGGTGTAACATGTTAAGTGATCCAAGCTTGTCATCATTCGCTGGCACTTCTGGTTGTCTGTCAGGTTCTTAGGCACCCAGCGAGCACTAACTTTACTGTAGTTCAGTGTTTCATGAACGACTGCGATAAGGTTCACAGGTGCACATGCCAGTCCTTCGAGATTGCTGCCTCAATGGCGTGAAAATTCTGCGGAGTTGAAACTGTTACCGGTCACCCGGAGCATGGCAAATCACTAAGGTTCACGCAGATCTTTTGGAAGAATGCACACCACTGGGAGACATTGCTACGGTCCAGACAGTCATCCTCATACATCCACGCATGTCCCTGTGAATTTCACTCAGTAAATGCCCTTTGGCCCACAAATATCGAACTACACTTCGCTGCTCTTCACATGTGGATGACAGTAACATGTGCGCCATGTTTGTTTCATAGTTCACATCTCTTGCTAGAGCTGCACATGAAAACAAAATACCCTCTATAGTGAAAACTTCAAACTATATTGTTGTGAAATTTCAACATTACAGCTGCAATACTAGGGGAGGGGAAAAAAAAAAATTGTGCGTTACTTTCTGATCTGCCCTCGTACCTTAGTAAGGGAATGAGGTTATCCACAAGAGCAAGACACAAGGGGGCCAAACGTATTGATAATGGTATTATCATTAAATTGTGATGATAACCTTGCGAAGTGTTAACTAACTGAAGGAATGAGTGATCATGAAGCAGTTATGGAAATCAACAGCCTCAATTTGGAGGAGTTATAAAAAGGCACAAATTTCAGAATTTAAGAGATATTTCAGGGAATGTTTAAGCAAATGGAAGGGTGCCACAAGTACAGTGGTGGCAAAGTGGGAAGAGTTCAAGGAAATAATAAAAAGGGCGAAATATCAATTCCAAAACACAAAATAAAGAGAAATCTAGGAACTACATACTATAATAGGGAGGTGAGGAGCTTTAAGAGATTGGTGAGAAAGGAACAAATTAAAATTAAGAGACAGCAAGCCAGTAGGGCATATTTGAGACAACTAAAAAGGAATTAATAGTAAAAAAGAAGGTGACTAAATATGGGGTTATGAAAGTGGACCACTGATGGATTCATCAGCAAATTTCTAAAGCTATGTTAGAAAACTGAGGAGAACTTCTTTCATTCAAACCATGTAATGATTTCATTAAGAAAAACAACTGATAATTAATATGCCAATTTAAATGAAATACATACTTTTCTTTCAGTGTTCTGACAATTCATGTATTAGCAATTGCTTAACTAAATACAATTTTTATAAAATTCGATGTAATTCCTCATGCCTTGCGCTGTAGCAGAAGGTCCAGGTTGCATTTCAAGCTAACCACATACTACGTAAACTTGCCACCAGAAGAACAATACTTCAATCTCACGCACATTAATCCACGAGCTGTAGTGCATTTTAGTGGCAATAATGCATTGCGCTATAAATTTGATCAAAAATCTTCAAGGGTTTTTACACATTCCTTTTTTGTTATTTGTGATATATCTATGAACAAAGAATTTAAGGAATACTTCTATATATCAAAAAAATATTTTGTAAATATTATCATCTAATGATTGATATATCGATTTAAACGCAATACATACTTTTATTTCAGTGTTCTGTCAATTTATTTGCGGGTGCTTAGAAATGTTATTAAATAATGTGCATAACGTAAAACAATGGTGTAAAACATGAAGTCATAGATGTCCCAGAGTTGCTTATTATATTATTACATGGTAAAAGTTGAAATTCATAGAGGCCAAAAGTAGGCAGGTACAAGAAAGGGGAAAAATGAATGTTTAGATAATTAAATTAAACCTCTGACTGAAGATCAGTGACAGAATAATTGATTAGAATAATTAACAGTATTGGGCCCAATACTCTACCCTTTGGTTTAC
Organism: Vandiemenella viatica; assembly: GCA_031002005.1. Lineage (NCBI taxonomy): Eukaryota > Metazoa > Arthropoda > Insecta > Orthoptera > Morabidae > Vandiemenella > Vandiemenella viatica. The sequence goes on from CM061919.1 coordinate 171,092,698, forward strand.
TTGTTCTCACTTACATTCATTTTGATATTGTGTGTCTGCTGGAGGTTGCAATTCCCACACAACAACATTGTACTGACTAATCATAATGCTGTGGTAGTCAGTCGCAAGACATATTATTTTCAAGCAATAGTTAGGTTGTAATACATCCTGGACCAGTAAGACACCGCTAAAGCTACTTCAAAAAGTATTTCTAGTGGTGTGCCACGTTTAAATGCTGTAGTATTATGATGCCAATTCCTCCTGGAACTGCGATATCCAGTAATCCTGACTTTGCTTCTTCCCTCACGAGAATTCCTCCACCAGCTAGATAAATGTTAATTTATCCCTATTATCTTGATCTTATTCAGAACAATTCTATGGCTTACTGCCAAATTCCTGTAGCGTATGAAATCATATAAACAAACATGCTTTTACTGTTTATTACTCTCTGACTAACAACAACGTAACTATAAGCTAACAAGAAACACAGTCCACAGATAATATATAATAGCTAGTACACAGATAAAATATAAGCTCTTAATCTGCCTCCAGATTCAATTCCAACTACCTACTTAGTTCCCTTGTTAATTCAATGTGAAATATCTTGTATATGAGTATAACCTAATTCAGATTCATACGAATAACCTCTTATAAATTCATGCTGTGACAAATCACTGCTTTTTTCTCCTAGACTTTCCTAATGTAACTGGCTATTAATACCTCCATTAACTTGGGTCACCCCTGAGGTTAAACTAATGGGTTTATAGTTCTCAACTCTATTTATCTAAACTCAATAATGAACTGGTACCACTATGGTACATTTCCACTTCTCTGGAATAGAGTAAATCTTCTGACTTCAATTAAATAATACTTACAGGTATGTACCAGGATACATTGAGCTCAGGAACTTCATCTCTGCAGCCTAGAATCTCCTTTCATCTCTGCTTGTAGTGGTACATACTTCCAGTCTGTAAGTTGTAATAGATAAGAAGTGTGCTTTATGCAGTGACAGTTTGGCCGTAAAAGGAATATGCTTGTCCCACAGAAGCTGCCTAACATGATGACAGAACTGGACTCATTTTTGTACCTGTTGGTAATTTCATTCAGGGATCGACTGTCAAAAGTCGCTTTACTACTCAGGTGCTGAAAATTATCAACATGATTCAATGTTTCACCAGCCAGATAATTATTAGGCTTCAAATTCTGTCTACTGACAGCCAATACCATTGTTTTTGTGTGGCTTATTTTAAGACCAAATTCCTTAACATGCTTGTTCCAGATGTTCATTTCCTGTTGTACTTCATCTTTTGTATAGTCCTAAATCACATCATCTTCAAATGCAAATGATATAAAGTCATCAGGTTCAAGTTGCTGTTTCTCTCTCTTCATAATTTTGTCCATTACAATGATGAACAACACTGGCAATAGTGCACTACTTTGCTAGTCACAAACCAGTCTGAAGAGCAGTCTCCAATTTGGATACAGCTTTGGCAGTTCTCATAAAGCATTTTTTTAACTTTGGCGATCAAGTTTGTTGTTACCTTTCATTTGGATAGACATTCCCAATGTTTCTCTCTAAGTATATTGTATAGGCCTAAGAAAATAGAGATGACATCTCTTCCCTTCCCCAACGTTTTTCCATGATCATTTGAGCAGTGAACATGAGATCTGTTGTTGATCTGTTAGGTATAAATCCATAGTGCTCTTCTTCAAGTTGTGGTACAATGACTTTCCTCAGTCTACCTTTTATAATTAGCTTGAGGCCATGGGATAGAAGTGTTATTTCCTGCAATTGTTACACTTTCTTTAGATACCATTATTAAATATTGGCACTATGATTCCTTTTGTCCAGTCAGAAGAGTTTTTTTCTTCTTTCCAGATGGTGTTCATTTCTCTATATATCTAGATAAGTCCATGCATTCCTGCTGTTTTCATCATCTGCAATTACTTCATCTAGGCCTGGTGATTTGCTTTAGCCATGCTATTCCGGAATTTTTCGACCTCTAACCATGTCAGAGGGGACTACTTACCTCCACTGTTGTTTTATGTTCCGCTTCTTATTTTATTCCCACTATACAGATGGTCAAAATATTTCCTCATTTCTATTACTTCATCTTCTTTCCAGATGATTATTCCATCTTCTTTTTCCAGAGCCTTAATGGGTTCATATGTGTTCCTTTTGGATTTTACAATTTTGTACAACAGCTTCTTATTGCTCGGCCTCTTCTATTTTCTTCTTTTATAATTTCCTTGACTTTCCCTGCAAGACTGATCCAGTTATTTTAGTTTAACTTTAATTCTTCCCAGATCCTTCTCGTTTTCTAGGTCCCTTTGTCTTTCGACCATGTTTTTTTCTTTTATGGCATTATTGGCTGGTATTCAACCAAGGTGTTTCTTTCATTCTCAATCTAGTTTTGTCAGTTACATTGGCAGCTGTTGTTATATACATATTATCTTGCCTAAACTGTTTAGCAGAATTACACATAATTCATATAGAAAATAACTTTTATAATCATTTTCTTAGTAATAAAGTACGTTGCAGCACAGAAAATAACCTTGTTATACATCCATTATCTACCTAATATCATTTAGATGGGGGCCAATCTCATATAGTTGTATAGTAAAAAACTTTTATAACCATTTTCTTAACAGTAAAGCCTTTTAAATTGATTATAAACCATTTTCGTAAAAGACATAAGATTCAAACAAGGTTGTTTTTCAGTCATAATGAATTTTGTTGCATTCATTTCCACTAAGAAAGCAGGAATGACTATCATTTTAAGTTGTTTTTTGTATGCTCTTAAAATTCTATTTAAGTATATATTGCAAAAATAAATAATTTGAACTTTTGAAATAAAAGAGCTAGGAAGGTAAACATAGGCTTAAATGAGCGAGAAAAATCAATTTAATGATACTAATATAACAGTTTAACAATAATTCCAGGTTTAAAGGGAGAAAAATGGAATTTTAGTATCAAAGCTTGAAGACATCACCATGTGTATCTTTTAAAAATTATTAACTCTTAAATGAGTAAACCTATGAGAAAATTTGCCACGACTTAAAAGATGATAAATAAACTAAACTATGATATATTAAAATTTCAGGGAAAATCCCAGTAAAATTAGTGTAACACGAGAATGTGGGATTTTGGTAATTCACCAGAGAATAGTATTTCCCCACAGGAATTCACCAGTTCTATGATGAATCAGCAAAAGATTAGCCAAGTATTTAAGATACATTTCTGAGGGAGCAGTTTTGAAGTAGCAATATGTGTCACTCGACGAGGGCAAATTTCAAAATGTAACTACTAACAGTTTACTTATCTTGCCCCGGAAATAGTTTATGGGCTCTAATTCTGGCTTTAGAAGATGAGGACTTCATTTTTTAAATTCAATGTCAAGAACTTTTGCTATGATGTGTAAGGAAGTCAATAGCAGCAGTTGTTAGAAATAACAATAAGCCCACTCTGAAGTTAGAGGTGCAAATACGAGGATGTTTGCCAGAATGAATGCTTCTTCAGTGTTGTTCCTTGAAGGATAACCTGCTTCTTGTGTGATTACAAAGTTCGATGCTGCCTTTTACATATTTTCAACAAGTGTAATCTGATACCAGCTTTAACTTCATAAAACTTTCAGAACATACTCAAATTAGTAACTATACTGACTTTCTTGTATTTATGTATGACCTGTTAGCTATTACAGGGTAAACTAATAGCTTGGTTTAAAGAACAATGGCATATTGAGAAAAGGTATCAGTTACACAGGCAACACCGTCAAGTTAATGCGAATGTTGCATAACCCCAAGCAACGTTTGGCCATTACACTGTGTTTACAAGGGTCTATCACAGCATTTTCCATTCTACTTCTGCCGGTCCTATTTCACTTGTGGGTACGAGATCACATATTTTCTTTTGATACTCTGCATGTTTTTCTGGATTCTTCAGTTCCATAATTTTTATCTTAGGTTTTTTTTTTTTTAATTTCTCTACTCCAACATTTCTGAGATAAGCAATTACATTTTCTCCAGGTAATACTTTCACATCTGTGATAAGGGCCCCTGCTTCTCAAGTAGTCTAGGAAAGACTTCTGTTGTGCATCCCAGATATATATAGTGAACTTGTGACTGGCTTTTTTCCCTAAAGATTGTATTGAAGCATTACCCTTTTTTGTTCCTATTTAAAGCCAAATGGTACTGTCAAATTTTCATATCCAGTTCTTTCCGTGCCAACTTAAACATTAAGATATCCCATGATAATAATGTTATCTTCTTCAACATGTTCCTCACGATGTAAGAGGAAATTGTCTTTCTCTTCCTGTGGACAACCAGATTGAGGAACATTCACCAGTATTATGGTGAGGGTGTTTTTCTTAATTTTTATGCTGTAACTTAATGATCACCTACTACCTCTTCTACTACCCTTTCCATCATGATATATGTAATTTGAGAGGATTACATGTCCTCGGGATACCCTATGGGTCTTTAATGCAGTGAAGATCAGTTTGGGTTTAGGAAAAATCGCGGTACAAGGGAAGCAATTCTGTCTTTAAGATTAATACTTGAAGGGCGGATCAAGAAAAACAAAGATACTTTTATGGCATTTGTTGATTTAGAAAAAGCTTTTGATAATGTTAAGTGGGAAAAGATGTTCAAAATTCTAAAGAAGTCAGGTCTAAAGTATCGAGATAGAAGAATCCTCTATAAACTATATAAGAATCAAGTGGCTGTGATAAAAGTAGAGAATCACGAGAGACATGCATCAGTTAAAAAGGGTGTGAGACAAGGTTATAGTCTATCCCCGTTAATATTCAACTTGTATGCAGAAGAAGCAATGAAGAAAGTCAAAGAAAAATTTCCATGTGGCGTAAGTTTTCAGGGAGAAAAAATCAGTATGCTACGATTTGCTGACGACATTGTCTTATTAGCAGAGAGGGCTGAGGATATTGAGAAGTTATTGAATGGCATGAACAAAATACTGAAGGAAGATTTTGGACTGAATATAAATCAAAGTAAAACAAAAGTGATGAAATGTAGCAGAAATGACACCAATACTAGCAGATTAAATATAAAAATAGGATCTGATGCAATAGGAGAAGTGAGTGAGTTCTGTTACTTGGGAAGCAAAATTACAACCGACAACCGAAGCAGGAATGATGTCAAAAGCAGAATAGCACTAGCAAAAAGAGCCTTCATGAAAAAGAGAAACCTTTTAGTTTCAAATATTGATCTAGGAATTAGAAAGAACTTTTTAAAACTCTATGTGTGGAGCACAGCACTTTACGGTAGCGAAACATGGACTTTAGGAATACCGGAAAGAAAGAAACTTGAAGCATTTGAAATGTGGTGCTACAGAAGAATGCTGAAAATTAAGTGGACAGACAAAGTAAGAAATGAACGAATTTTAGAAATGATGGGTGAAAAAAGAAGTTTATGGAAGAAGCTTACAGGAAGAAGAGACAGGCTGGTAGGTCATATTTTGAGACATGCTGGATTGGTTAATTTGTTAGTGGAGGGTACAGTTGAAGGTAAGAACTGCAGAGGTAGACAGAGATTAGAATATATGAAGCAGATAATTGAGGACGTGGATTGTAAGGGGTATGTAGAAATGAAGAGGTTAGCACAGGATAGGAAGGGATGGAGGATTGCATCAAACCAGTCTAAAGACTGACGACAGCAAAAAAAAAAAAAAAAAAAAAAAAAAAAAAAAAAAAAAAAAAACTTAATGATTCCGTCACTAACATATTCTGTGTCTGTCACTGCATCAACGTTGTCACTGATGATAAAAGCTATGGCAGTGGCAAGCCCAGGGCCCCATTTTGATAGTAATGGAGGACGAGGAGTTGAAGGGGTACCACCTTGTTAAAAAGCCTTGGATCAACTGGCTCTAGTTGATAATGTAATGTGAAGGGCCCTTGCCAGGGTAATGGTGAAAACCTCAATGGCAGCAACAGTGGAGAAAGAGACCTTCGGTATGGTGGAGCCGGAGGAAGAAGTGACCTAGTACCCAAGGCACTAATGTGTATACAACTTGCTACCTGCAGAATTGATAGAAACTACCTAAGGCTAAGGGAATTAATCCTAACAGAAAATCCTCTTTAGTGTTAGGCTTAGCAAGCCAGCAAAAAGAGTAACTGATGATAGCTTCCAAAAACAAAAAAAGTGTTGGAGTGAATACAACTTTTAAAAAATCTGTGATATTATTATCTATACCTAACACTTTATGTTTTTAAACAATTTAAAAATATTAGGTGATTCTATTTCTAATTTCTCAGTATGCCCATTTCCACTTCATCTGTCCCATGTGACGATTGATAATAGTTTCATCAAACCAACTGTTCAATATCGCAGTCATTTTGATATTCTTTGTGAATCCTTCTTCATCCATATCCATAATTGTGTGTATACTTCCCTTCCGTCTTATTTACCATAGCTTAGAAATGTCTACTAGCATCATTCAGTGTTCCCTGTTCAACCATGATGTTTTTAAATTAATTTAAACTTAGCTTTCCCTCTTTGCTGCTATTCATTTCCTGTTTAGTTGTTTCATCCATCCTTACTACTGTGTTACTTCTTTAATCTATTGTTTTCTGACCTACCTCTTCAGCTCCCTCACATCACTAATATAGAAAGCAGTTACAGTGCTCCTCATTTTTTGATCTGTGACAAACGTTTATTTCTAGTTTCTTAATTAGCAGGGCAATAGACAGGAGCAGATAATTGCACACACTTTAGTGGGGGAGGAAAGGTTTACATGAGGGGTAGAAAAAAGAACATGATGACATAATATGTAGGATGTTTTCTTAATACAGCCTGGTGAAAATCATTTGGGGTCTCACAGAATGGAGAGATTAAATGTTATGATTGCTACAAGGAAGTTCAGGAAACAAGTAACCAAGGAAGAGGGAAGTTTTAGGTATAGTAATAAGAAGGCAAGTGTTAGAGAACTGAGGAATATTTTAGGGAGAGATTTAATGTATAGAGGGAGGCACTGGTGTGGTAGAAAGTAAGTTAGCTGATATGTTTAAACCAGCACCTATTACAACCACTTTATTTCAACCTCTGTAATCATCTTCTACCCAATTGTCTCATTCCTTCTCCCACTGGCAGAAGCAGTCATGCCATTTACATTATTAAGTTAACTGGAGATCACAATTCCGCTGTAATTACATTCAAGAGAACTAATACTTTGTAGTCAATTGCAAGATGTATTATTTTCAAGCAGTACTTAAGTTGTAATACACCCTGCGCTGTTAGAAAAATTCAGGATAAATTACAACCTAATTAATACTACATGTCATTCTGGTCCAGGATGTATGATAATCTAATTACCACTTGAAAATAATAGTCTCATGATTGATTACTGCAGTTTTACCCCACAAGGTGAAAAATAGCTACAGCTGAACTGTGATGACAGTTAACCCGAAAACACTGCTCCTTCCCTCCACCTGCAATTCGTGTTCATCTTCTGTGAATACACACACTGTAATAGTCATTAATAACTGTACAAACAGTATTCCTCCTCTCTCTCTCTCTATGGTATACTCTATAATGTTCAGGAAATACCTTGCTGTCTAGAACCCTTTCCTTTAACCAAGATTTAACTCCCACAAAAATTTTTGGTTGCTGTGTCTCCAGTAAGTTACCAAACTCTAAAATGTTTACTCCTACATCTTCTAATAAAAGCCACATAAGTAGTAACAAACAGTTTTCATTTATGATTTTAGGGTGGGCTGTTTTTGAAGACCTTAAGTGTAAATACCTTGACATAACATCTCAATTGGGCAGAATAATTGAGTATGTAGTAGGGAGTGGTTTCAAAATCCTCCATTTATTGGAGAGGATGGTGATCATCCCCTGGGATTACGGGTGATGCTGCTAGAACATTCTGCCATGTGAGATAATACTATAGTAGTAAAAGGCAAGATTTCATTATTTTCAAGCAGTAATTAGATTGTCCCACACGTTACAACACCATAACACCACTGGAACTACTTTTAAAAGTAGCATAAAATCTGTAGAACTGCTTCAGAAAGTAGTTTATTTCAATGCATAATTGCTGTTAACAGGCGATGTGTCTGGCAATTAACTGCTGCAGTATTATGACGACATAACCTCACACTGTGGAAAGTCATTCCAGCAGTGTCAAGATCTCCAGTAGATTGGATCCCCCTAATCACTCTTCCCAATGAAACAAATGAGGCAACTGGATTATGGAACTTAGTCAGACCATTGCTTGAGTACGGTAATGTACTGAAGGACCCACATTTATCATCATGTTCTTTTCCAGTAATTGACCATGTGGCCACATATGGGTATGAAATTCAGGAGTATGGAGGGATTGCAAAGGACATCAACTAGATTTGTTTTTGAAACCTAATGAAGAACATACCTAGTAACTAATATCATGAAGAAGCTGGATAGAGAGTTATTACAAGATGGAATCTGGTGAAGAGAGTGGTGGAAGCATTGAAGGTGTAAAGTTTGGATGGATATTGGAGGAAGAATTAGCAACAGTACACAGATGTCATTAGAGGCAGCAAAGGACGGAAACAAGGAACGGGAAGGAAGTACCCCGGCATTCACCGGGAGTGATTTGAGAAAACCACGGAAAATGCAAATTTTGATGCCCTGATGGGGATTTGAACTGGCATCGCCCCGAATACACTAAAACTTGGGAATTTCTGTGAGAAAATTTAATTTGAAAAGGCCTGGAATAAATTAACAAGGGAAATGCTGAACAGTGGATTCAAAATTAAAATTTGTAAAGGACATAAGTCAGTAGGTGGTGAAATTACATTCAAGGAACTAAGATGAAAAATTCATGTAATAAGAAAGCACGTTTTCAGGCAAATACCATCCGAGCAAATACTCGATGACAAGGGTAGAGACAAGGAGAGGTACATGTGAATTGAGAGTTTAATTTGCTAGCAATAGAAAGCAGATATCACGCCGAGAAACATATTTTTTTCTTTTGGGTGAACCGTTCATAAACAAGAGCAGCAGAAGTAATTTCTGATGGCACTATTTAGCGGCGCGTAGTAGTATTCACAGCTAATGGACGCTTCTGCTGGGCGTGACTCGTCAAATGTCAGTGTTTTATTCGCCGCGCATGAATCGTTTAGCGCCGAATAAGTTTCGTATAAACTACTATATGTAACATTAAAATACATATGTTTTATCTTGGTGTAAAATATTTCTTTTTGAAATTAATTTCTTTTATCTTGTAAAACTCAATTTGTAATATTTAATGAATGACATCGTTAGCATTTAGGTTGTAATGCAGCATGGGCCACAGCGAAACGTCACGATAACACACGATATTGCACAAATTCCATATCGTATCTATCGCTATTACTATGGTCCAGGCTGCATTGCAGTATAAACTCAAACGACTAATGACGAAATCATATTTTGAAAATATGCAATTTGGTCGTAATGCAGCCTGGATCGTAAACATAGCACTTGATATTGCGGATATCCAATTTTTAAATTGTAACTATCCATGTTATTGTGGTCCATACTGCATTACAATATAAACTTAAACGATTATTGATGAAACAATATTTTACAAATATGCGATTCGGTCGTAATGCAGCCTGGATCACAGTGAAACGTAACAATAGCACTTGATATTGTGGATATCCAATTTTTAAGTCATATCTAACGCTGTTACTGTTGTCCAAGATGCATTACACCTTATCCACAAACACTTATAAATGAAATCTTACTTTGTAAATATTATATTTCGTATGCATGATTTGGCAGTTCTATCATTACCTTGGCGCCAAAATCTGATGATGAATTCTTGCAGAACTCAACGAAATAAATCGAAAATAAAGAATAAAGTTTTCTGATATCTCGCTTGGTTTTCGAGATATAGCATGTTAAAAATCAGCCATAGGTATAGTTACTTCTGCTTTTTGATGTTTTTTCTTTTGGTCCAGGCCGTATTTCAACCTAACAACAATCACTAGGAAGAAAATAAAACACCTATAGTGCATTTCCACCATGTAGATATGGTGGTTTTGGTGAAAAAAGTTTTTTTGGTCCAGGCCGGTCTCACCCTAACCTCATCACTTTTGTCGAGTACTATAAGAATCAATCATCATATTGTGGCGCCACGGTAATGATAGAATCCCCCATGATTTTAATAACCATTTTAGCCACGCGAGGAAATTTAAATCAACAGATGTCGGATTAACAGATCCGAAAATAGTTTCTACAACTTTTCTCATTAAATTGAGAGCGTTTCGAAAGCAATTTTATTACTTAGTAAACGATTAGTAACTATAATACGTGGATTAATACATAAATTATGCATCTAATAAGTTACTGACTGCCATAGATCACCGCCAATCAGAAGCGTCCATTAGCAGCTTCTGTTTAAAGATGGTTCACCAAAAAGAAAAAATATGTTTCTTGGTGTGATGTCTGCTATTTATTCACATGTACCTTAGAAGATGGCAATTTAAATTAGAAACCATATTTTTACCTGTACATTCAGTTTCCTCTTCGAAACAGGTTCATTTGATTTTGAAACCTTAAGTTGTTCCCGAATAACGATCTTTTTGACTTTGAAACTAGTATCAGTAATATTCTGTCCTTTCGGAAGAGGTTGTTTTTTCTTCAGTTTTACTTTCGATTTTTCTTGCCTTTCAAACTTTTTACTCCTGTTTTTCTTTCCCATAATTATCAATAATTAAACAAATGTTCCGTTATAATTCTAATACTTCGTGCGATTAGAACACTAGTGACATATTAAATATAACTACTATTTTACTGACCTATCTGAATTTGACACTACAACTTTGGTTAAACACTCAGTAAACAAACCAGCATGTGGAAGAATGATCAAATTAGGAACGGAAGACCACTATTTCCGAGAGAAGAAATCGTTCTAAAGAGCGTTACCTCATACCTCATCTACGCAACTAACACATTTAATTTCTCGCTTGAATTTTTGTACAATACTTCCACGATTTTTTTAACAGTATAGAACCGTAAACAAAATATTCACCAAGTCAACATGTATTCAACGACAAATAGCAGAGAGCCAGAGACTAAATAATACAATACAAATGGTGATGCTCGATATACATCGATGTATCGAAAACATCGATTACACAAAAGCAATTGACTTTTTTGTATTTATTAATCTTCCGTGCGCATTTCACTTCTTTTGCAGAAGCATCTTCAGCGGGTTTTTTCTGTTAATTATGTACAAATGTTATAAGATGGTTATGTTGTGTTTGGTGCAGTTTAATTATTATCTAACTTATAATCTACTTACATTTTGTGCTCTATTGCATTTCTTTTAGCTCCATCCTCAGCATCAGTGCTTATTGCGACATCTTAAGATACATCGCAACAACTACTCCCGTGGACTCCACGAACAGACGAGAAATTAAATGTTTAAAATCCACTGGAAGAATTCACATTTTCAAAGTGGCTGCAAAAACTTTCAAAAATTAAAAACTCCCAATGTACTGGGTAGTTTACCTTGAAATTAATACAAGGACTTCCTGATATCTTATTCTATTTATTTTTATTTAATTCAACCTTCAAAAGTGTTTCCATCAAATTAATTTTAAATTCTTTTACGTCATCAGTCCTGAGCACCCTGGCGCACGCTGGCGCACTTTCCTAACAATCGCAACAATCTGTTGCCAATATCTCATTTATCTAACAATTGCTTAAACTTTCTATAGGAACCAAGGTATATTTTTGCTCTACCTTCTGATATAAATTTCTTACTTTAATTTGTTTTGGTTAAAATCTTTAATTTGTCCTTTATTAAAACTTACTAATTACACTTTGTCTAATTAATTAATTTTATTTTCAAAATATGCTAGAAAGGGCTGATTATAGCAGGTGATAAATGTTCATGTGTAACTTTGCTTGATTCAAAGTTATTTCATATCTTCGATTTTAGTCTTCGCTACCGCGTGGCTTAAAAAACGTAAACAAACCAAATTATCTCTTAAACTAAAATTTTCCGGGCATAATAAATACACTTTAAAATGATTCTTATCGTGAGATTTAGTAGTGGAAAGGAATACAAGAAAATCCGTTCAAGCTGAAAAACTAATTCAAATTTCTATCTCCTAGATAAGCAACTTCAAAATCGACCTATAGAATATGTTTCTACTCGTGATAGCTAGTATAAATGCTTTTCACGAGCTAATAGATACCTTGAACTTTGTCATAGGATATGCCGAAACATTGAAAAACGAAAAGGCCTCAAAATATAAGATGATTTTAAACAATAAGATAAAAAGGTCATGATTAGATGACTAAGAGAACTGCACCGAAGCGCATGCTGCATCGCAATTAAATTAATAATAATGATAGCTAGAGTATACGAAACTGCAGTTCAAATAGTGGAGAAAATATTTGCGTTTGAAGACGATGCCAATTGGGTCATGGAAGCTTCGAGAACTTTTACACTTCCTCCAGGTTCCGCAGCCTTCGTCAAACTATGACCAGACAAAGCCATTATCTATAACGATTAATAATTCAGTCTTGAAAAACCAGTAAATCAATACATCTGATTCAGGTCCATTTTCTGTGTATGTCGAAATTAGAAATCGAAATTTAGGTCCAAATTCATCCAGTGAGTATTGGAAGATTTATTCGTATTGGAATTCCTGAAACAAATGTTGTGAACGTCACTTCTGCTGCGAAGAATAGAATTAAAACTAAAGTAGATAGCCCTTCAGTAACTAAAAAATTAGTTGATTCTGCTGTATTTATTAATAGAAATTCAAAAGCTTATATTCCGGTATTTCTGATTAGAAATAGGGATGTTACTCAAGGAATTGATTTAATGTTAAAGGAAGCAGAAATAATTGCTGACATCCAATTTTCAGCTAAAATAATCACTGTTAAAAATACTTACAGGCATGTGGTACAAAATAATACTTCACGAACTGTGCTATTACAGACATGTATACTAACTTATGATAGTAACAAGTTGTAACAGCCCTCAATCCAAAAATTAAATGTAATTGTATTTTTTGAAGCATTTATAGTAAGCTAGAGTTTGGTTGAATATGATCTGGTATGTTTGTTTTGCAATTTCCTGTAAATCATTGTATATAGACTGTTTTATGAAAATAAATTATTTAAAGGCCATAAAATATGTTTAAGAACCGAATTGTGCAAGAAAATTGCTTAAATGTTCGTAATTCCAAGTGTTAATGCAATTTGTGATGTCTAAAGGACAATTTGCTACAGTTTAAAATTATTTCTGTGAATAATTTTGTGTTTAAGTATCTTTATTTCCATTTCTGACCATTTTGTATTGATGGCAAATGATTAGGAATTAATTCTGAAGGTTTTGAAGTATTCTAGAAATTTTGATAGAATTTATATAAAGCGAGACAGTGAAGTAGTTTTCACCGACTCAATTTTACGACGGCCAAGAACTGTATTGTCTGTGAAAGAAGTGTTGTATACAATCGCCGGATTGTGTGAATTCATGTAAAGAGTATCGTTGACGTCGTATTTTCTTTGAAAATAAAAAACGAGTTTAAAGTGAATTGCATCATGGACTAGTTTTTTACCATATTAATTAAACCACCAACAATCTTATATGGCGACCGAGTACAGCGACAAGGTATTATTAACATCTGTGAGATGCTAATCCCTAAAAGAGTTTTCAGGAGATTTGCAATTCACAAATAAAATCTTCGGAGGTTATAGACTGGCAAAGACAGTTACAAGAGGTTATAAAGGCTGTACGCTTCGAAGAGTTACGATTTAAATCATCGTTGGTTCACGACGAGTTTGGAGAATTTAGACGAATAAAATAATCGGCGATTACGTCCGGAGGTACGACGATAGCGGGAGTAGACCAGACCTTTCCGACAGCAAGTGGAAAAATCTTCCGGCCCGGGATACAAGTCTACTCTGACGTGAAGACGACGTCTTTCCGAACGTGGTGTGTTTTGTGTGTGAAGTGTGGTGATTAAGTGTTTGGATTCAGTGAAAAATAGTGGTGTTTAGTGATGTAAAAGTGCCACGAGGAGAGATATAAGGTGATGAAAATTATTTAAGTGCTACCAAACTGACGACGAACAGTAAGAACTGATTATTGAGATAATTGTTTTTGTATGTTCGTTTCTGGCAGGTTAGTAAAATTTCAAATCTGCTCAAGTTTCTTACCATATTGATTTCATTATTCATTGAAAATGGCTTTTAGTCAGAATCTGTAAACATTTCTAGAATCTTTTGTAGCCAATTTTAACGCAAAATTTGACAGCAAATTTTCCGTATTTAGAAGTGAATTAAACAGCGATACTAACAGAAAATTTTATGAATTTAAAAATGGGTTAAATCTCGATAGTAAATTTTCTGAAATCAATAGGAAATTTGACAGTAAATTTTCCTAAATTGATGGTAAATTTGACAGTAAGTTTTCTGAATTTAAAACTGAATTGGATTTTGAGAGCAAATTCTCTGAATTGGCTAACTGTTTTGATGAGAAAATCAGTAAGCAATTTCAATACAATACAATACATTCATTTTCCATTGATCCCAATATAAGAGACTGGCTCTGTGGGATGTGGAAAGTTGTCAATTTACAGATTCCGGGTTTTAGTTCTCAATACAAAGAAGATATTAGTAATTTAAATTCTAAATTGAAGGAAGCAGTTGTATAGTGTCAGGAGAAATTTGAAAAGGTAACAAAAATTTGTGAAGACAATAAGGATGCCTGTATTGTTTTAATTAATGAAGTGGGCTGTAAATATGATAAGGAAATTAGAGAAGTAAAAGAAAATTGTAATAACATGAGGGAGGAGTATGTCAGTTTATTCCAAGCCAGTGATGTTAAAGCTACTGAGCTGAGACATAAAGTGAAACAAAACGTTAATGCATTGGTACATCAGCAGGAACAGCTTATCCATGGATTGGAAGCAACCTAAAGCAATTTAAATCAGTTGGAGAAAAAGTTCGCTGGTTTGCAGGTTCAGTTAAGTCAAGGTTTTGTTCCTGTAACAGGTAATCCAATTGTCAGTGCTGATATTAAGGAAGAGTTTGAATTCTTTGATGACAGTTGAAAACTTCACCCGATTGAATTAATAGATAATTTTGAAAGATCTGACTATTTTAATGTGTTACCTGACAGTAAGAAAATGCACTTCTGTGTAAACATCTAAAGTCTTATGCTAGCACATGCGGCGATAGGCAAGTTAGGGAAGTGAGTGACTATAAGCTGTTCAAAGAAAGTTTTCTGAAACATTTTTGGTCAACCAGTAGGCAGATTCAGGAAAATAGAGAGTTGATGACTGGTAGGCCCTACAAACCAGGTAGAGAAACTAAGAATTACTTTTTTCATATATATTTGAGCCGGTGTAAATATTTAGACCATCCTTTTGGGGAAGAGAATTCATTGATTTGATAGGAGCTATTCCACCTCAGAAAACAATAAATTTAATTGCTACTTTAGATGTGATCAATGTGGATAGGGTTTTTGAACTATTGAGGCGTTTGGATGCTCAGGAGTCTTTCTCTGATCAGTATTACAATCATTACCTTAGGAGGGAAAGCAGAAGTCCTTCAAGGGGGGATCATAGATCAAGATATGGTAGATTCAGGGGAACACATCATGATAATTATGCAAGGAGAAACGATAATGGGGAAGCGAGAGAACAGAACCCTCAAACTCAAAAGGAAAAGCAGCGTGGGGAGCAGTCAAACTAAGGACCCCCACTGTGTGGGACCCAACAGTGCTGGGAAGGAGTTTGGGTCCAGGTACTGTTTTCCATGTGGTAAATACTACAGTTAGAAATACTGGTGGGTCAAAAGTTACTAAATATTTGGTTAATGGTAAGGCAAAAGTAAGTGTTCATCAAGAAGAATGAGGTCCTAAAAATAATAAAATTGTCCAACAGATGGAAATCATTCCAAATGATGACCAAATAGTTGATTTAACTGTAAAGGAAGTAGTTTCTGATAGTAATGTATCTGTAGTAACATCTCAAGACTATGACGAACTTGTAACTCCGGAATGTGTCGAGAAAGTTGCTGAAGGTAATGTAGAAAATAGCCCTATCGTGATAGATAACTTAGTGGAGGTAGCAGCAAGTGAATTTCATGATAGGGTTATAGTAATGAGGGATGTTATTAATGAAGTTGATGAGGCAAAAGTAGATGATAGGATAGAGCAGAAAGAGGTCCACCATAGTACCTTATCACACAGGTCAGTGTGTTAAAGTAATAAATTTCGTGCGGAAAATTTACGGAATGGTCACAGGTTATTTACGAAAAATAAGGATGAATTTATAGCATATATTACAGTATGGCTATATGAAACTAGTGTGATCCAGCATGGCATAGTTGGGACTATGTTTGCTTATAAAAGTGGGGAGAAATTGAGGAATTTCTCAGATATCTTGAAGAGGAGGGTGATATGGTGGTGTCGATATAAGAAGACCTTGTTGAGGAGGAGACTTGTGAGTCAGAATATTTGTCTACTGAAGAGAGAGAGATTGAAAAGGCCTAAGTTGTAAAATTGTGACTTAGCTGATACGTTGTTTAGCTCTTTACTTGATGTAGATGATGGTATTGAAGAAACGGGTGGGAGTAAGAAGTTTCCTTTGCCAGTTTCTGAATTGGAAAAATGTATAGAATGTGACTTAGGTGATACAATGTTTGGTTCACTCTTCGATATAGGAGCTAATATTGAACTAGTAGCTGCTGAGAAAAGCAATCAAGTTGTGGAGAAAGTCATTGGGCCAGATGTTAGGACAGTTGTAGGTACTGATTCAGTTAGTTTGTTAGGTTAATGCATGTTATGATGTCTAAAGGATAATTTGCTACAGTTTAAAATGATTTCTGTGAATAATTTTGTGTTTAAGTATCTTTAATTTCAATTTCTGACCATTTTGTATTGATGGCAATTGATTAGGTATTAATTCTGATTGTTTTTAATAAGTTTCAATTGTTTATGTATTGTTAATGTTCGAGAAATATCTAGCGGAAGCTTTTGAAGTATTCTAGAAATGTCGATTGAGTTTATATAAAGCGAGACACAGAAGAAGTTTTCACCGACTCAATTTTACGTATGGAGGAAGGAATATATGGAAACGAAATAACGCTAAATCCGTGAAACCTCATGAAAAAAACTACTCTCCTACGGCATACAAGTGGCGGCCATAGGGATCCCCCATTAACATTGGGCTGTTTGCATTGTGTCAGCTGCTAAGAATATTTCATTTTCTAATATTCTAAAGTTTTCTATAATGCCAAGTTGTGTTACATGTGGTTGCACAAACAGACAAGATAGGAAACAACCTGGAATAGCGTTTCATAAGTAAATCACATTTTAATTATCGTTCTTGAAGTATCTGATAGGTAACTACAATATTGGGACCTATCGCTATAAATTTATTCATTGCTCTCAAGAGGATCATATCGTTCTCAAATTTTTGTTGGTGTAGTGTAGACCCCTAGCATATGTTACTACTTTGTACCTGAAAAGCTAGCCTTATTGTAGACAAGTATTGAAAATTTAATTTAAGCGGGTCAAGTTTACATCGTGACACAGTGAATATGGTATTCTGCAGGCTTTACTCAGGTTACAGTTTACACTGAAAGTGTACTATGAAATTAATTGTGATAATTTGTGCTGTGCGAACTACTAAGCGTGATTAAATAAACGTTGTTGCTCGAAATGTAGTTCGCAATTCATTTAATGTATTTAGGTGTGTCTACATAGTTTGATTTTGTAGCAGCAATATTAATGGAAATATTGGTAGGTTGAAATGCGGCGTGTACCAGAAGAGAACAAACAATTTATTTATTATTAGTTTTTAGCTTCTGACTTATAAATGCATTAATTTTGATAGAAAAATTATATAGGTCACTAACAGCACAATATCTTCTAAGTAAGCTCAGAAACTATGAGGTCTTTTGAAGTGATCATTTTTTTAAAAAAAGTTCTGTACATTGACTTAGGCTATTTTTAAAATTACAGATTTTGGTGACATTTTTATTCTGGTCCAGGCCGCGTTTCAACCTAACCACAAGGATTAGTAAAAAAATAAAACACCCAATCTGCATGTGCAGCAACATTATCTTTTGGTGAAGTCTGCATCATAACCTGCAGTTCTATCATTACCATGGCGCCACAATCTGATGATGAATTCGTATAGAACTCAACGAAACAAATCGAAAATAAATAATAAATTTTTTTGATTACTCGCTTGGTTTTCGAAATATAGCATGTTAAAAAACAGTTATAGGTATAGTTTCTTGTAATTTTGGTGATTTTTTGTTTCGGGCCATATTTCAACCTAAACACAATCAATAGGAAAACAATAAAACACCTATATTGCATTTACACAGTGTAGATATGGTGGTTTCTGTGAATTTTTTTGTTTCTGGTCCACGCCATATCTCACCCTAACCTCCTCACATTTGAGGTACAATATCTCGAGTAAGCGAAATATCAAAATAATTTATTCTTTATTTTCGATTTGTCTCGTTAAGTTGCGTACGAATTCAACATCAAATTTGGATACGACGAAAGTTTTCTTCTGGTCCATGTTGCATTTCAACCTAACGTCGTCAGTTTTAATGAAGAATATCTCGAGAACTAAGCGAGATATCAAAAAAAAAAATTATTCTTTACTTTCAGTTTGTCTCATCGAGTTACATAAGAATTCGTCATCAAATTGCGTCTCGACATTTATCGTTGAATTCCCTCATAACCTAACAACCTCACTTTTGAGACAGTATATCTCGCGAACTAAGCGAGATATCGAAAAATTTATTCATTATTTTCGATTTGTATCGTCGTGTTACATAAGAATATATCATCAAATTCAAATTTAACTTTGGGGACATGTTGTCGTATTTCTTATAAGCAGTTTCCTTGATTATTCATTAAGAAATGTGCCGTGTTGCATTTACGATGTGATTCTCTTTATATCGTTATCTTTATATTACGTATCATAGTATGACTTTAATGCAGCTAAACCAAATAGTTAATCTTTTAGTTGTTTTTCTTCATAATATAAATCACAACTTTTATTATTTAAGTACATCGTTTTAGATACACTATCGGACTTCTTCAATATGCAAGCTCTCCTCAGCCGCTGCTCTAAGCAATCTCTTATTATCCGTGTATCCTCTCGTTGCTATGGAAACCTCCTCAAAAGAGTATTAACCGGCCCGTGACATGGAGCTTCTACTTCAAGGATGTTATTATACTATCGGTTATGCTACAATGTTTCTTCAGAATTTCAACCAGAAACTCCACTCTTTTGAGACAGTATATCCCGAGAACTAAGCACAATATCAAAAAAATTTATTCTTCATTTTAGATCTGTCTCGTCGAGTTACATAATTTTTTTTTTGCTGTCGTTAGTCTGTTGACTGGTTTGATGCAATCCTCCATCCCTTCCTATCCTGTGCTAACCTCTTCATTTCTACATATCCCTTACAACCCACGTCCTCAATTATCTGCTTCATCTATCTATATCTATAAAATGAAAACCGGGCATATTTGTTGTTTAAAAACTCGGAAACTACGGAGCAGATTTCTATGGGATTTTCACCGTTTTAAAGCTTAGAATCTTAATTGAGTTGTCTGGCATGTCTTATGTTTCAACGTTAAATAACGCAGGAACATTAAATGAAATTCTGAACGTATGGTGAGGAATTCCACAGAAGGAATCACTAAATGCAGCATACTTCGCACTAAACACACAACTACAATATCTCTGACCATAGCCTTTAATGAGCAATTTACAATAATAACCATTTTTTCATACTCCACACTGAACGAAACTTGAAATATCATTTCCTTTAATACGGGGTATTCAGTTTTTAAACGCCATCGATGGCCGTATTGAATGTGAGGAATTGATAACGAAAAATCAGTAGATACTTTCTTTGCCCACGATTTCTGGCAATGTCTTTGACCGTCAGCTTTAGTATTTGTCGCTGATATCAATGTTAGTGTTCTGTTAATAATAAAAACAACGTTTAACCCCAGAAATCGTCAGTTGTGGTCTTTGCTCGCAAACGGAATCCACACCCGCTCGATCATATATGCCTGGGACAATATATTTTTCCAGTAAGTGCACCTGTTAAGTTACTTGGTGTAATTTTTAACAGCAAACTCTCTTGGCTTGCACATGTGGACCATATAACTGTCAGAACGAGCAACGCTCTGAACATACTTCGCGCAGTAGCGCACACCTGATGGGGAACAGATCCTGCAACCTGTCTCCTGCTATATAGATCACTGGTAAGATCACGCATAGAATACGGAAGCATCGTTTATGGAAACGCTCCGCAACAACAGCTACGGAAATTAGACCAGCTACAATACCGCGCTCTCCGCACTTGTGTAGGAGCCATGAAAAATTCCCCCACGATTGCTCTTCTTATAGAAACCACGGAATTGCCACTTGAAATCCGCCGACAATATCTTGCAGATAAATTTTTACTCCAGTGACTCTCCTTTACACATCATCTCCTACTACCGAAACTGCAAACACTAAGCAGTAACATGGGACCCTTCGGAGAAAATCGTCCCCCACGATGTCTGCTCTTGGTTTACAGTTATTATAAACTAAGATCCGCAGCACCGCTAGTTGAGAAAGGGCTTATTATACCAGTTTTCGCAAAATCCTACGAATGCGCTGTACCAACACTGCAAACTTACGTCCTACCACCGCAACTCAACCAGAAACCTGATTCACTGCTATTATCAACAGTTTGGAGGGAATTCACCCATATCTACACAGACGGATGCAAAACAGATCATAGTGCAGGATTCGCTTATTACTGCCCGGCTAACAACCACGGAGCGTTCTTCTCACTACCACGTGAAGCCTCAAACTACACGACCGAAATTCTAGCCATCAATGAAGCCATTCAGTACGGATTAGGACAAAACCTCAAGAAAACACTTATCCTAACGGACTCCAAAACTGCCCTTCAGCGACTCCAGAACCCTCAGTGGAACCTCAGCAGTAACAGATATATCATGGACATTATAGAGATGACAGTTTCAACTCAAGAACAAGATATCAGATTCATGTGGGAAAAAGGTCATTCTGGCATTACTTATAACGAATTAGTAGACTCACTCGCCAAACGTGGAGCCGCGGAAGGCACGCTATTAGCGCTGTCTTCCTCCCCAGGGTGAAACAAAAAATGATACAGGATTTTCAAGAATTTTGGAAAAAATCAGCACAAAACAAAGGAAAACACTACGCGGCTATTCAACCATAAATCTCAAAACTAGTTTGGTACAAAGACTTCCCCACGAAAAGACAATTCCTAACATCAATAATTCGGATGAGATTAGGACATTGCGCAATCTCCAGCCATCTCTATAGAGTGGGAGTCATGGAATCACCACTGTGCGATGCAGACAAGGAAGACGAGGCTGATTTAAAACACATATTCCTAGGATGCAGTAAATACGCGACCCATAGCAAAAATCTGATAACTAAGCTATTAGCGCTACAGGTACCTCTCCCAACAACGATTCCTACCCTCCTTGCGTCTGGTCAACCGAAGATATAGAGAGCGCTGATAAACTTCTTACGCGATGCTCAAATTAACATCTAGACGAAACTAATACAAGCAAAAGGACAAACATACCAAAACATTATGTAATATAAGAAATATGAAAAATTTATATAAGTCTATATGTAATATATTAGATATGAACGACACGTAAATAATATGTAAATATTGTGTAAAAATGTAAATTATATGTAAATAATGTAAAATATGTTAGATTTGAAAGATACCCAACAAGCAAAATGTTCCAGTCAACTGTAATATATAAAATGTAATAGGAGGGCTGGTGTAGTGGTCTTGTGACTAGAAACAAATAATTAAATAAAAAACGTTTAACTGATGGTTTTAAAAAAAGTAAAACACGACTAACGTAGATTTTTTTTTTTTTTTTTTACTACTGATTATGTTTTTCAGTATTTAATTTTCTATTTTTTCATAAAAGACTGAATCTGTGTAGCTAAAATTTCAGCGATTGGTGCTATATAGTCATTCCGTTCGCAGTAATTAATACATACGCTGATGGTTATCATTAGAAGTTTGTATTAAGCCTTTAGTGTTGAGAATAATAATGGCTTAGGAGAACTGAACATTTTTTGGTATTAGGCTGCAATTCTGCGCTATACGCGCGCGTTTCTGATGTAATCTAGGTTTTTTATCGCGTTATTTAGTAATGCAATGGTTTTTAACATCAACAGAAGTTTGTTTCATGTTCTTACTGGTGGATAATAATCCATTATGACAACCGAACGTTTATTGGCATTACATTCCATGCTATACACTTGAGTTTTTGACTTAATCTAGCCTTTATTCATATTATAATGTACTGCATTGTTCAGTATAGCAGTTTCTACGTCTACAGCGGCGCCGAAATTTGATGATGAATCTATTAGTATAATAGACAAGATGTAGCGGTGTCACACCTACGTCATGTCACGCGGTGACGTCAATCTATGACGTTGCCTATGACGTCACGCTTTACGATATTATTTGTGGGAGTGCGCGTTATTTAATAACATTTCCAAGCATCAGTGAATAAATTAACTCACAGAATACTGAAATAAAAGTATGTATTGCGTTAAAATCGATATTTCAATCATTAGATGCTTATATTTACGTAATATTCTTTTGATATATTGAAGTATTCCTTAAATTCTTTGTCCATAGTTATTGTAAGATAAAAGCTTTGTATTTCGAGCATCAGTGCTGCTAAATGTTTGGTTAGAGTATAACTAGCATGGATTAGAATTACAAGTTTCATTTGACGTTAACGCAGAGGGCATGAATAATTTAGTTTTTTTTTTTTTTAATTTAAAATGTGTCCTATGACTGAAATTATTTGTGTTTAAATTGGCATATTAACTATCAGTTTTTTTACTGAAACATTACATGGTTCAAATGAAAGAAGTTGCAAATTGTTCGCGATATATACGGTCTAAACCACAATGAAATATTACATGGCATAGCTTAAGTTGTTATAGCATCCTTCGTTCTTGCTGGAGTCATTATTTCAGCAGATGTAAGCTTTCTTAGCCGTTAAAAGATCGATCTTCATCATAGGTAGCTATTAAGAAAGAAATGTGTCAGAACCTGTGAAGATTTGGGATCAAGTTTATATCGCGATGCATGGAATGTATTAAATTGCGTGTGATTGAAGCTTTGCTTTTCTATCAGAAATTTTAGCGGATATTATGGTTAAGCTGAAATGCAACCTGGACCAAGATGCTTTTTGCTACAGCACAATGAACGATAAATTACAATGAGCTTTATTTTGTAACAATTCTGATTAGTTAAGCAACTGCAGAGAAATATCCACGTTATTTAATAACATTTCTAGGCATCCACGAATAAATTAACTGACTGAACATACTTATTAGTTGCTTAGATTTATTTAATATTAGTTTATGTAGAAGTATTCGTTGATATCACATATATGTAAGTTAATTTTCGCAATGCTAGCGGCAGTTTTGATAAATTGTTATTAAAATTGGCACTTGAAGTTACAGCAGAGGGCATGCGTTTTTTTAGTAATTTTTTTTTGTTACTTAATTCATTACTTCGTTCTAACGCAAGTATTGCTAACATTTTTCGGTTGCGGAGCATCTTACGTTTCAGAATTTTTAATTTAATTCATGGCGACGTTTCGGAAAAAAGGAGGGTGCAAATGTGAAGAAGATGCCATTATAACGAAGCAATTGATACAAATTTCAACAGGGCAGTACCAGTTTCCGGCCGGTGGGAAATATCACCTTCCACCCATTAAAACTAATATTACGTTGGAATGACATAAGCTGTTAAGATTTATTTTTAATTTACTTTAGTTTTACTGATGCCTTATTTCAGCCGCATGTAACTGTGTCAGCTATTCAAATGTGTTAGTATAATTCTGAATAACGAATATTAAAAATTAAGATTGAAGAACCCTTATAGATTTTTTATTTGGTTTATTTCGCGATGCAATGTGACCATTGAAATGTGATAAGTATATGTATTAATATGCGTGTAAAGTAAGTATTGTTTCTCTGGCGGCATGTTTAGCACATGGAGGAAGGAAATATTTCCCATGTTTTAGCGTAGTGGTTATGGGATTCTACGATATCCGTGAAGCCGCAATTTGTTGATAGATTCTTATGTAACTCGACGAAAAAAACTGAAAGTAGAGAATAAAATGTTTTGATATCTTACTTAATTCTCGAGATATTGTATCTCAAAATTGACGTGGTTAGGTTGAAATGCGGCCTGGAACAGAAGAAAAATTTCGACATTGCCAAATTTGATGATGATATCGTGTGTAACTCGAAGAGACAAATCGAAAACAAATAATACATTTTCTTTCCATATCTCGCTTAGTTCTCGAGATATTGTATCTCAAAATTTAGGTGGTTTGGGTGAAATCTGGCCTGGACCAGAAAAAACAAATTACCAAAACCGCTATATCTACACGGTGGAAATGCACTATATGTGTTTTATTTTCTTCCTGGTGGTTGTTGTTAGGTTGAAATACGTCCTGGACCAGAGAAACTTCACCAAAATCACAGTTATAATTGATTTTCAACATGCTATATCTCGAAAACCAAGAAAGATATCAAAAATTTTTATTCTTTATTTTTGATTTATTTCGTCGAGTTCCACAAGAATTCATCATCAGACTGTGGCACCACGGTAATGATTGAACTGCCTGTTGTTAGATTGAAATGCAACCTGGACCATGATAGCAACAGAAACATTTTGTTATTGCGCAAGGCAATAGGAATTATATTATGATTTATTTTTGTGTTTATTTAAGCGATTGCTAAGAAATGATTTGCCAGAATACTGAAGTTGTTATGATTTAATTTAGTATCCTTCGTTTTAACTGTGGTCATTATTTCAACTGTAGGCTATGTAATTTATGTCATCCGTTAACACATCGATCTTCATCGCATTATTAGCGAAGATTGTGGTTTGAATGAAATGCGACCTGCATCAAGTTGACAACTGAAACGTTTTGCTACATCACAAGGGATGAGAAATTACAGCACATTGAGCTTTATTTCAAAACAATTCTGTTTAAGTAAGCAACTAAAAAGAAATTAATTGCCAGAATACTCCAAACCCGTCAATTTTGACGGGCTTTGTGGCTAGTTATTATATGACTGATGAGACAGATAGTAAAAACAAATTACTTAGTTAGATTAGTTCTCGAGATATCGAATCTCAAAAATTATTTATAACTATAGTTTTCTTTTCCTTTTCACGACGATTTTCTTCTGCTTCAAACTACGTTTCGACTTGACCACAACCGCTAGAAATAAAACAAAACACCTTTTATACATGTCAAGCGTGTAGTGCCTTGTAATTCTGTCGAATTTTTTTCTGTTCCAGGTTGCATTTCAAACTAACCACCTCAAATTAGAGATTCAATATCTCAAGAAAAAAGCAAGATATCCCAATATTTTATTCTTCTCTTTCAACGTGTCTCGTCAAGCTAGATAAGAATACATCGTCGATTTGGCTTATTCGAAAAAATTTTCACGTCCAGGCCGCATTTCAACCTCACCATGTCAGCAGTGAGATAACATTTAACGAGAAGTGTAATCGAGATATATATAAAAAAAATCCTTAAATTTTCCTCACGGAATTGCAACGTCGTAATTAATACGTACGCTGATAGTTTTTTATCATTAGAAGTATGTATTAAACCTTTAGTGTTGAGAATAATAACGGCTTAGGACAACTGAACGGTTTTTTTGTATTTACGCTGATGGTACCTTGGTATCAAGCTGCAATTCTGCGCTATACACGCGTGTTTCTGACGTAAACTAGCTTTTATTCATTTTATAATTTATCGCGTTGCTTTGTAATGCAATTTTTTTAACATAAACAGAATTTTTTTTATGTCCGTACTGTTGGAAACTAACCTATTATGACAACTGAAAGTTTTTTGACATTACATTCTGCGCTATACACTTGAGTTTCTGACATAACTGGCTTTAAAAGTAAACTCCCACTGTACATTTCCAGCGTACAGTACCTTGCGACTTTGGGATTTTTTTCTGGTCTAGGTTGTATTTCAAACTATCAGCCTCAATATAGAGATACAATATCCCAAGGACAAAGCAATATTTACATTTCACTTTCAATGTGTCTCGTCAAGTTAGATAAGAATCCATCGTCTGGTTTAACGAGAAGTGTAAACGGAATCTTCAATTTTGATTTGTCTTGTGGTATTACATAAGAAAACATCACCAAACTGCAACGCCACAGTTGAAAGATTTTTCATGAAAGAGAATTCACATGTTTCTGGTTGGTCGAATACTGTTATAGTAGTGAAAAAATGTTAAATATGTTCTTACGATCCACGATGGTAACTTCAACATTTCTGAAATACAAAAACTTAACTCAAACGGCAAAAATACTCTGTTAGGCGATAAAGGGGGTGTAGAGAAATTGCTACAGGAGCTTGTGTTCAATCGCAATTAAATTAAACTATAAAGTGCGCTTGATGTGTGAACGATACCGCTCAAGCCTTGCGCTCAAGAACACCTGTATTCATATCCCCGTTCGACCATCCAGTTTTTGGTTTTACATGGTTTTACAAGCAAAATACTCACGATGTGACGCATACCTCTTGGGCCCGGAGCTTATCTTTAAATTTTTCCTCACTTAAAAGCTTATATAAATTAGCACCAGATCTATATCTATAAAACGAAAAACGGATCAATTTGTCTCGGAAACTACGGAGTGGATTTCGATGGAGTATTCACCGTTTTAAAGCTTAGAATCTCAATTCAGTTGTTTGGCATGCGGTTTCAACGTTAAATAACGGAGGAGCATTAAATGAAATTCTGAACATATGATGACGAATCCCAAAGGTGGAAGGATCAGATGTTGCATACTTCCAACTAAACATACAACTAGAACGCCTCTGACCTTAGGCTTTAATGAAAGCAATATGATAACTTTACAATAATAATTATTTTGCACACTAAACAAAACTTGAAGTATTCTTTCCTTTATTTCGGGATATTCAATTTTTAATCGCCATAGATAGCCGAAGAAACAACAGATTTTTTTTTTTTTTTTTTTTTTATTAGAGAACGATCTCTGGATAATGTCTATGGCTATCAGCAATAGACTTCTGTTTACGATGATATTATTCTGGATTCACTTTTGATATTTGTATAAAAGGCTGAATCTGCGGAGTTAAAGTATCTGGCGCTTCGAGCAAAAAGTATATTCACATCGCAATGGAATCGAATGTGAGTTTCCAGCATAATCTATCGTTTTTCAGTAATCTTATAACGCAATTTCTTAAGCAAATTAATGAAGTTTGATATACATGAATCTTTTCGGACGAATGAAAATAGTTTACCTGCAAATAAACTTCAACCCACCCGTTTCTCGGTAGGGGGCGAGTGAATCTAAGTTTGCTTTAATTCCGAAAAAAGTTAATTAAAATTTTATGAAACTTTGAGCAAATGTTTCTCATTGCGGAAATAAAAATAGGGCACGGATAATTCTACGCCCACTATACCGGGCAATGCCAGTAACTCCACTAGTATATTCTAATCTCTGTCTCCCTCTACAGTTCTTACCTTCAACTGTTCCCTCCACTAATAAATTAACCAATCCAGCATGTCTCAAAATATGACCTACCAGCATGTCTCTTCTTTTTGTAAGCTTCTTCCATAAACTTCTTTTCTCGCCCATCATTTCCAAAACTCGTTCATTTCTTACTTTGTCTGTCCACCTAATCTTCAGCATTCTTCTGTAACACCACATTTCAAATGCTTAAATTTTCTTTCTTTCCGGTATTCCATGTTTCACTACCGGGAAGTGCTGTACTCCACACATAGAGTTTTAAAAAGTTTTTTTCTAATTCCTAGATCAATATTTGAAACTATAAGGTTTCTCTTTTTCATGAAGGCTCTTTTTGCTAGTGTTATTCTGCTTTTAACATCATTTCTGCTTCGGCCGTCGGATGTAATTTTGTTTCCCAAGTAACGGAACTCACTTACTTCTCCTATTGCATCGGATCCTATTTTTATATTTAATCTATTGTATCATTTCTCTTACATTTCATCACTTTTGTCTTGCTTTGATTTATAATAAGTCCAAAATCTTCCTTCAGTATTTTGTTCATGCCTTTCAGTAACTTCTCAATATCCACAGCCCTCTCTGCTAACAAGACAATGTCATCAGCAAATCGAGTTTTCTCACTGAAAACTTATGCCACATGGAAATTTTTCGTTGACTTTCTTCATTGCTTCTTCTACATAATAATCCATCATCAAATTGCAGTACAATGGTTGTCTTATGATTCCCTTGAGGTTTTTGTGCCTATTTCCCGTTTCTACAGCCAAGCAATATGGTGGCCTCCCCACCACACTTCTCTCTACCCCATTTCACTCAAGTATGTAGTGAAGGTCCCTTGCGTCGTCTCCATATATTCCTTCCTCCATGATTTTACGACGGTCAGTATCTGTGTTGGCTGTGAAAGAAGTGTTGTATACAATCGCTGGATTGTGTGTATTCATGTAAAGAGTATCGTTGACGTCGTATTTTCATTGAAAATGAAAAACGAGTTTAAAATATATTGTATCATGGACTTGTTATTTACCATATTAATTAAACCACCAACAATCTTATAAAGTCCCTCAATTTATTTTTTTATACGGCATGAAATCTAAAGTTCACATGTATGTACCAACAGTTAAATAGTATTATAAATGCCTTCGATTTGATCATATTAGTACACAGTGTAGAAGCGGCCATCTTTCGGTAGATGTGTAGTTTCTCACTCTCTTAGAAGTGTCAGTCCATTCAAAAGCACAGAATGTAGATACTGATCAGTCCTCTCTGGAATATTTGTTCAGATGACAGGTATAAGAATAGGCTACTTTTCATAACATTAAAGGTGTTGGAGTTCTTTGATAAACAAGTCTTAAGCCTTGTCCGAACTGGTAGATAAAATCACGCAACACATCACTATGAACAAAGTTCTGCGGAGGTCGATAGACAGTCGGAAATAATTTCGTTTGGTATTCCGCAATTCCCCGTAGACAAAAATGTTGTCTGTCTAGATCACCCGCCTCGAATGGAAGACTTGCGACTTGTGCAACAATTCGTAGTATGGACGTGTTGTTTGAACAGAAACTTGAGTCTCTCCTAAGTATTGCTCTCACCCACGGTGTTACTTCTTCCTTTAGTTTTTATTTAATACTATTTAACTATTTTTTTTAAATGTTGTCAGCTGAGAAAACTCTAAATTTAATAGAATATTTTCATGGTTTGACGTGTCTGTGGGACATGACTTCAAGTGACTACAAAAATAAATATAAAAAATGACATTGAATAAAATAGACGAAAAAATTGTTTTACTGACCACTGTTGTGCAAAAAAATCACAATATAAAGATTCAGTTTTACAAAGAATATTAAAAAGTAAAGCAAATGAAGAAATCTGGCTGGATTTGAGGAATAAGGCATTTTTCTGTATTAAGAACTATGTAAACACAATAATTATTAAATTTTTTACTATTGCTGTGAATACTACTATATCATTAATATAATAATATTCTTCAGTTTAATAAATTCTTTTCAATAAAATGTTATTTAGTTATTATATGTAACATGGTTTCCCGGAAAATTTTTGCTGCTTTGCTATTTTTACCCCAACCAGCTTGAGTAAGGTCTAAAACAGACGAGGCGTTTTGCGCCGCGCGGCGGTCGAGTCGACGGTCGAGTCGACGCATGGTCCAATGTAATTAAATGGGGCAAAACACACGATGCCGCGCGGCCCCGGCCGCCGCGCGCGGCGCCGCGCGGCGCATGGTTTCCCCGCGACTTACGCGCGGCGCCGCGCGCGGCGCCGCCTCGTCTGTTTTGAACTCGCGGCGTGGAGGCGGCGCGGCGACACAGCCAACTGAAGAAGATAAATTAGGTATTGATTTTTTTCCCCTTTTTGTATCATTACACTTTAGTGTTCAAATGTAAAACATTTAATATGCCATTACATTAAACACACACAGTGAAAATTCGAATTTAATTTTTTACTTTTCTTGAAATTATTTCCTGATTTCATATTATTTTAATAATACACCATTTTAGACCTCCAAATTTTATATTTTTCTATTGATCCAGCACCGAAACTTTATCTTACGTTTTAACTTAATCTGTGCCTTTGAACCGTAATATACAATCTGAGTGTCTGTTCGTTTCCAAAGAATGTGACAATCCTATTTTTTATCATTGCGTTCTCATATTTTTGATTTTAGTAGGTAAAAATGAATTCACAAGCACTGATGTCGTCGTTTTTTCTTGTGCTAAATAAATAAAGAATCCAAATTTAATTACTTCTTTTTTTTACTTTTCTAATAACTTCCTGATCTGATTTTATACCGGTACTTTTATACATTGAAATTTGTTATCTATTGATCCAACAATGAATTTTATCTAAGCTTTGATCTTAATCGCATTATTATCAATAGATTTGAATCTTAAAATACAGTTGGAACGGATTTCCCATAATATGAACGATATAGTAAATAAAATGATTTCTTCTAACTTTAAAGCAATGACCAGTCTTTCTTCTGGACGTATGCTGCTTCATCACGGTTGTTTCTTTAAGCAGCTCTTGTCTTACAGCGGTAAGCAACTCATTGAAAGAGGACTAAAACATCCTCGTAAAGTTAAATAAACTTTTCTTCATTCCTTTTCAATTGGGGCCACAGAGTATAATAGAAAACCCTTTTCACTCCGTTCTGATAGTATTGGATGAATCCAATAGCGCCTATTTTTTTTTCTGCTGTTCCATCTTCGGTACAGCAACCATAGAAGCATTACATTTTCGTCTTCTATATCCATTGTTCCACAAACAACTGTGCTATACGCGACAAATAGCGAGTCCGCGTGGCGCCCGCCGCGCGGCCGCCGCCTCGACCGCCGCCTCGTGTGAACAGTTGGGGCGGCCGCCGCTTCGACCGCCGCGCGGCGGGAAGTCGCTCTGTCTGTTTTAGGCCTAAATCTTCGAAAGCATTTGGGATCAATGGCGTGAAATTTCAGAATTCCGTAACATCTTCCAGTCTCCATTTCTCCAAGAGAGTTTTATCGAATACAAGTCCCTTTAATAAAATTTGTCGTGTCCATTAACTTCTTTTTTTGTGTTTAGTTTAAAAAAATAATGACCGAAAGCAGCAATCAACTCGCAGGCATCAATGACACCTGCCATGACGAATACTGCTGCAGTATTGACTCGAGAAGTGTGTATAGGTGTGAACGCCTGACAAGGACTACCAACTGAATTTCAACTTGTTCCCAACAGTCTATAGACAAAAGTTTTCAATTGGCTATAGACAGTTGCGTGACTTTTTCTACCAGTGTGAACAAGGCAAGCGCTACTTCTGTAGCAAAAACTTCTTCCAGAGGT
The DNA here is from genome assembly GCA_031002005.1 of Vandiemenella viatica. Classification (NCBI taxonomy): domain Eukaryota; kingdom Metazoa; phylum Arthropoda; class Insecta; order Orthoptera; family Morabidae; genus Vandiemenella; species Vandiemenella viatica. The sequence goes on from CM061919.1 coordinate 171,124,129, forward strand.
CCTCGACTAACACTTTCTCCTCCTGAAATAAAAAGTTCCAAGGCATACCCTCCTTTATCTGAAGGAAATATGTCCATCGATGGAAGTACAGAGCACCAACACAGTCTTTATCCAAGTATTAGAACCTCAAAATCTTTAGATATTGTATTAATGTTTCGAAGACTTATAAAACTTTTTTTTTATCTGCTTAAGGTCTCTCTAACAGCGAGGTCTTTAGAGACGGGAAAGGATGGGGGACATGGAATGGGAAGGAATTCGGCCATGGCCTTTTGAAGGAAGCATCACGGCATTTGCCTGGAGTGATTTGGACTTATAAAGTAGGTCATTCATCTTGGATAAGTATTAAGAAAGGAATTAATAGTCAGAGCCAATCGTCAAATATTAGTCCACTTTCTTTATTTCACAATTCCTTACGCAATCAATAAGAAATTGAATCTATTGGTTTTCTGGTGAAACCTGCTTTAGGCAATCCTTACCTTAATCTACAGTATTGTGATAACAGTGGTAAAAATCAAATTGAGTACTCCATAATAAACAAGATTATTAACCTCATCCCGACAAAGCTCTACAATTTTTTGTCATTAGTTGAATGAAAACATTTTATAATTTCGTCATAATTTGGGTTTTAATTCGACCGTGAAATATCCACAACTGCACCAGCTTTATCAGTTTCAGACAGTAATAGTTCAACCTGAGATATTATTTACATTTATTCTATTTATGTGTAGATATATGTACAGTTTGGTAGACATGCCTTCAGAAACCAACTGTAAATGAAGATGTAAATAGTCAGTAATTATTTACTCTGATTGTACAAGTAATGATCCTACCACGAATATCTCAATTCGATCCCAGATCGAGTTTTATACTCGATACATATCCACTTGCTCAGTCCTCTCCTCGAATCTGGCCAAATCTATTCTCGGCCTGCCAGGTTCGTCATAGGTCCCTACAGGTTTAGCGGTGTCCAGTTGGAGGCGCTCCAGTAAAATAACTTCAGGCAGTAGCTGCTGTGATTAAAAACCTCATGGGAACATTTTTTGTAATGTCTTTACATAACATCAAAAAATTAGTGTCAGTTGGAATTAAAGAAACCATTTGTGACCCTTCTTTCGTTCCCCCTTTAAGATTTGTGGAAATTTCAGCTCGCTTCGTTTTGCGTGTGACAACGAAATTTCTGATACTGACGGTCAGTTATTGATTAATTCAATAAAACTTCTAACTCTAGTAATACTAAATGCTGGGTTTCCTTCATTCCAGCGTCCCTGAGACGTCCAACTGCGGTATATACATCAATAGCATCGCCAAATACCCACAATATGAATAATTGGAAGATTAAAAAATATTCATTACGATCGGATATACAAATACACATGACTATTGGTACTGGAATAATATGACTTAAATGATACTACATCAATACGTCCTGAAATTTCCAGGAAGCCTCGTGGCCAATTAAGGTAATGTTATTTTAGAGGAACTAGACAATCAGGATCCTAGTTTGTCCAGCAATTACTAGAGCCATAAAACAGTGGTGGATAAGGTAAAAACCAATGGAGACGATGGGTTGCAGTGTGGAGGAATTCTTAGAAGGTAGCAGAAGACTTGGAAGTTAATATGGGAGTGTCAATGGTTACTGTATTGTTGTTCATGATGAATTATTGTGTCGATGAACAGAAGTTGGAACTTAGATTATTTTAGATTATATACTTGCTAGTGCCCACGACTTCATGTTTTAAAATAATTTTTATAGACAGTTAGCAGCATTTAACCTCCATAGTGTATGATGGAAGACTCGAGGCTAATACCACACACAAACATCAAGGATATGCGCTGGGTATTTATGGCTGCAAAGTGAAGTATAGGGGCACACATGTCTTTAGTTGAAATATGAAAACGCCATCCATCGACCAATTTCAAGAATCATATCTCCCACACCCCGTAACTACCAACATGACACCAACATGGTGCACGCTGGGAGACTTGAGGTTAATGCCACACACAATCACCAGTGGACTGCGCTAGGTAGTTTTGGCTGTGGAGTGAAATATAGGAGGCGCATGTCTATTTTTATATCAGGCCCACCACTTTCAGCCACCATATCTCCCACTCCCCCACAGTTATTGAAATTCAGCCAACGTTGTGCACGATCGGTGAATGTGTGCTACCACCACACTTAAAAGTCAGAGGTCAGCACTCGGTAGTTCAGGCTGCAAGTTGAAATATAGGGACACATACGTCTTTGGTAGAAATAGGAAAATGCCCAGCGTCGCGTCGACCAATTTCAACCATCATGTCTCACAAATACCACTAGCTACCAAAGCGCATGATGGGCGACTCGATGCTACTACCACCCACATACATCGCTGATCTGTGCTATATAGTTGTGGCAGCAAAGTGAAATTTACGGACATATATGCCGTTGGTCCAAATACGAAATAAACCTTGATCGACCACTTTCAACAACCATATCTCCCACACCCCCACAGTTACTGAAATTCGGCCATCGTTGTGCTGTAGTGATGAGCGGCTATTGACAACAGATAGGATGAGTTCGTCTCCGATCAACCACACCTCGGTTAGTTTTACCCAAAGAAGTTTGAAAATTATACACTAGAAGGAGCAACGGCGCTAGTGTTCCTTCGCAAATTGAACGATTCGCTCGCCGCCATATTGAGGGCAACCGGTAGGTAGCTTTCAGTGTTTACTTTTGTACAGTTGAGACGTATTGACATGATCACGTGCTCGTATAATTTTGGTTTACAAGTGTTTTCTACAATGATTAAGTCTTGCGCTGCGCATAACTACACCAACTGCGCTACAAGAGGCATAAATTTGTCATTTCACAAGTAACTAAGCATTTAAATAAGTTCAGAATCCTCTACTATCTTAACGCCTGGATGTGATCTAACCTGCTGATCACATGTTTAATACTTTCATTCTATACAGATTTCCGCTCCGATATTTAAATAAATTGAGGGAGTCGTTAGCTAACATACGCCGGATCCTGAAAATCATGTTAGCCTACTTTCGAAGAAGATGATTGATATGTTTGTCAGGCTGAGATTTATCATGCTGCAAAAATGCACAATAAAAAGCAGAAAGTGTCAATCAGACAGAAATTAAACAAAACTGTGTTGTTTTATAATGAATAAAAGAAGTAGACAATTTCTTGTATTTAATTCCATAATATTCTCATATGAATGATATGATTATTATTAATTTCGTAATTTTATTCTCCAGATATTGCATTAAAGGTGGTATAAAATTAATATAGACATTGGCACCTTGCCAGCTAAACTTTAGGTAGTCTCTGGAGTATACATACAAAAATAGGGGAAAAAATAGAATGGAAAGTGACTTTGATATACAAGGTTATAATTTTAAACCCCGGGGGGTGCACTTGAATTCAAGTAGTATGTAATATGAAAAATGCACTTTAATATATTTTGTTGGCCTTTACAAAATTTGACTAGCAAGTAGTATAATGCTTAGATTTCCTGGACCCGTGTGCTGAGTTGCTAAGTCTTTAGAAGTGAAAGATTTTGGTATAACAATGAACAAAAAAGATAAAAATAGTCACAATAGAAAAGCTAAACCTTTCCTTCTTCGGTTGCCTTCATACTGAAAGAACTACTCGGTCATATTCTTAATTTCAATATGATCAATGCCAGATTCTGTCTTTGAACTGATCAGAAAATGATTGCTCAACTTCAGAAGAAAACTTAGTTTGAGCTCTGACTTCTCAAAATTGTGAACCGGTATTTCATCATTTTTCCTACATTATATTTATAAATACGTCACTATTATTGAAATGTTAACATCTTTCCGGATCAGCCTACTTGAAGAAGGAGAAAAAATTTAACATTGCTCAGAGTGAAGAAAATAAGTCCGAAAGTTAATTATAGCCAGCGGAAATTCTGTAATTAACGTCATTCCATCTTTGAGCAAGTGAAGACCTTCAACAGTATAAAAGTTTTCCATTCTACAGTGGTTTGTTATATGACTGTACGAGGGTTTCAAAGTTCCCGCAATCTCTTGCCCCTAAAATGGCGGCGGCAGCCGGCTTCAATTTGCTAAGAATTCTGGTCGCCTTTCACATGCCCGGTTTTACCGAAGATATGTGATCATATAATCAGAGATATTACGTTCTACCATTACTTATGGGTAGTATTTAGCAGGAATAAGTGATAGAAGTGAAAAAATGTAGTTCAAAGAATGGAGTGACTTTAATAAAATCGATGAAATTGAGCACATGAACATACACGTGAACAGTTGAAAATACTGCATAAAAATATCTCTCATAAAACTAAAAATCAATACTAATAAAATCCTGTCACTCGGAATATTCTCTCCAAGCCAGCAAAAGGGTATAAAATGCATTAGCCTTTACCTAATAAATTCTTCATGTCGACTGCTGATTCGGTCCGTCATGGGGCTGGGTCAAATACTGCCTCGAGCACTTGTTTCAGAGTGTGCTCTCGGCCTGAAAAAGTGGTGGGGGAGTCACGTGAATCTCACACCATTCGGTTGAAGTAGCTTGCTTCCCACGGGTAGAGCGTCTGTTAACCTTTAGCTCTGCTGCGTTGAGTGGGATTAAGTTACATTGCTGTAAGCTTGCGAAAAATTATTCCGAGTTGAAATTACTATATTCTATAGCTAAAGTCGCTCAGTTTACTACATTGCACTATAGGCGAATATATGATACTAACACGCACATACACTAATTATCTGCGCTAGATAGTTTTGGCTACAAAATGATACATAGGGACAAACGCGTTTTTGTCGAAATGCAAAAGTGCCCCAGGTCGACCACTTTCAACAACCCTATCTCCAACTCCCCCATAGCTACCGACATGCAACGATCATAGTGCACATTGGGAGACTCGATGCTAATATCACACACAAACACCAATGGTCTACGCTATGTAGTTGGGGCAGGGAAGAGAAGTATATGGACGTAAGTCTATAGACGAAATATGAAAAAGCCCTACATTGACCACCTTTAACCGCCGTATCTCCCACACCCCCACAGCTAATTGCCTTCGACCAACGCTGTGCACGACAGGAAACTCCACGCTACTAGCACATGCAAACATCAGTGATCTGTGTAGGTAATGGCGGCTGAAAAGTGAAATATAGGGAAACACACGTCTATTTATTTATTTATATATATAAAAGATTAGGACAGAAACAGAATAGGTTTGTGAACAGTTACAGAATGAACAGGATATCTAACTGGGTAATTGGACATGGAATGAAAATATGTGCCTTAAACAGTCAGTATAATACGTACACAGAAAAAGTGAATTTTTTTTCTATGGTTGAACGGAAGGGAAGGAATTGCTTGTTGAAGATTTTAACTATAAATATCTTGGTATAACTTCTGATAGTGAATGGAGTTGTATAGGACACATTGGAAAAGTGGCAAGAAGGTATTACAAAATCATTAATTTATTGGAGAGAATGATGAGAGGATGAACAGGATAAAGTCGGGAACTGAGTTACATAAAATTGGTCGACCCAATACTTGAATGTGTTAGATTGATGTGGGACCCATATTTTGGGTATAAAATTTAAGATTTGGGTAGGATACAAAGGAGAGTAACTAGATTTGTTTGTGTAATTTGCTGCAGAACGCAATCAGTAACTAATATGATGAAAGATCTGGGTTGGGAGTAATTGTAACACAAAAAGTGGTTGAACAGAGTGTTTGGATTGTTCAATGCTTATAACTGATACATTGATGGATATTGGTAAAAGGATTAGGAGAAGTATGTGGAAGGTAAAATATAATCGTAAGCTACCATTTGAGTTCAGGAGAAAATGGAATGGGAAAATTT
>CM061919.1:171730971-171919354 GCA_031002005.1 Vandiemenella viatica
GAGCGACGAAAGTGTGTGACGCAAATAGTTTGACGACGGAGTTGGAGGCGCTGCAACACACATTCAAGTCGAACGGCTATCACAATAATTGTATTAGACGGACTTTGCATGCAGCCATGACAGATAAAGACACTGATTCAACATCTAATCAAGCCACCTCTCAGGAACGCCAAGTAGTGGTTTTACCCTACATAAGTGGCGTTACTAATAGGGTAGAATCGGGAAGCTGTTCAAAAAAGTTGACATAAAACCTGTCTACAAAGCGCACAGCAAAGTCAGCAACCAGCTCGTCAAAGTTAAAGACAGGCTGCCTCCACTACAGGTTGCCGGTGTCTATGAGATTCCATGCACCTGTGGTCGTATGTACATAGGAGAGACAGGGCACACTATAAGGGACAGGCTGCGCGAGCATATCCGAAACTACAAATCTAATAACACTGATAAATCCGCCATAGCACGTCATGCAGCCGAAACCAATCATGCAATAGATTTCGAAAACACTACACTCATAGTGTGCGAGGATAAGTGGTGGCCAAGGAGAGTAAAGGAGGCGTTAGAAATTGCTAAACGCCCAAACAATATTAACGAAGACAATGGGGCTCAAATTACATGACGCCTGGCTCTCTCTGGTGCAGAGAGAGCATGTCACGTGTCACCCCCCACCAGACCACGCCGTACCCCACCAGGCCAAAGGACCACGTGATGACTCGGATCTTTGATTGGCTGGGCAAATCGAACCATCTAGACGGACGCGGGCCTCCGCTATAAATCAAGACCACTCACTGACCGAAGACGCAGTTCTGCCCAGGAAGAAGACCCCAGGATGAGGGTCGAAACGCCGGTTTCAAGAAACATGACGCGGCGCCACCCGGATAGCCAAGAATCAATAAAACAACAAAAGTTTTCAGAAGACATTTAAAATTCATGCCTCTCCACATCAATATTTGGTAATAAAATAAAACACTTAAAGAATTTTTACACATTCCAAAACACACGTGCCAGAAACAGTAGGCAAATGCTAGATAATATTTTAGTCTTTTTCCCAAGAGTTATTGATACTTCACTTCTACCACCTTGACTTCCCACTCCTAGTTCTCCATGAAGTAGCTAGTCATGCAATAGGTAGTGTGTGTTCACCCCTCCTTGCCAAATGGCCAAATTATATTTACATGAATAAGGTTTTTAAACCAAAATATTGTAAAGTGTGTTCACACTTTTGGGTTTTAGAGTTTGTTTGTTACTCCTGTCTTCATCTGTGGCAAGTAATCGGTTATTTTTCCTATCCTTCCTTATTTTTACTTTTTTAATTGTAAGTTACTGCAATAAGCACCACACCCATGGGGAGTTCACTTCGACACCAACATACATATATCTATGCAACACAGCAGTGCATATGATTGCATGTTTCAAGGTTAGTAATTAAACCCTCAACGAGCTTGATACTGTGAGATAATTTAGAAGATCTTGGAGAATCTATCATGAGCAAAGAGATGAAGCAGAACTTCCAGATGCAGCACGATTCTGTGACCTGTAGGGGGTGTATATTTTTACTGAAGATGAATAAATTATACATGAAGAATACATTGACAATCCTAGAAAAGTTGAAGTGTGTTCTGAAGATAAGATACAATGATCCTTCACCACCTTTGAAACCAAAGCCTCAAACTTCTGATTTTCCCTTTGAGCAAGAGTTGAGGATGGGGGAGGTAGAGGGGGAGGGAACAATGGAAGTGTAACCTATTAGCACCAATCAATTCAACATCAAATCCAAAGCATTTAATCTGGACAAAGAGCTTCTCAGTGGAGTTTGAATTCACTGCAGTTACTCCTTACTTACCCAAAAAGATTTATTGAAGATGTAGAAGGAAATACAAGAAGGGGGCATCACACAAGATAAATATTCTGCTACTGATTATTCAATTTATGACATATTTGTTGAGGGAAGAGAAACACACAACAACCATTACACTATAACAATGGGTGACTGGAGCAGTATTGTAGTAACCATCAAATAACAATGATTTTAATTTCATGGCACTGTCATCATGGGTGTGCAATTCCAAGAGTAAACCTCATTTATATCGATGCCATATCTCTTGGAAGGATGGTGCTTCTTGTCAGAAGATTATAGACACTGCTGAAGCAATCTGAAAACAAGCCTTGATTGAGCAATTTGATCAAAATTTGCTGATAAATTTCAACAGACAGGATTTAGATATCAAATGTACCTTCTCAACCAAGGGTAAGAATATAACATACATCTCCATAGGCAATGTTCGTAAGATTACCCATTTGTAACTGTAATATATTATATCACAACATCAAGGAACAAATGCTGACAGCATTCCTGTGTCTACAAAAGCTGAAAGGGTATCTAAAGAAGTTGAATCTCTGTAAAGGGAATCCAAAAACACCTATGTAATGTGCTTAAAATAGAGAAAACTGAGGTTCAACAACTGCCAACAATATCTTGAATGTCAATGTCTGGAATGAAACCAGTTCTGATTGTTGGTAGATTCATAGAGTGTCCAAAGGCAGCCCTTGCTGCTGTGATTTAAAGTTTGGAGACAATTAGGGTCAGCCAACTTTTACAGTTAAGATATTTTGATAGCTGAATCCAAAATAATGCAGTCTTTGTGGCAAAGCAAATAATTAAATGATTGGACAGGCACAATTATGATACATGTCCTGATCCACAATCTTAAAAATATGATCATGTATGCTTGGCTTTCATCACAATTAAAACTAAATAAATGTACATTTCACAGTGTGAGTGAGGTCTGCTTCCTGTAGTAGTTCATCTGGAAAAAACTTATTCATGTCTTGTTTGTGGTGTCAAGAAAACTTTTACTTCATCTATTCTTTTAAGTTATAACAATACTCATCATCGTTGTCATGTGCTGATATTCTCTTTATTTAAATGGAGTTTCTTGCCATGTAGGCAAGGCCCCTAAAGCTCAAGGAGCCCTTGCCAGCAAACCTCACAAGACTTGGCAGAACAAAAAAAAAGGTTTACAGGTTCTAAAAAGTCAACACAGCCACCATTCCCTTATGGGAAAATATTAACTGGAATCCTAATTAAATGTTCTTTTCTAAAGGGTTCTACAAAGAATTTAACGTCAACTCGGAATACCATTTACCAGCTAACACTCTCTCTGCTAGTCCTTCACCTGTACCAAAAAGCCTGTTTTATCTCTCTTCCTAACACTCGCGTTCATCCAAATACATGAAAGCAATTCTCGTTTATTTATCTATGACACATTTCCAACAGTTTTGCTTGTAAGTTAATCAAAGAAACAATTATTTACTGCAATGCACATAGTGTGATATTCTTATTGTGACTTTATTCATTACCAAAAAGAATCCTAGAAGAGGTACTGAATACATGTCATGGATCAAGAGTCTATTGCTTTGACAATTCAGCTGCTACCTTTAGTTGAAAATGTTGGCACTGCCATGTGTATTAACAGTAAACAATGTTTACAGACATTCACATGTCAGAAAGATTTATCTTTTTTAAGATCTATTAATATCATCCGATTCAAAATAGAACCGACATCATGAACTTTGTAGTCAATTTTTTCCACAAATGGTAGGGTATCTGGACAAATGCCAAGCAATGTGTCTTTATTTTCATTAAAGAACATCTGAGCCAAATTTAAAAAAAAAATTAGTGGGTTCTCCCACAAATAAAATGTCTTAACACAACATTTACTGTTTTTTCAAATACCTCTTGACTAAAATCACACTCTAACAGGTACAAAAAATTGGAAATAAATTCTTGTCCATATTTTTATTTTTGCCTTAAAATGTTATAGCTGACATTTTAAATAGGTATAGCCATTATCAGAAATAATGTTTCTTTTTGAATTTTTAGAAAACACTTTCCTTAAATAAATTTAAACAAGGGCAGCGAAAGTAAATTCATAACCTACTAAAGTATAAGGCAGAAGGTGAGAGCAGGGAACAACACAAATGGTCAACATGATTGGTGACATCTTTAGAATGAATGAAATTAAAAAAGACATATTCCATGCCACATATTGATGTCCGCATGGAGTCTGATAGATAAGTGAGCCAATAGCATTGGTTACCAGCAAAAGGTGAAATTAGACAGGAAAGAGAACATGGAAAATATGAAATTGGTAACAGCAGATACAAGAAAGCAACTGAATGTTAGAATGTGTGATGATGAGCAGATAACGGGAGGAGGAATTTTCAAAATAAATAGGCCCTAACAGTCTTTACTTAACAAATTATCAAAAACCATTAGCATGGCCAGATATTTGTTTCTAATATTAAACTATTTAAAACAAGTAAAATAGTAGTAACATGTCTGACCTGACTGATATATGGCTTTATTTTTCCTGAATGTGAAACTTTCTTGAATTGCAGCTTATCCTGAAAGTAAATTATAATCAGTATATGAAACAAATCAAATATCCATTCAGACAATGACAAAACAATGTAAAAACAAAGAAAAATACTATGCTCCATCACAAAAATTAATTAAAAGTGCAACTCAATAAAGATCATATGCTATTAAATTAAGAAAAGATAGGGACTTTCTCATACTTCAATTATAACAGGGAAAGCACAAACAAGTAAAGTATCTTAGTAATCATATACTTCCACTGCCAGATTATAAGTACATCACAAAAATTAACAAAAAATATTTCTTACTGAATGATCAAAACATCTTACCATCAATTTTTTCCCTTACTGAGAAAACTAAGCTGTTAAATCGCTCAATAACACTTATCAAATCTTTCCACCTTTCATTAAATTCTAAATTACTGAAAGTGTGCTAGACTATGATAAACTTAAAAGATAATAAAAATCAATACACCATTCACTACAGCACTTACTTTCATGATTTCAGGTAAAATTCTGTTCTCTAGTTCACAGAGCAGTGGTGAGTATTTGAAGAAGAAATTTATGACTCTGCATTTTGAAAGAAGAGCCTCTGAGCTAGCACAGACAAACTTGCAAGCACAACTTAATGTCAATTTCAGCTGGCTCAAAGCTTCTGTTCCACATAGTTCTTCAGACCTACACAGCAAAATAAAAAAATAAAAAAAGATACAAGAGAGGGAAAATTAGTCTATTACATTTAAGCATCACCTGCATAAGTAATACTGAAGCAACATCTATGAATAATAAACACAAAATGCAGTTAATAAAAAACAACAAACCTGGATTAAGATTAAGATACAAATAAATCTATGTCTCTCAGCCAGCAGATCATATTCACATCTTTGTATAGGTCCAAATTAAAACCTTCCATTATTTCTTGTATACCATGTTTCCCCCATCATCACCATCCCTCATGTGATCTCACTGCAGCCCACCCAAGTTGCCCCTAGTCTTAGCGCATATTGAAAACCCAATTGCTAGTATGGAAACTGTCTCATCTTTCTACAAAATTCCCTATTATATCTCTCAAAATTTAACATATTCCTTCAAACAGCTAAAATCAACCATTCTATCTTATCTGTGGTTTGTTACCTGGCCTCAGCCTATAGTGTTAACATTTAATATGCAGTGAAAATGATTATAACGCTCACCAGTGTGGCTGTGAGCATTAAGGCACCACTACACTGGATCAGGGAGGTACAAAAGGCATAGGATTAAATCATGGGCCCCACATACCAAGCAGTCCTGGCTGCAGTTTTTGGGTAGATTCCACAGTCACATAGGCAAATGCTCTGGCAGTCCCTAATCTCCGCCTCATAAACTACAACTTGCATAAATAAAAATACACTTATAATAGATCACGAGTTTTCACATTTCACTTACAGATCATAACATATCCACTCCCCTACAAAAGATCTAGCAAGCCAGCATTAATCTACAGAAATTTCAGCCATATTTCTAGCCTGATTAATCACAATTTTCCCATAATCACCATCTCTCAGTTAAGTAGATGTGGTGTTTTTGAAGTCAGCTACCAACTTCAGCTTTGGCACTGGATGATGAATTGACGGGTTGCAAACCATAGTGGTACAAGTGACAAAATAAACATTTTGAGAAAATCAGGTTTTTGTAAATACGCTTGAAATATTTACGATAAGATTGTAATAAAATATACCACGTATTTGTAACCAAATTTTAATCTTTTCCATATCAAAATTGTGTCATGATTATTAAGATTTAAGTATAATTTAAACTAAAAAATCAAAAAAAAATCAAAATCACATACTGTTGTGGCCTATTGACTAAACAAAACAATGCACTTATATCAGTACGACACACAACAGTTTATGTACTTATTTTTTTTACACTTGTATATGTCCTATAGTAGAGTGTTCAACCATTGTGTAAAATGTTCTCTCGAACTCACTAGAACTACAGCTGACCTCGCACTTTTAACACCAGAGCTTAACACAATCACCTTGACTGTGAAGAAATGGAATCAATAATTGATATGATAATTAGTTTATCACCTTATTCATATAATCCAAAATACTTTCTTCGTCTATTTCATGCACCCTATTTTTTCTGGGTTCACCTCTAGAATGACTTAAAGTACGTTTTTGATTCTGAATCTCATCACATGTCAATGAATTGCAAAATTCATGATGAAGTGATGGTACAAATTTTAGAAGATCCAATAAATCTTTAAACCTAGCATGCTTTATTTTTATTTCTGTTTCCCTAAGCTGAGGAAGAATTTTGAGTATGTTCCTATTTTCACATCCATGTTGACATGATGAAATGGTGAGTCCACATCTAAAGAGTCCTTGAAATACATACTCTTTGGCAGGGCTTTTGAAAATCTCATCCATCTTATTTTTAGCCAATTAAATTTATTTTTAGCACTGTCAATCTTTTAGTTAACAGTAACTTTTGAAACAGAGTCAGTAGAAATACAATCCTCTTGTTGCATTCTGTGAACATTAAATTTCTCAACCAAAGTCATCCAGTTTCCAGGCACAAAAATATACTGGGCTTTCTCTTTCTGTTTTTCTATGTGGAAAAAATCAGTCTAATTTTCTAGGTAACCAGATACCCTGAATTTGTGATCTACAGTAGTAATGGGTGTATGAGCTAAGACATACATCCAAAGCTTGCAAATTATATTATTTCTGTTTTGACCACCATAGGTGTTTCTGTATGCAACCAAGTGCTTACAGTCTTTAGGGATGGTGTTCATGGTGTATTTTAATAGACACGAAGCCACTTCTGCTGCTCCAAACCACATATACCTGTGTGCTGTCAGGTAACCTAAAATTTTGTGATTTCATGTCAAAATTTGTTTATAGACAGTTTCTTAAGTAATCCAAGGAGGATATTAAAGTAAACAGTCATATAAAATCAGAACGTAGTATTAACATTTTCACACAATGGGATTCAGACTGATTCGGACAAGGAAACATAGAATTCATTTTCACAGCTACTTTAGACCAAGTATAGCAAAACGAGATATGTACCTTAGCAGATATTAATTTTTCCTGAAGAGTTAAGACACCTTGAAAAATCAAACTGGAATAAAAAGTTGCAGTAACACATTAAAAATTCATGAAACCATAGTTTTCAATATAGGAAAATAATTAATAGTTTCAAATAAATGTAATTTTTCATTATATATTACAGAAAAGTTTGGAAAGGATAATTAAAGTTTAATAGTTAGTTTTAAAGGATTTTGTAAAATGAAATATCCATGTGGTCAGAGGAGACAAAACTTCCAGAGGGAAGTATGTTTAAATGAAAGGGGATTTTTTTTCTGAGTACGCTACACAAATTTTGATTAGAGTATATGCTTTTTTCCCCTCGATATCTGAAAAAGAAATAATTAAAATCCATCTGGAGATGGCGGCTTTAGGTAGAAGTTTTCAAAGTAGTCAGATACTGAGGAGAGGGAATGAATTTGGAAAACGATGAAAAACTATTAAAGAACTGTTATTACAGTTACATAGTGATGATACCTAATTGAAAAGTTAATGTAGAATTGTTTTCAGAGCCAATACTTTAGAAAACATCTACAATTTAAATTTCTCAATTTTCATTTCACCCTGTTAGAAAATAGTAACAAAGTTGATTTAGATATCAAATGAAAGAGGAGCGAAAATAAATCATTTCAAAGGTTGTTTCAACTTCATAGCTCTAGAACTTTGGGAGTTATAAAGATTTTTTAATAGTTAGGAAAATAATTTTTTACAGCAAAACTATGATAGATGCATAAATTTTCACTAGGATTGATTTTAACATTTAGAACCTCAGCTACCGGCTGTAAAAATTTCAGATCAATAGGAATAGATTAGATCCACAAGATTGTTTGGGAAAGAGCGTGAGAAACCGGTTGCATCCAGTTTCACAAGCTGCATCTATAAATAGAGAACGCTGAAGCTTCTCATGGTCAGTTCATCAAAATCGGTTGAGCAGCAGACACCACATCACTCCGGCCCATGTTTGGACACGCAAATATGTAGGCAGAAGACACAAACGAGACCATAACCTAGCATTTCCAGCAGCCATCTTAGTGATTTCTGCACACGTGTGAAAGAGTTGCAAATTCTCATACAGTTAGGGGTTTATGAGAGTTGGCCTGATTCAAATCATTTATCAATACTTGCAATCATTTAATTTTGAGATGCTTTTCTGATGCCAAAAAGATTGTTCAACAAACTTGTAAAAATGTTCAGAAGAATATAGTGATGGTTTAATTTTTCAATAGCAGCAGTGACTTTACTTTGAACATACCTTTCCTGATTGAGGTAATCCAATCTGGTGGTGATGGATTTTTAGTAATGAACACTCTTATTATCCTAAGGCAACACATCACAGAGTTCAGCCGTTAAGCTGTTAAGTGTAAACCCCTATGAACAGTTTTGTGTCTGACACGCATTTCCATTTTTGTAGTCACGAATCCCTAGATTATGGCTGGTCGTCCACTGCAAGCGTATTTGAGTGACTAACAACTCAAGCAACTGTAGACAACTTTGAGAGGGGTGACAGGGAACGACTGAGGGCATCCAGTATAACCGACTGAGTCGCGCGACTATGATTGTTGCAGCAATTCTTGACCGCATCTCTCGCGGCTAAAGGGTGTGCCAGTGATTTGGTGTGAATATTTTAAGAGTTTCAAAATTTTGTGAAGTGGATGCAGGGACCACTTACTTTTATACAAAGTCCCTGCCTGAAAACTCATCGTAGAAATAGTTCGTGTTGGATTAATTCAGTGTTAGAAAAACGGAATTCACTAGGAGAACTCCACCTACAAATCCTCGTCCGGCCATACGGATCACTCCAGGCAAATGCCGAGATGGTTCCTTCAATAGGCCATCAACACATTCCTTCCTGTTCTTTAACCCCAGTCCATTCCCACCTCTAATGGCTTCAACATCGACGAGGTGAAATGCTGGAAACAAATAATAATAATAATTTCTTAAACTTTTTACTAACTAAACTAAAATAGAAACAAAACTGTTTACATTCCTTACCAAATACTCGACCAACAATGTGTTTATTGTGGCATGTTTCAAAGGTTTACAATTTTTTTTTTTTTTTTTTTTCCTTGGTTGCAGTGAACAGTGTTGTCAGGTTCGGGTGGTTAGTAATCTGTTGTTCAGGGCATCAGAGATGGAACTAGAGTGTTTCATTGAGCAGATCATGGCGATGAATATGGAAAAGGTACATGTGGAGATGTTGGAGGTGAATCCTCATCAGTGAAAACTTACTGCAGTTTATTCCAAATTGACACTTCACTATGAAGAGGAACGTTCTTTAGAACTGGGAGTACACTGCAAAAACTGAATATTACTATCTCCCTGCTAATAACTGTAATTTTCTCTCTTGATTTCAGGAAACTGTTTGTCAGAAAGACTATGATCCATTTGTTTGCACTTAGTTTGGGTAGATATGGTAGTGTGGAATCCAATTAATGGTGGTTGAACGGATGGGTTGGAGCATTGCTGATTTATAGCACTGGTGCTCAAAGTTTCGAAGAAGGTGAATTGATGCCATGTCCCAAATTACTTTCGGTATCTTGCCAGTTATATTGTCCCGAAGACCCTTTGGAGACTTTACATTTCTTTTCAGTTCCCTCAGTTCAGTAGTAAACCTAGTATTTGAATGATTAATACATTGAACTGAATTAATGATTAATTGCGATGAAGTGTATGCTCCAGTGGCAATTTCCCTAGTCATCTAATTATCACATTCTTAGTAAATTTTTTTTATCAATTTATATCTTTTGAGTAATTAAATTCGTCCCCCATCTACTTTTGTGATTTACGAGTGTTAATTTTATATACCTTCAGCTTTTTTGAAAAATTATTCATCACTTCACTTGGTAATTTATTCCAGCCCCTAATGCTCTTATCTACAAAAAACAATTTTCCTACTCTTGTAATAATTTAATCTGCATTGGGGTTATGCAATCTTCGCATTAATTTGATCGGTTGCCTGTGTAACAGATACCTTTTCTCTAAGATGCTATTGTTCTTTAAATGGCTGCCAAACTATTAGTTTACCCTGCAATAGCTAACAGGTCATACATAAATGAAAGAAAGTCACTGTAGTTACTAATTTGAATATATTCTGAAAGTTTTATGAAGTTAAAAGCTGGTATCAGATTACGCTAGTTGAAAACATTTAAGGAAAATTGAACTTTGAAATCACATATGAAGATGCAGGTTATCCTTCTAGGCACAACACTGTATGGAAGCTTTCACTCTGGCAAACCTACTTATATTTGCAACCCAAAGTTCAGAGTGAGCTTAGTGATAGTTTTAGCCACTGCTACTAATAACTCCTTAAAACACCGAAAAAAATCTTTCATTGAGTATAGCTTAAAGTGAATGAGAAAGTCCACGAACTTGTTCTGAGATGAGATAGTTAAACTTTCAGTAGTTACATTTTGAATTTTACCTCGGCTGCGACTGCTTCCCCAAACAGCTTCTTCAAAACTAGCCTACTTAAAAAAAAAAACTGTTCCAGACTGCCTCTCGAGACTGCCTAAAGCTATTCCAGACCGCTTGAGGCTGCCTGCATTTGTTGGCTTTTTATAGCCTTGGCTCATCTTTCGCTGAATCGTCATGGAACAATGGTACATTCCCGCGGGGAAATCTTATTCTTTGGTGAATTACGAAAGTCCCCCATTCCTGTGAAACACTAATTCATGTGGCGGGCTGGGATGTGACCACATCTTTCCCCCTGCCATATGTCTCGCCTCACATGATTAAGCCTAGTGTCAAAATATTGTTTTTTCTTTGTTGTGTGTGTTTTTTGTTTTGCTGCTGCCCTCCTCCCTTCAACTTTGGTGAGTGTTGGGTGTATTTTCCCTTTCTTTTCCATGTAACTAATTTACCCAGATTTTCCCAAAATTTTAATATGATATAGTTTAATTTATTCCCAATCTTTCCAGTCATGACAAATTTAATCGTAATTATTCTCATTTAAGAGCTATTAATTTCTAAAAGTCGCACATGGTCATGCCATCACATGTCGACACTAAAACTTCGTTTTGCTTATGTTAAATTTCAAGTTACCACTGAACTGTTATATTTTTGTTATTAACTGAATTTTTCTCTCTCAATTGAGCCTATTTTTATCTTCTTAGCTCTTTTATCTAAAAAGTTCCAATTCTTTATGTTTCCAATATCTTCCCAGATAAATTTTAAAAACATAAAAAATACACCTTAACATGATCGTCGTTCTTACCTTACAACTATATGAGATTGGCTCCCTTCTAATTGATTTTAGTGAGAAGGTTATGTTCTGAGCTGAAAAGTGCTTTACTATTGAAAATGATGATAAAAGTTATTTGCTATCTGCAATATATGTAATAGGCCTCCTGCTGAACGGTTTAGGTAAGATAATAGATACGTAACAAGAAAATTTTCCTACTCTATTATGTGTGAAATAGAGTGCCAGCTTGTACTCATGGTAATATTTTCCCTTCCATGCACTATTCCTAATTCTTCGACCAGTATCCTTCCAAGCCCCATTACCAACTTATTCCTTGTACAATCCCACCACTATTCATCCTCCTCCTGTCTTCCAATGGCTCCCAATCCAGCTCCTTTATCACATCAGTTACTGACTGGGTCTTGCGGTAATTTACACAAACAAATTTACCTGCTCTCTTTTGCACTCTCTCCAACTCCTGTATTTGGTATACAAAATTTGGATCCCAGACTACACCACAATATTCATGTTTTGTTTTAATGTTTTGTAATCAAATTCCCTATCTTCTCCGGTACATTCTTTCATCACCCTCTTAAGTAAATGAAGGATTTTGTAATCCTTTCATACTTCCTGCTCAGTGTGTTCTGCCCAGTTGAGTTTGTTATCAAACATTATGCCAAGTTATTTACACTTCAAGCTTTCAACAAACAATTTTGTCCCATCTTATTATCATAAAGAACATTTAGCTACTTATCTCTCTACCTAATAGGTTTGCAGTCTTCTACACTGTGACAGCATGCAAGAAAAGTTAGTTAAACCACAAATACGTGAGTACAGTTACATATTGACACAGCATTAGAATAGATTGGACTGAATCAGATTGTGATAGATGCGAACGGAATGATTAGATCAAGTCGTGAACTCTGTAATCTTGTCAGAAATAATTTCTAAAAAATGCAAATATTCTTTCAAGAAAAACAATTTTTTTTAGATATTTCTGGCTGGTGTATTTGATGTAATAATGCAGCTATTGGATATACTTTATATAAGTAATTTAAATGTAACTGTAGAGTAATCGTAAATATTGCAATCTCTAAAAGTTTCAATGTGTGTTTTCATAGAGTATACATTTTAAAGTACCTATGATAGTGTACTTGTCAAGATTACCTACCATTTTTACTACCAGTTTCTTCTGCAACTTTTTTCCAACAGTTTTTGCTGAATATCACGTGAGTAACAACGCTTGTCTCTCTTATATATCACAACAGTGTTTTCTCATCTACGGCACTGATTAGTTTCTCACTACCCATATTGATGGGTAAAACGAACAAAAACGGTGATACACACGAAAAGGAACATGGAGCATAGAATACGTAACGGCTACTACAAGCGATTAATCCAACTCCGGTAGGATCAGTCGCTCGTCGCCTGTCGTCGCTTGCAGTGGATGCTGTAGAGTAACGTTCCATGTGTTCCACCAACATGTGCGGCTACGAGAGACCTGTTAGTCACTCAAATACACCTGCAGTGGATGACCGGCATATGGGAAAAAAATTGGTATTTGTAGTAAATCAAATTTATTTGTTAATGTGGAATAGGTAATGTTTTTTGTAAATCAAAAGTTATCAAATAAACTGCTTCATCCTCTTTGCATCTATGTTTAGAATCTCTTGTCCTTTGAACTTCTAATAAATGACTTGCTTTTTCGTCTTTGATATTTTGTTTCTCTTCCATATTTTCACATTTTCCACATGTGTCATATACTGGAAATCCTTTGACTACAGTTTTAGTGACAGATTCTCTAGCCTATCACAGGTAGTTTGTAGAATCTAAGATTCAATTCAGCATTGAACATTTTTCTATAGATTTGTTCTTTAACTAGTTGTTTGCCTTCATTAATGATTTTGTCTTTATAAAATGAATATACTGATAATTCAAGAGACAGATACTTTTTAAGTGGTGTGAATAATTGCTTTTAAATTTTGTAAAACTGTTGACGTATTCCCGAACATCCAATTTATCTTATTTGATTTTATTTCCAGGTTCATGTTTGACACATGTGTCATATTCTGGAAGTCATTTGACTGAAGTTTTAGTGAAAGATTCATGGATAAATCTTCTATTAAAAATAGTGTTTTCAGAAAAAAGGTTTTGCACACCCTTTTAGTATTTAATATGATTACCATACTTATTTTTTTGTTGTCAATTGAATGCTTCGGTATCTCTATTTGCATGTAGTAAACTTAACTTAGTCCACAACCCGAAGGAGGCATACTAAGCCATTTTGTTAGAGGTAGGACGGCCAGTTCCTTTCCTCTGGGGCCTACAGTTTAACATGGAGTCCGAACCACGGAGCATCCTGGCATAGCTCATATGACCTAACACAACTCTCAAAATTCCTGCGCCTGTCGGGATTCGAACCCAGGACCGGAGCAGCAGAAGCTTTGAAAGCAAGCGCCTAAGCCACTGAGCTACCAGACTGCTCTTGCATGTAGTATCTAATTAAATTCATTTGTGGTTACAATTTCCAAAATTTGGAATGAATTAGTTTACGATGGTCTTCAGAAAAAGTGGTATCGTCAAACATGGTTAAAGGTTTCCAAAGCCTTAGCTGGAATTATTTTATCTTTAATAAGCACATATTCTTTTCCTTTGTTGTGTCTCTGTTTACTTATATTTTTCTTCCATGCTGTGGTGTTTTTCTGTCTTTTGCATGATTGTGTTGAATTTTCTATTTGTGGTTCTTCATCAGTCAGGGTTTCAGGTGCTATCAGGACAACTGGAAGAGAGGCGGATAATGGTTGTTCAATTGGTGGGGCTGAAGTGGTATTGGTCAAACTGGTGGTAAGGCAGGTGATGATTCTGCAACTAGTGGGGTTCCAGATCATATCGGCATAACTAGTGATGATGGTTAAACTGCAGGCGTGACAGATTGTAATGACTCAATTGGCAGCTAATCTGATGATGCTTGTACATTTAGCACAGGTCCTTCATGTGAGCAAGTTTCAATTAAAATTTTTTTTTGAAGTATTTGAATATGTTCTTATATGTTCTTATATATATATATATATATATATATATCCCGTGGTTCGGATTCCACGTTAAACTGTAGGTCCCAGAAGAAAGGAACTGGCCGCCCTACCTCTGACACAATGGCTTAGTATGACTCCTTCGGGAGGATCCAACCAACCTTCGGACTAAGTAAATATATATGAAATAGATGTTTTCCGACATTTCACTTTACAACCACCACTACTTAGCACAGATCATTGGTCTTTGTGTGTGGAAGTAGGATGGAGTTTCCTGTCATACACAACGTTGGCCGATATCTGTGGGGATGTGAGAGATATGATGGTTAAAAGTGGTCGATGCAGGGCATTTTCGTATTTCGACCAAAGACGTGTCTCGGTATATGACACTCTGCTGCCACAACTACATAGCATAGACCGTAGTTGTTTGTGTGTGGTAGTGGTATCGTGTCTCCTATCGTGTACTATGGTGGTTAGATGTCGGTAGCTATGGGGGTATTGGAGATATGGTGGTTGAAAGTTGTCGACCTGCGCCACTTTCATATTTCTACCAAAAACATATGTGTCATGGTGTATCACTTTTGAGCCAAAATTATATAGCGCAGAACACTGGTGTTTGTGTGTGGTAGTAGCAGAGAGTCACTCGTCTATCACAACGTTGGTCGAATTTTGGTAACTGTGGGAGTGTGAGAGATATGGTGGTTGAAAGAGGCCAATTAAGGGTATTTTCGTATTTCGACCAAAGACATGTGTCTCTGTATATGTCATTCTGCTGCCACAACTACATAGCATAGACCATTGGTGTTTGTGTGTGGTAGTGGCATCTTGTCTCCTATCGTGTACTATGGTCATTAGATGTCGTTAGCAATGGGGGTGTGGGAGATATGGTGGTTGAAAGTGGTTGACCTGTGCCACTTTCATATTTCTACCAAAAACGTACGTGTCATGGTGTATCACTTTTCAGCCAAAACTATCTAGCGCAGATCACTGGTGTTTGTGTGTGGTAGTAACACAGAGTCACCCGTTGATCACAATGTTGGCCGAATTTTGATAACTGTGGGAGTGTGGGAGATATGGTGGTTGTAAGTTGCTGATCAAGGATATTTTCGTATTCCGACGAAAGACGTGTGTCCGTATATTTTACTTTGCTGCCTGAACTACATAGCGCAGATGACTGGCGTTTGTGTGTGGTAATAGCATCGAGTCTCCCATCGTGCACTATGGTGGTTAGATGTTGGTAGCTTTAATCCAAATTCTTTACAAACACGAACGAAGTCGTGGGTACCAGCTAGTATCTATAGAAAAACTTAAAAATATGTGAACACTATACCAGTAAAAGTGACATTTCAACATCTAAAAAGATAGCATAAAGTATTATGCGAGACTAGTAAAAGTGATGTGTAAAAAAAATCAGATCAAACACAATTTAAAAAATTTTGAGTGGAAGTAATGATTGGTTTATTTTAAAATACATCATCATGAAAACAAAATAAAAGATATTGTATCTACAGGGAATCATTTTTGTAGTTTTTATCACACACAAAAATTCAACAAAAAATGGAAGGTAGGGTTATATAAATATCCAGATTTGAATTTTATCATAAATTTACCACTTATGTAAGGAACAGAGGGCTGACACCGGGGTTATAGTATCGCCTTGTGCCTCAACTAACAGTTTATGTGGAGTGAAAGTACCATGCAATCTCCACAAAGTAATTTAAATTTGACCATGTAGCCTAATAGAAACTCAACCTAAATGCTTGAAGGTCACCACTAGATCTGTTTCTAAACCACAAATCTATAAAAGGTTTCAAGATAACTACGAAATGACAAAAGTTCACTTCCAGAAAATTCAAAGTTTTATTTCCAAAGTCACATTTACCAAAATTTGCATTTAACAGTTGAGTAAGCAAATCGAACACACTTTTCCAAAATATTGCAGATTGTGGAGAGAAATTTCACCGACCGCACCCCTTTTCAGAAATTCAAAGTTCTAACTCGACATTATATTCGTAGAAAATCACCAAAGTACCAACATGGTGGACTCAATGGCGCCACCTTCAACAGATTTCCTACCCGCTCCTATAGCAGACTTGCGCAGATTCACTCACATAATGCTCCCAGGATACAGATACGGTTACATGCAAGTACGAGTTTATATAGAATCAATGACGTCACAGCCGTACCACAACTTTCTGCTGTGGCCTAGCCAAAATATGACCCAGCAAATTAAATGAACAAGAGGATAAAAAGCAATTAAAGGTTGACAGTGTTTAGATCTATTTAATAGAAGATCAACAGATATTTGGTGAGTATTCTGAAGTGATTAGTTTTAAATGTCTTATTCAACCTTCACGTAGTGACACATTCTAATGCGATCGGGGAAAATCCCTAAGTGTTCTGGATTTTTTACGTGCGTCAACAATAATCCACGACACTTTATTTTAAAAAAACTTAATTACTAGACAAATGTTTCAACTTTTTACCAAAACCATTATATGTCCGTAATCATCTTAATTAGGGCTATCTACTGATATAAATTTCAAATTAATATCTCTTTTAATTAAAAAGCTTATTATTTTCTCTTAATTAAAATCGCTAATTAAACTTTACCAAATTATTTAATTTTACTACCAAAATATTGGGAACAATGCTGACTATAGCTGGTGATAAAAGTTCAGCTGTCGCTTTACTCGATTTAAAGATATTACAAATCTTAGAATTCCTACTCTTCCGATTGCGTGTTTTAAAACGTGAACAAACGGGAATATCTCTTAAAAAAACGTTTCACGATATGATAAATAGACTTTAAAATGATTTATATGGTGAATTGTAACTGTAGGAACGATTACAGGGAAATTCCTTAAAGTTGAAAACTACTCTTCTCGAAATTTCTAAGTCCAACATAAGCAAAACTAGAATTTGCCAAAATTCTAAGGTTCTTACAATCAGACCTTCATTTTATGAAAATACTATGTTATTTTTTACAAACAGAATGTATGTTCCACAGAATCATCACTATCTTCCATGAAATTAATCATTTCTTGATAATTTAGTTAGCCGCTAGCACACTTCTTCGACATTTGTTTTACTTGTACCTCAATGGTCCAAACAACACAGAGCCATTATTAAGACACACATTTAACCCAATCAAAAGATAGATGGCATGGCAATGGCAATAGCTTGTAATGGTTCAGCACACTAAAGATTAGCACAGGGCCTGTGTTTTGCCACACTTAGATCATATTTGTCATTTGTACAACTATGGTTCACAACCCGTCAATTGTCAGAATGATTTTTGAACAGATCTACTTGATGCACTTCTGAAAAAAGAGCCAAGCATATTTCATACATTTTTAAAATGTCATCAACTCACTCCGAGTTGCAGTTTGGGGGAGTGAGATAACAGCAATTTATATGAGGCTGATACTGAATGATCCTGTTTCCATTGCTAAAGTCTTTCACTTGCCTCCTAATACTAATAGCACACATCTATACACACATTGAAGGACGTATTGTGGAGAGAGAATCTTTAATCAATAATTCAAAGACAACATATTCAGAGAATGCAACATCGTGTATGTACTGTCCATGGTAACACAGCAGTAGCAAAAAAAGTATGAAAACTCAACCTATTACAAGGATCTGTGGGTTGGAGATATGAACTTGATTTTTCTACACTGATGGATTCAAAGTTGTAAAGAAACTCATAATTTAAATATAAAACTTGCAGAAATTAAAACCTCCATATAAGGAATTGTACATTGTCATTTGAAACTATTTTAGTTTTCATTTGCTTCACTTACCTGGAAAACATTTCCACTTCAGAAATACTTTCTACTTCTATTGTTAATACTTCCCAACCCAATGGTGTTCCATCATTCTGATAAGGTATTAAGGAATTTGCATCACATAGAAATGAAATGCTCCTTGAATCAAGGTTGAAATCAATCCAAAATTGAATATATTCTTCACCCTGTAGAAGCAAGATTATATCCATCAATAAACGATGTAGCATTTGATTATCATAGTATCTAATGAAAGAGTTGTAGCTTAGTTGTAAACAATCAGATCACAGTGCTAAACTACAAGCAATTAGTTAATGGTATTGTAACTCTGAATCTTTAAATATGTATACTGTGTGGCATTCTGATTGCTGCACTGACTCACTTTAACAGCCAGTGAACATCTATTATGAAAACAGAAGATTTTTGGTTCTCAAGCCAGTGATTTTTCCAAATTGACAGTGGTCAAGAAAATGGAGGGTATAGAAACCCAAAACAAATTCCCAAATGTATAGTGAATGCTCTAGAACAGTCAATCTAGTTCACTTACTTATAGTAAGTAACCATAATCTTCAATCGCTTTGAGGTTTTGTAGGTAGTTTAAAACTTTTCGGGATTTATTTCCTCTTTGTAACCTTTACACTCTGTTGAAATTCATATCATCTGAACAAAACTTTGCATACCAAAAAATTTTAAAACAACATTGAATGACACAAATAATAGGAATTCAGCAAGTGAAAATCAAAGTTTAACTTAATCCCATTGCATTTGAAATACATATTAATTAGTAAAATTTTAAATAATTTTAGAATACCAAATTTAAAAGGAATTAAGGTGAATAACAGAAAATCAATATAAATACAAAAAAGTAAGAAATGTTGATTGCAAAAGTGATATGGGGAAAAGAAAAAAAACCACAACAATATAATCTCCGAGACCAACTCCTTCATCAGTAGAAAGAATATCGTGTATAACGAGTGTGAGGAAGAAGTAATTGTATGATATTCAAATGGGTGAAAGATGTAGGTCTTGCCAAAAACAAATATTTTGTGGAAGAGAGAGAAGTAACAGAATTAAAGCAATTTCAATATAGAGGGAGGTAATGATAGGAAAGGAAAATAGCTACTTAGGATAGACATCCAGTGGGCATCTAACATCCAGAAGTTATCAAGAGGCCAGTTCCTATTATCTAGATCAGTACAAATATGATAACTGTGTGAATTCTGACAGCAAAAGCAGCGAAACAAGAATCGTTATTACTGTGATGGAATATGCAGCAACTAGATGACCCTTGTGAAAATTTTGTGAATATGATGAATAGTAAGGTTGGTGATTTGTAATAGGACGAAAGAAGAACCGCCTTATTTGTCAATTGTTTATTTGTTTAGTGTATAGGTAGGTAATAAAAGTTGATGCCAGTGAAGCATTTTATTAATATGTCCTGCTGCTTCTAGCAGCTTGGCTGTGAACTGATTCATATGTAAGACTTTCATACTTGTTACTTTTGTCCTTCAAGGGTCAAAATCAGAAAAAAAATCATTCTTAATTTATAATGTAGCCTAAGTGGAGACATAATCTTTTAAATGATACCTCATTTATCGTTTTCTGTTACGTATCAAGGGAGATAAATGGCTCATAAGGGGAAGGGGGAAACCAACACATTATGGAAATAATGATTGATACCTTTTCCAATTAAGGGTCAAATTCCGAAAAATTCCTTTCTTAAGATATGATGTGGCCAAAGCAGAGATATTAATCTTTAAAATGATACTTTATCTATTGCAGTTAGGTATCAAGGAAGATAAACTGCTCATGAACAGAAAAAAAAAAAAAATATCGAAATAATGATACTTTTGCCTATTAAGGGTCGAATTCCGAAAAATATGATGCAACCAATACAGAAATTTTAATCCCTAAAATACGACCTCATTTCTCAATTTTGGTTAGATATCAAGAGAGATAAACAGCTAGTGACAAAAAAATATGTTATGCAAAAAATTATAATTTTACCCTTTAGGGATCAAATTCTGAAAAATTCTTTTCTTAAAATATAATATTGTGACCACAGCAGAGTCCTTAATTTTAAAATGATACTTCATTTATCTATATCGGTTATACATCAATGGTGATAAATAGCTCATGACACAAAAACACGTTGCAGAAATTTTGATACTTTTACCCTTTAGGGGTCAATTTTGGAAAAAAAAAATCGTTTCTTAAAATATGATGCGACCAAAGTGAAGACCTTAATATCGAAAATAATACCTCATTTCTCGATATGGTTAGATACCAAAGGAGATAAATAACTGATGACAAAAAAAATGTTATGGAAATAATGACACTTTTGCCTTTTACGGGTCAAATTTCAAAAAATTATTTTCTTAAAATATGTTGTGACCACCACGGAGTCCTTAATCTTTAAAATGATACCTCATTTATCTATATCAGTTAGGTATCAAGGGAAAAGTTTCTTTCTTAATATATGATGTCACCAAAGCACAGATATTAATATGTAAAATGATACTTCATTTATCAATTTCTGTTAGGAATACAGGGGGAAAATGGATGGTGGTTTAAAAACAAAAAAAAACACATTCCAGAAATATCGACATTTTTACACTCTAAGGGTCGATTTTTGAAAAATTACTTTCTTAAAATATGATGTGACCAAAGAAGATACCTTAATCTTTAAAATTTATCGATTTCAGATTGGTATGAAGGGAGATAATGGCTTGTGACAAAAAATACCTTATAGGGTTTACTATAAAAGGTATGTAAGAAAAGTCAACGCCAATGAAGCAGTTATTAATATCTCTGTGATATGTGTTACTGTTATCTAGCGGCTTGGCTCTAAACTGTCTCATACACACAACATTCTCAGTTAATACTTTTGTCCCTTAAGGGTAAAATTCCGAAAAATTTTGTTATTTTAGAAAGCTGCCCGAGTAGAGAATTTAATCTTTTAAATGATACCTAGTTTATCGATTTCGGTTAGCTGTCAGGTGAGATAAATGGCTCATAAAAAAACAACACACTATTAAAATAATGATATTTTTTCCCTTTAAGAGCAGAATCCTGAAAAAAAAAATCATTCCTTAAAATATGATGTGACCAAAGCAATGATCTTAATCTTTCAAATGAAACCTCATTTATCCATATCGGTTAGGTATCAAACGAGATAAATGGCTCATGACACAAAAACGCATTGTAGAAATATTAAGGGTCCAATTCTGAAAAATTCATTTCTTAAAATATGATTTGACCAAAGCAGAGACCTCAATCTCTAAAATAATACGTCATTTCTCGATTTTAGTTAGATATGAAGGGAGAAAAATAACTCATTATTATGGAAATAATGGTACTTTTGTCCTTTGAGTGTTGAATTCCAAAAAAAACTTTCATAAAATATAATGTCACCAAGGAAATGATCTTAATCTTTAAAATAATACCTCATTTATCTATATTGGTTAGATATCAAGGGAGATATATGCCTCATGACACAAAAATTATATGTAGAAATATTGATACTTTAGCCCCTTAAGGGACCAAATTCGAAAAATTCCTGTCTTAACCCTTTCGTGACCAGTGGGAACTTTAGTTCCCACTTCTTTGTTTTCGGCGTATGTTCACTGGTAATCATTGCTCCCAGGTCTAACTTGTGCTCCCATCTCTGAAATAGTGTGGCTTGCAGAAGCTGTTGTATGTCTACATTCTTAGTCAATCAATGCAGTGGTACGGTTTCTGAGTGTAAGGGACACAATAATTCGACCGCAACAGCTATATTTGTATTCAGCGCTTTTCTGTTGTGTGTGAAGTGACTTGTTTTATATTTTTCTACTTTCATATTTACTAAGAAGACAGTATATGACAGTATTTAGCAAATTTCACTGAAAACCACAGAAATATTGCAAGGAACGTTAGTGGGAACTATTTATCCCAGTGAACTGTTTGGGATGTGCAAACTGTGTAGCTGTAAAATCGGAATTTTGTTTATTTTGCATTTCCCATTGTTTAGAATGACTGGTCTCACGTCAGAAGAGATTCTGTGAAATTTGCACTCCTTACCAGAAGCTGCAGAAGATTCAGATTTCGATGCTGACTCAGATTCTGATGAAGATTGAGCGAATACTTCACAAATTTTGAACGAAGATAGTGGTAACATTATTGTGCAAAGTGATGATAATAGTTTCGATTTGACAATAGAAACCGATCGTGGCGGTGTAACGTTTAGCGTTCTCACCTTGCATTCGGGAGGACGGCGGTTCGAATCCCCGTCCGGGCATCCAGATTTGGGTTTTCCATGGTTTCCCAAATCACTCCAGGCAAATGACGGGATGCTTCCTTCAAAAAAGGTCATGGCCGAATTCCTTACCATTCCTTGCCCCCATCCTTGCCCCCCATCCTTTCCTGTCTCTAAAGACCTCCCTGTTGAGACGTAAAGCAGATAAAAAAAAAAAAGACTATAGAACCTAGCGAAATTGGAAACATGCAAATAGAAGATGCCATCAATGTAGCACAAAGGACAAAGAAAATAGAACAAAAGTAATGTGTAGCAGCTGTGGTGTACCTTTGTGTATAGCACCATGCTTTTCTATATTCCATAGTACATCATCATAGTGAACTCAATGAATTAATACATGTATAAATGAATTATTTCTGATGTTTTTTACACTTAAAAATAAATAAATCCTTTTTTTTTTTTTTTTTTTTTTTTTTCAAATTCCCGAGTTGAGTTAGTCCAGAGTTCAGTGGAAACAATAGATCCCACTAATTTTTTTTTGTAATTATAGACTAATTAATCACATTCAAGATTAAAACTATAATTTTAAGTGTGGTTCCTTAGCGCAATAAAGTGCTCATAAGAATTCCACAACTTCTGTAAATAATTTGGTCACGAAAGGGTTAATATATGATGTCACCAAAGCAGAGATCTTAATCTTTAAAATGATGCTTCATTTATCTATTTCGGTTAGGTATCCCAGGTGATGAATTGCTCGCAACACAAAAAACTGAATTTTAGAAATCTTGACATTTTTTTCCTTTTAAGGAAAAATAAACTTCTTAAAATATGACTTGACCAAAGCGTATATCTTAATCTTCAAAATGATACCTTGTTTATCGATTTCAGTTAGGTATGAAGGGAGATAATGGCTTGTAACAGAAAAACACCTTATCGAAATAATATGTATGATGATTGAATGCTCACGAATTTGAGTGAATACCCTGTGGATCTGACCATTTGTCTTAATTAATAATTGATTTATAACCACACCTATGTAGAAAACAAGAAAATAGATTTTTTTATGGCTTTACGCCTCATTGACATTGATGTCATTAGAAGCCGGAAAGGACTGGGAACAAGGAATAGGAAGCATTCAGGCATGCACTTGGAGTGATTTGGGGAAACCATGTAAAACTCAAATCTGGATGCCTGGGCGTAGATTCGAACTCACGTTTTCCCGAATGCGATGCCAGAGTGTTAACGCTCACTTCCCACGCTCGGTATCAATTGTTGTAAATTATCTTGCAAATGACTTGGGAATGATGGGATATCTGTCTCAAAAATAGAGACTGATCAACGTGGTCAAAGCAGGGTCCATATGAATGTAGAAATATACTGCCATCATGTCACTTGAGCTCATTACATTACATATATATCATCTAATTGACAAAAAAGTGTGTGATATTGTTTTATGAATATTAAAGTCACCTTACATATACACATGTGTCGTATGGTATAATGGGTAATATGCATTTTTATTTTCTATTTGTTCTCATTTATTGCACTCAATTAAAATCACATTTTCATTTTGTTCCTGTGTTTTAAAAAATGGATGAATTCATAATTGAAAAACTGAGAGATCATGAACTTTTATGTTGTCCAATAAATCTGACATGTAACCCCTCTAGAAACTAGTCAAGGATTTACATTTATTGAACTAGTGGCACTTTTCCCAACAGAATATTTTTTTTAAAGACTTTTATTTTTTGCAATTCTAACTACTTTTTTCAAAAAAGGGGTTGTTCCTTTAATAACAATAAACTACCTTGAAGTACAGGTACATTGTTATTTTGTATTTATTGCATCAAATAGCATATTATTCTTCAGCAGTGACAGCTCAGCAAAGCTCTTCTATGTAATTTCTAATAAGCACATTCAAGAAATCAAATTTTTCCTAGCTCATTCAAACATATACATGAGTGCTCCTCCAATCGTTTCATGATTGTGGCACAAAGAGATGAATCTTTTTTATGGCTTTACCCCTCATCAACATCAAGGTCAGTAAAGGAATGGGACAAGGAATGAGAAGGAACTTGGCCATGACCTTTTTAAGGAATCAAAATTGGCCTGAAGTGATTTTGGGATACCATGGAACACTGAACTCTGGACGGCCAGAAATGGATATGAGCTTATGTCCTGTTGAATGAGAGACCAGAGAATTAGCACTCACCCACCACACTGGGTACAAAATAATGAAACTTCCCCCATTGTTTTCGTTAAGGTATCTAAGCACTATACTATTTTTTACTTTCCATGTCGAGAACCACACACACAAAAAACACACATCCAATTTTAAATTCTTCTTTCTAAACTGAAAGGCAAGTTAAGCTAACAATGTCTAGTTTTGAAAATAACGAGAAACTGATATGTCATATGAAAATAGATCTGGTAGCTAAGTTGCGTAAGGCATATGACTGGGGAACCAAAGGTTTCCAGTTTGAATCCCAATCTTGGCTGTAATTTTTACATGCCATAAAACTGACCTTCACCTCTGGCAAAGCTTTGCTATGTTTATGTGAAGTAAACTATGACACTCTGTGGTTCAGATTCCATGTAAAGTTATAAGTCCCATTTACTGGGATAGAACAAACGTGACAAATACACATGTGCAGCTAATTGAAACTCTGTATGTGTCTGCTAAATAATTGTTGTGGTCTTGTTCCAACATAGGAGCTCAGCCACCTATACAGACCACGGCCAAGGGGTTTGCCTTAGCACTTAGCTGCTGGCAGTTGTAAGGACCATAGGCCGATACCGGGGTTGAGTATAGCCTTAGTGCCTCAACTTACACTCTTGATGGTGACTCACAGTTCTCTGTAAAACTTACGAAATAATTTTGATTTGACCATGTAGCCAGGATAACTCAACTTAAATGCTTTAGGTCGCCACAATATTTGTTAACCCACAAATAGAGAAAAGGTAGTAAGCAAACTACTGAAGCACACAAGTTCACTTCTCGAAAATCCAATATTTTATTTTCAAAGTCACAATGTTAAATATGCATTTTTACAGTTGAGTTGGCAAATCGAACACTCTTTACCAAAAGTTGCAAGTTGTGGAGAGAAATTGAAACCGACCAAACCCCTTTAGTAACTTAAAAGTTCACATTAGTCATTAAAGTTAAGATATGACACGACACCCAACATGGTCGCAAACAGTTCACTGACGAGCATAGCCAGTCACGACACTACGATGAAACCGAAGTAATGTTCCTTCACATATTGTTCCCGAAGCACAGGACAGACGAAACCGAAAGTAAGAAGCGACAGACTACATTTTCTAAGTTCTAATTTTACAAATCACTGGTCAAGTCATGCGCGTAGTTGCTCGATCACTTCCCGGCGTACGAATGAGACAACGTGTGCTAACCGCACGAACTATTATAGCCCGGCGCGCGCCTGTGACCTTGGCAAATCTTTCTTTAATTAATATCTTTAAAAGTATACGATAGTTTAATCTGAGATTTTTACAGGGACTTTCTATTATCGAGTTTTATCTATTTTAATTTAATTTAGCATTCCTAAAGGTTTCTATTTCTTAACACTAAACTCATCACGTGACCAATCTTGGCGGACTTTCCCGAACTTCTCACCCGACAATAAATTTTCAAAAACTTAATTACCAGACAAATACTAAAACTTTTTATGAAACCCATATATGTATCAAATCGTCTTAATTAGGGCTATCTACTGATGTAATTTTTAATTTAATATCTCTTTTAATAAAAAAGCTTATTTTTTTCTCTCAATTAAAATCGCTAGTTAAACTTTACCAAATTACTTAATTTTACTACCAAAATATCGGGGATAGTGCTGACTACAGCAGGTGATAAAAGTTCGGTTGTAGCTTTACGCGATTTAAAGATATTGCAAATCTTAGAATTTCTACTTTTACGATCGCGTGCTTCAAAACTTGAACAACGTGGAATATCTCTTAAACCAAATGTTTCCCGATATGATAAATACACTTTAAAATGATTTTTATGGTGGATTGTAACTGTGAGCAAGATTACAGGGAAATTCCTTTTAGTTGAAAACTACTCTTCTCGAAATTTCGAAGTCCCGCCTAAGCAAAACTAGAATTTGCCAAAATTCTAAGGTGCTTACACAGTATGGTAACCATTGCGATCTAACCACAAAAGATGCACCTACCCAATGTCCAAGGCTAGAGGCTAGCAGGCTACCATAGACCCAAGATCCCCCAACGGTTATAGGATGATAGGTGGATAGATCAGATTGGCTTAACTGTGATATGGTTATTTGAGAGGGTTTAGTGCTTCTGTGGAGCTTGTGTTAGAATTAGTAATAACACAGGGCTGGGCGTAAGGAAGAAAATTTACAAGTGTTCTCACAGAGAGTGATAGTACATGAATAGAAATGTTACTTGATAAGTCCTCACAATAGATTATGGCCCATTAGAACTGGATGATATGCTTCATTTGGCGGTGACAGAAGGTGGAGAGGTTGGCCAGTCCCTGATCTTGGCTCCAGCCTTTTGGGCCGAATCGATAAGACTCCAGACTCGTTAACTGAATAAACACTGATTGACTGCCTTAATGACTGACTTGTTCACTGATTGACTCCCCTAGAGACTGGTTAGCCCATATACCTCTCTACCACCTCTAGGCATGAACCAATAAGGTAAGAGGCTTCGAGTGTTACCAGACAAGGGTGCGTGACCACCGACTTGACCTAAAATGGTCTCTTGTGCGCCCTCCATCAGATAAGGCACCAATGACCGTGTACTGTTACTCGCTTAGACCCATAGTTGGTATTAATCCTAGTCTTAGAATTGGCCATAACACCTCACCCTCTGGAAAAATGAAAATTTTTTATGGACATCAAAATTTTCCGTGACCCTCCTCTTTCCACTACTCATATCATGCACCAACTGTAAGTACTCCAATTAAAAGTGGGCCACACAAATATTACACTTCATTAAAGGGATACAATACAAAAGTTTACAACATATTCAAGTCTATAGATTGACTTCATAGCTGAAAGCTTTTACAACATTATTTGGTGGTCCCTGGGGTTATTTTAGGTAAATTAGAATAAGTTATGATTTCATACAGTTAAACCAGGATGAGGTCAGTTGCAACAGAAAGAATAAACACTTGTAGACATCGGAATGTGATGATGTAGGAGCCAACACCCAGTAATCAGCATGCACCCTCTGAGGTGCTGAATCCAAGTGAAAACATTAGAAACAAATTTACTGCTAGCTGCCTGTTGCCCCAATCGCTTACATCTTCTAGGGTTCAACATCCCTAAGTGCTACCAGAAAAATGTCTTCTAATATGCTTGTAAAGTGACAATGTGACTGACTAGGGATCGAAACCCCACACCTGACACCAGATAATTTTTGGTCTTTTATGTTCCTGTTCCAACATAGGATTTCAGACCACCTACACAGACTATGGCCAACGGATCTGCCTTACCACTTCCCCGCTGGCAGTATGGTAACCATAGCAATCTCACCCCGAAAAATGCACCTAGCTAATGTCTCAAGGCTAGACGCTAGCAGGCTACCATACACCCAAGACCCGAGAACTGTTATTGGATGATGGGTGGATAGATCAGATTAGCTTACCTGTGATATGGTTATTCAAGAGGGTTTAGTACTTCTGTGGAGCTATGTTTGAATTAATAATGACACAGGGTTGGACATAAGGCAGTATATTTACAAACGTTCTCACAGAGAGTAATAGTACATGAATGGTCCTACGCCCCATGGCGCCGGTAACAGTAAACAGTAGTAACCAGTCGTGAAAAAAAATCTTTTAAAATTGTCGAAAAGTGTTCCGTTTATAAAAAATCAGATGCTGATGAAACCTTGAAGTATTGTGCGTGTGATATCAAAACAAAAAATCTTAACACAGTGACAATACGCTCGAAATCAAAGGATTTAAAATCACCAACTGGAAGTGCAGACACGAAACAACGTGAAAAGGAACACACAATTCAGCACCTTAAAGAGATTATTTGAAGTCAAGATGAAGACTTCCTAAGGAAGAAATAAATGATATTAAGGATAAAGTGAAATATTTATCTCATCCTGTAGTTGTGGAAGCAAACTGTGAAAAAGGTACACATGTTAATGGCCGGCGTAGCGTTAACAAGAACAACTATACATCAAAGAAGACATTGGATTACCAAGTGAAGCTTTCCAATAAGTTTGAAAAGCTTGGAAAGTGATGTGCAGTAAGACAAAATTCAGATCAAAACTAAAAGATGTGCATCAAACATGCAGAAAAGCAAAACACTGAACAGTGTTTCGAAATGTAAAGAGGACAATAATTGTAAGATTCTACTTTTGTGTGATAGTCAAGGCAGAGATTGCTGGAAAATGTTAAGAGAGAAATTGGGCTCTTCTTACAGTATAGAAACAATAATCACGCCAAATGCTCCTATCGAAGAAGTGACTAAAAACACTGATAAATTGAGCCGAGGCTACAGTTACAAAGACTGTGTAGTAGTAATGGCAGGAACAAACAACGTAGAAGATAGTCATAAAGATCTTTGCAGTGCGCTAAATTCTGTTACATCCTCTGTTAATGCATTAAGCAAAAAAATGAATGTAATGTCACATACAATTCCACCCAGATATGATGTCCCAAATGTAAACTTGAAAATTAAATCAGTTAATAAGTGAGCCGTGCTCGGCCCTCGATCGTCCTCTGATGCTGAGTCCGCATGCTAGTTTCGCCCGTGAGAGAGCGCTGTGGTGCCCTCTAACGGCTGAATGAGTTGATATAATCGGGGACATGAGTCCGGGAAAGTGAGTCGGTCAGCAGCAGCGGCTTGGTTTGTTAGGCCTAATACTTTCCTCAAAGGAGTGCGACGTTAGAGACCCGCTGGTACAGCGAGCTCTTGTAACTTGCCCAGGCAACCCGGAAGTACTACTTGAGGTGGATGTGTGATTCCACCGAGACTGTTCCTCGCTCGCTTTAATCGAGGGAACTCCTCTGCTTAGCCCCGTGTTCGTGTGCGGTTTTCCGCCGATGTGGGAGTACTCTGGTGGTCGGGGCTGGTGGTGACTTCGAGGCGATAAATTGCCATTTTCTAGCCCTGTTGGTATTTGAGATAGAATACCTGATAAATCCAACTGCAAAGTGTGTCGCTTACTGCATTCTTGTTAATTGTGTTACGGGAATGGACAAATTCCCCGATATTTGGTGCTGATCGTGTGTGGGTGGTAACGACTTATGCGCCGGTGTGCACACACTATAGTGTGTCAGAACCTTGGTAAGAACTTGATTCTTAAGGTTAAATTGAAGGACGCTGAGGTAAACTGATTCCTCTTCGTTTGAAATAATTGGTGTATTTGCCTCCTCTGTACAAATTGTGTTTGATACTAGTTATAGATTTGTTACATGATGGTAAATTGGTGAGAGCCTGCCCTGTTATATTATGTTTCCCAGCGTGTAAGGATTTTCTGTTTGGATGTTTAATACAAGTGGAGATATTGTGATTAGGGATATTCTCATGGCTTAACCTGGTTGTTATTGCATTGACTTATGTATTATATTGTATTATATTATTTGTGATTACAGGATTCATTAAGATCATAATCTGCAAGATCGAAGTT
This sequence comes from Vandiemenella viatica, assembly GCA_031002005.1. Taxonomy (NCBI): domain Eukaryota; kingdom Metazoa; phylum Arthropoda; class Insecta; order Orthoptera; family Morabidae; genus Vandiemenella; species Vandiemenella viatica. Next base: position 171,761,289 of record CM061919.1, read on the forward strand.
TTCTTATGTATTGTATTGTATTATATTATTTGTGATATTCTCTATATGTTCGATAGTTGACCATGATTCTTGCAATAAACTGTTTGAACAAGGCTTGCTCTTTATAACCATGCTCCCACATGCTTCCCACTGAGTCCTTAGTGGCTACCACACATATCAGTAAGTACTTCTGGAAGTCCATCAACTCAAGAAAAAATCTCAACAGTGATCGAGTCAGAATTATGTTGAGATTGAAAGATTGAACAGAAGACAATTTACAAGTCATGGGCTGCACATAAACAAATTTGGAAAAGAACATGTATGCAACAGAATTGTGGACTTAATTAAACAAAATCAAAATGTATACAAGAAGGAAACTTGCAAGAAGCAAATGAAACAAACTTTACTAGACAGTTGGGTTTATAGAAAACCAAAGAACAGTGACAACTTCATTGTATCCTCCAAATCAAAATCATGGGGGCAAATGAGTGCTGAAACAAAACCTCTTCAAGCAAGTGTGAATAAAGTATGTGACCATCCAGAAGAAGAAAAACCAGCGGATCAAGCTAGCAACATAGAAGACAAAACAACATATATTTTTTTTAGGGTAAGTGAATCATTAGAAATGCCATTAGAAATCTATAAGGGACCCCAAACTGTTAATGAAAAACCAAGCAATTAGGGATATTCTCATGGCTTAACCTGGTTGTTATTGCATTGACTTATGTATTATATTGTATTATATTCTTTGTGATTACAGGATTCATTAAGATCATAATCTGCAAGATCGAAGTTTTCTTATGTATTGTATTGTATTATATTATTTGTGATATTCTCTACATGTTCGATCGTTGACCATGATACTTGCAATAAACTGTTTGAACAAGGCTTGCTCCTTATAACCATGCTCCACATGCTTCCCACTGAGTCCTTAGTGGCTACCACACATATCAGTAAGTACTTTTGGAAGTCCATCAACTCAAGAAAAAATCTCAACAGTGATCGAGTCAGAATTAATGTTGAGATTGAAAGATTGAACAGAAGACAATTTACAAGTCATGGGCTGCACATAAACAAATTTGGAAAAGCACATGTATGCAACAGAATTGTGGACTTAATTAAACAAAATCAAAATGTATACAAGAAGGAAACTTGCAAGAAGCAAATGAAACAAACTTTACTAGACAGTTGGGTTTATAGAAAACCAAAGAACAGTGACAATTTCATTGTATCCTCCAAATCAAAATCATGGGGGGAAATGAGTGCTGAAACAAAACCTCTTCAAGCAAGTGTGAATAAAGCATGTGACCATCCAGAAGAAGAAAAACCAGTGGATCAAGCTAGCAACATACAAGACAAAACAACATATTTTTTTTGGGTAAGTGAATCATTATAAATGCCATTAGAAATCTATAAGGGACCCCAAACTGTTAATGAAAAACCAAGCAATTTGGAACTGTTTATCCTGCATCATAATGTTCAATCACTCACCAATAAGTTAACAGAATATGAAGTACTACTACAGAATTGGCTAAATCTTAATTTAATTTAATTGCAATGGAGCACAGGCTCCGGTGGCAATTTGCCTACACACCCATCTTCCCCTTATCCTGCACCAACCTACATTTGCCCTCTACAAATTTTATCTTTAAATTCTTTCAAAGTTTTCGGTAAATTATTCATCATTTCTCTTGGTAACTCATTCCAATCCCTGACACCCTTACCTAAAAAAGAGAATCTTCCCACACCCTTGTGCCTGAAATCGAGTGCCAGCTTGTGGTCATGGTAATTTTTTCCTTTCCATGCACTACTTTTCATAACTACTCCAATATCTTTCCATGCCTCATCGCCAGTATATGCCCTGTACACTCACATGACCCTCCTCATCCTCCTCCTGTCTTGCAATGAATCCCATTCCAGTTCCTTTATCATATCCGTCACTGATTGCATTCTGCGATAATTTCCAGAAACAAATCTAGCAGCCCTTTTTTGCACCCTCTCCAACTCCTGTATTTGATATGTAAAATGAGGGTCCCATACTACACTACCATACTTGAGCAATGGTCTGACCAAAGTTTTGTAACCAAATTCCTTGACTTCTCTCGTACATCCCCTCATCACTCTCTCCAACAAGTGCAGAACTTTGAAACCTTTTCCTACCACCTGTCCTGTGTGTCCTGCCCAGTTAAGCTTGTTATCAAAAGTAATTCCAAGATATTTAGATTTCAAGTCTTCAGCAAGCAATTCTTTCCCCACCTTATATTCATAATTAACCTTTTGTTTTTTTATTTGTGTACCTAATAAGCTGACTCTTCTTTTCATTTATCTTCATTCCATGTTTACCAACTCAATTAGATATCCTGTCCAGATCACCCTGCAACTGTTTACAATCCTCTATCATTTTGATTCTTTTATACAACATTATGTCATCTGCAAACAATCTAATTTCAGATTGTAAACAATCAACACAATTATTCATTAGAATAATGAATAGCAATGGTCCCAATATGCTAACCTGTGGCACACCCATTTTCACTTCCACTTCTTTTGATACTACATTTCCTACCTTAGCTTTCTGTTTTCTACCTTTTAAAAATTCTTCTACCCAGCAAATCACTTTCTCATCCACTCCAATGGTTTTTACCTTATTTACTACCATTTTATGGCTTACTCTGTCAAACGCCTTAGACAGATCTAGTGCTACACTATCAATTTGGCCTCCCTTGTCAATTTCATCTGAAATATCTTGCATATATCCCACCAACTGAGATTCGCATGAAAATCCTTGCCTGAACCATGTTGCCTGCTTGAAAACCACTTACGTTCCTCACATATTTTCTGATGTGGTTGCATATCAATTTTTCCATTAATTTACCTACCACTGATGTCAAACTGATTGGCCTGTAATTCTCAACTCTATTTCTCGCCCCTCCTTTATGTACCGGTACTACTATTGCACTTTTGCAGTCCTGTGGTAAGCAGCAAGTGTCTAGACTCAATTTAAATAATGTTTCAAGGTACAATGTCACATTCGGCTATCTTTAAGATATCTGTAGTAATATTATCTTCACCAGCCCCTTTATTTTTTTTTCGGCTTTCTTATTTCCTTCATGATTTCCTCAGGACGAATATCAAATTTTTTACTATCATCATTTCTAATTGTGCTGTTAAGCTCGTTCTCTGAATTAGACACTCCTGTTTCTTATTCATTGTCCCTAATGTTTTCACTGAATCAGATACTTAAAATCTCTGCCTTTTTCAAATCGTCAGTAACTTCTTCTCCATCCTTACCTATAAGTGTCTCTACACCCTCCCTTCCCCTCAGTTTCCTGATATATCCATAGAAATTTCTAGATGCATCAGTCAATGGTCCTCCTGCACTGACAATACTCCTCATAAACCCATCTTAAGCCATTTTCTTTGCTCTTATTAAGTCCTTGTTTAGTTGTTTTAAATATTCCCTACTACCCTGCTGTCTCTTAACCCTCTTATGTTCTTTTCTTACTAACCTCTTTAACCTCCTCACTTCCCTTTTATAGTACATTGGTTCTCTACTTCTCTTTATTTTCTGCCTTGGAATAAATTTTTCTTCCCCCTTTCTTATTATCTCCTTGAACTCTTCCCACCTTGACTCTACTGTACCTGAGCCTTCTTTCCATTTGCTGAATTGTTCTCTGAAATATCTCTTCAAATTTGAAACCTGTGCCTTTTAATAATTGTACCTATTTCCCCCTTCAATTTGGCTGCTGGTTTACTGAATCCTCTAATATCCATCAGAACTGCTTCATGATCACTTATTCCTTCAGTTACTTGATACCTCAAAAGGTTTTCATCGGGCTTAATTAGAAACATATCCAAAATATTTTGTCCCCAAGTGTTTTGCTCAACCACTTGTGTAAATCCTCCTTCCCTAATTAAGATATTTGCAAATCTTTGTTCCCTTGTGTTATTTATCTTATTTCCTTCCCAGTTTACACCTGGTAAATTTAAATCCCCACCGATGATGATCATTCTATTCTCACCTCTGAAATCTGAGTATGAATTTAATCTCTCCCCAAGAGCCTCATCCTCTTCTGTTATTCTTCCACTGCGGTAAAACAGCCAACACACTGATTTTTTCTTTATTACCCCAGAAATCTACCGCAAGTAACTCATGGTCTTGATCTATGGACGCCAGTGAACTGTGGTAGTTTTTGCTAACTAGTATGAAAACTCCTTCACCAATTGCTCCTCTATCTCTGCGGTACACTCTGTAACCATCAGGAAAAACCTCACTGTCTAGTACTTCTTTTTTTAACCAACTCTCTACCCCAATTATTACTTATGGTTCATACATCTCTATTAAGTTTGCCAATTCGATTACTTTGTTCATTATACTTCTACAGTTTACCATTAAAACCCTTACTACTGGCTGTACATTTTCAGAATTTATCTCCTCTTGCCCACTTTTACCGCAGTCAGTTATTGTTTTAGCCACTTCATCTATTTCTTTAAAATCTGTGACTTCCCCATCGCGAATCTGCAATCAGTATCACTTTGATAATCTATTTCTGTCCCTTCACCAGCAGCCCCTAACCTAAAAAAGACACAGTCCTGATCCGATCATCACTGGAAACGGGCTCCCTCACTGCTTTAGCTAACAACTCAGAAAGTACTCCCTTCCCCCTTCTATTTAGGTGTAGGCCATGCCTAGTGAAACCCCACCTACCAATGGTGTTCACAGGCACAACCCCCAACACAGAACTAATGCCTTTCCAAGTAGCACCTCCGTTTCCACATTAACCCGCCTCACAGCACAGTTCAATTGTGGCCGGTCATGGCGACTTAGGACCTGCATGAGCTCCACCCTGGTATGCTGTGCCTCCTTCACCACCTTCCTCAGGTCACTCTCTATACTATAACTCGTGTTTCTATCAATACTATTTCCTGCAACTCCCACTATCACTACTCTATCATCCTTAGTGAAACTCCTACAAAGGGAACCTATATCCTCTATTACCTGGCCTAATGTTGCACTAGGTTTGAAAAAACTTGTGACCTGGTATCTTGTACCTAACTGATCCTGCTAAAGAGAGCCTACACCTCTCCGATGGCTACTACCTAGCAGCAGAACTCTTTTTTCCTATTCTTGCCCTGCACGCCCTTATTCCTAAAGGTCTGCTGCATCTTACCTACTCCTACATCTACATGAGGCTCTTCTCCTCCTGACTCTGGCAACAGGTCAACCTATTTTTCCCCACAATTACTGAAGTGTCTGGCTTGTTCATCCTGTTAACCATGTTTCTCCTACGACCTGTTACCAGCTCCCACCCATCCTTATCAACTTCCTTCAACCCACTATCTGTACTTTCTGCCTCTACAGCTTGATCCTCGACAAGCTCAGCCCCCACAGGCTGTGCCTGTGCAGTCTGAGCCTCCACAGGCTGGACTTCCACAGGTTGAGCCTCCACAGGCTGAGCCCCCACAGGCTGAACTTCCACAGGCAAGGCCACCAAAGACCACGCCTGCAGAGTCTGAGCCTCCACAGGTCGAGCCTCAAGAACCCTGATACTCTCACACAACTCCCTAATTGTTTCGCCCATCTCCTACAACCTATCATCCCTAAAACGCAGTGAACAAAACCATGGGAGAGCCTCATTTATTTCCCGTTTCCTCTTCCCCACATGCCCAGTGAAACCACTTCTTACACCAACTACAACCCATCCCCTTCGCAACGTACCTACGACAGGCGCCACAGTTTCCAGTCATGATTTTCCCAAATACTTGAACCATCTTGTTTATACTATATTTCTTAACATTTTTTACTAAATATGATAGGCGCTATACTCGACTAACTGTTGAATTGTTAAATATACAGGGTGTTACAAAAAGGTACGGCCAACTTTCAGGAAACATTCCTCACACACAAACAAAGAAAATATGTTATGTGGACATGTGTCCGGAAACGCTTACTTTCCATGTTAGAGCTCATTTTATTACTTCTCTTCAAATCACATTAAACATGGAATGGAAACACACAGCAACAGAACGTACCAGCGTGACTTCAAACACTTTGTTACAGGAAATGTTCAAAATGTCCTCCGTTAGTGAGGATACATGCCCTCCATCGCATGGAATCCCTGATGCGCTGATGCAGCCCTGGAAAATGGCGTATTGCATCACAGCCGTCCACATTACGAGCACAAAAAGTCTCTACATTTGGTACCGGGGTTGCGTAGACAAGGGCTTTCAAATGCCCCCATAAATGGAAGTAAAGAGGGTTGAGGTCAGGAGAGCGTGGGGGCCATGGGAGTACAGTACATACTAACGAAACTAAAATGAGCTCTAACATGGAAAGTAAGCGTTTCCGGACACATGTCCACATAACATATTTTCTTTGTTTGTTTGTGAGGAATGTTTACTGAAAGTTTGGGCGTACCTTTTTGTAACACCCTGTATTTAATTTGATTGAAGTTTTATGAAAAATGACTAGGTAACTAAACTACTTAAGAACCAATGAATAAAACTTGAGCTAATGGATTTTGAAACAAACTTAAGATGGTAGGTCGATACTATTTAGTGCTAATGTGGATAACAACTATTTTGTTACTTATGAAAGTTTTTTTTAAAAAAAAGAAAGGTAGCACTGATATATTTAGGATGCAAAAAAGAGCAGTGAGAACTATATGTTGCCTAAAAAGACTAGAATCGCGTAGAACACATTTCATAAACCTCGCCATTTTAAATGTTCCATGTTTGTACATCTATGAAATAGTTCTTTTCCTCCTAAGAAACACTAAACTAATAAAAAATGATATGGTACATAATTACCTCACTAGAGGACATTCAGACATCCACAAAATGTTTTGCAGGACTACTACATATCAAAAAAGTATTTTAAATTCAGGAATAACACTCTATAATAAAATACCAGATGAAGTAAAAAATGATTCCTGTAGCTCATTTAAAATAAAAGTAAAGGCATTTCTAGCGAGGCACAGTTTTTACTCTATTAGTGAATATATGGACTCATAAAAAAATGGGTTTTAGGATTCATTCAAATTTTGTTTTCATCAACTACTGTATTGTTAAATTCTCTTCATGTACACTTGTTTTGTCATTGTATTATCAATCCTGTATATAAGTCCCATCACCTCATAATAATATGTAACATCTAATCATCAAAATGACTTATCCAATGTCAAATGTGCACCTGTACTATAAATTGACTACATGGATCAATAAAAAATCTAATCTGAACAGAAAGGTTAATTGATAAATCCTCGCAATAGATTATGGCCCATTAGAACTGGATGGTATGCTTCATTTGGTGGCGACAGAGAATGCAGAGGCTGGCCGGTCCCTGGGCTCGACTCCAGCCCTCTGGGCCAGGTCGACAAGACTCCCAACTCGTTAACTGAATAAACATTGACTGACTGCCTTAATGACTGACTGGTTCACTGATTAACTTATTGACTCCCTTACAACCTGGTTGGCCTATATACCTATCAAATACCTCTGGGCATGAACCAATATGGTAAGTGGCATTATCAGACAAGGTTGCGCAACCGTCGATGACCGTATAAAGTATGGTTACTCGCTCAGACCCATACTTGGTACTAATTCTAGTCTTAGAACATAGCTTTGCCATAACATAATCCTTCTGGAAATCCTGGCTAACATACAAAACACACATGGTTGATGCATTAAATAGAAAGATAGTAAATAAGTTAGAAAAAGCTAAAACGAAGAACACCACCACGACACCACACCAATTCAACAACCAAAGCACAAATACTTCAACAACAGTAACACCTCAAATCACACAAACATCCAACAAGATAGAACACAAGGGAAAGAAGTGGTATACTATGACATACTCAAACAAGCATACACACAGGGTAACAAATATATTTAAGAGACAAGGGATAAACATTGCTCTCAAAACAGACAATTCAATACAAAAACAAATCAGAACTCAAGCACAAACAAATAAATTCTATAACTCTGGCGTATACCAGCTCACATGTCAGAATTGTGATGCAGTTTGTATCAGCCAAACTAGGAGACAATTCCAGACATTATATAAGGTACACTTGAAGGCATTAAAGTATAGTAATCATTCAACTTTTGTCGAACATCTCTTAGAAAATAACCATTTGCCCACTAACATAAATACAGACATGAAAATCCTAACAACACAATATTCTTATTCTTCAAGAAAATTATCAAATTCAGGAAAATACGTACTCAATGATCAAATAAACTTAACCAACCAAACTTTATTCAATCTAATAAATACCCAAAGTGACATATAACAGCATTAAACACTCAAATTTCACCACAACAGTAATTTAACACCACATTGCATTTCCCCCATCCACAAGACATACACATTTTGGCTAAAACAAAGAAAAACACACACAGAAAAATGTAAGTGTGAAATTTCAAATTCTCTGCTCACGCTACTTCCGACAGAGCACAGCTGGAAAACAACTGAACCACAGCAGCGCACACTCAAAACTGAAGTTTGACAATGTCATGGACAAAAACTGTTCTTCCAAAGTGCATTCATACGATATAAATTTTGTACAAACTGCATAATATGTACAATAATGTAAACAGCATGCTGGTTGAGGTCACAGGCGACCAACAACCACACCTTAAAACAGATATGTAAAATGTAAGTGATAATATGAGTATACCTCATTACATCTATGTAAATAAGACATTCTGCTTGATAATTCAAAACTTATATCTAAATATAAGTCATCTTTATGCTTCCTATATATATAAAAAAAATTCGTTTTAAGAAAAAAAACATGTTGTAATATCACAAATTACAGAAAACATTGTACGCTGAAGATACCTCGATGAGAGGCGAAACGCATCCGTCAAATAAGTATTAGCAAAAACAGTTGTACTGGCGTAATTAATAGAGAATAATTATTAACATTTAATGTTATTCGTGTTCTTGTCTTTTTTGTGTGTTCACACTATGCAACAATCATCTAAGGTAAGTGGTGGTTCATTTCGCTATCCTATTTTGTAATTCCTACTCACTACTTAGCACCTATTATTTCGTGGTTAATATATATATATATATATACTGACCGGTCAAATTGGGATTGATTTAACAGCACACTTTTTTTTATTCTGGATGAGTATTATATGTACCAAGTTTCATTAATTTGGCACCAGCCATTTTCAGAAGTAAACTAGATATTGATATCACTATATTAAAGAAGCTAGATACTTCAGAAATTGTGGGGAAAAATAGATATGACCTGTTACCAAAGTCAGGAGGGGAAGAGCCTCATGTAGATGGAGTAGGTAAGGTGCAGCAGGCATTTAGGAATAAAGGCGAGCAGGGAAAGAATAGAAGAAAGGGATTCTGCTGCTAGGTAGTAGCCATGGGAGAGGTATAGGCTATCTTCTACAGGATCAGTTAGTCACAGATTGCCACGTCACTAGCTTTTTCAAATTTAGCGCAAAATTAGATCAGATAATAGAGGATGTAGGCTCACTTTGTAGGAGAGTCACTAAGGATGATAGAGTAGTGATAGTGGGAGGTGCAGGGAATAGTATTGATAGAATTATTAACTGTAGTGTAGAGAGTGACCTGAGGAAAATTGTGACAGAGGCACGGCATACCAGGGTTGAACTCGTGCAGATCCAAAGCCGCCAAGACCGATCATAGTTGAACAACACTGTGAGGTGAGTAAACGTGGATTCAGAGATGCTGGTTGGGAAAGGCATTAGTTCTGTCTTGGGGGAAGGGGAGGGGGTGCCTGTGAACAACATTGATAGATGGGATTTCACTAGGGATGACCAACACCTAAATAGTAGGAGCCAGGGTGTATATTCTAAGTTGTTAGCTAAAGCTGTAAGGGAGCCCATTTTCAATGATGATGGGGTCAGGACTGTAACTTTTTTAGGTTAGGGACTGCTGGTGAGGGGATGAAAATAGATAATCAAAATGATATTGATCCACAATGGGAAAAATCAGAAATACTAAATAAAGCGAAGCTGCTGAAACTGACTGGGGCAGAACTAGGAAGGAGGAGGTTAATGCTGAAAATATCACAAATCCAGTAATAAGGGTGTCATTGGTGCAAATTTACTAGAGATACACAAACCACAAGTAATTATAGGTGCAGTATCCTGGTTAAAAGAAGAACTAGGCTATAAGGCTTACAGTGTTCCACAGAGATAGAGGAGCAGTTGGTGGAGGAGTTTTCATACTCGTTAGCAAAAACTATTACTTTACCGGTGTTCATGGATCATGCGTTACTTGGGATAGATTTCTGGGGTTGTAAAAAAAAAAAAAAAAAAAAAAAAAAAAAAAAAAAAACAAACAGGGTACTGGCTGCTTACCACAGTGGAAAATGACAGATGAAGATGAGGCTCTTGGGGAGAAACTGAATTCATACTCAGATTTCAGACTTGAGAATATACTGGTAATTATTGATGGGGATTTGAATTTACCAGCTGTTAACTCGGTAGGAAATAAGATTAATAACAAAAGGGAATAGAGATTTGCAAATACCTTAATAAGGGAAGGAGAGCTAACACAAGTCTGTAGAGCAGAACACTAGGGGAAAACATGTTGGATATATTCTTAATAAAGCTGGATGATAACGTTGTGGGATGTCATGTAACTGAAAGAATAAGTGATCACGAAGTAGTTCTTATGGATATTAGAGGATTTAGTAAACCAATAGCCAAAATTAAAGGGGAAAATAGACCTAAGTATACCTGTACAATTATATTTCGAACATTTCAGTCAAAGTTCTAGCAAATGGAAGGATGGCACAAGTACGGTAGAGTCAAAGCGGAAGAGTTCAAGGAGATAATAAGAAGAGGAGGAGAAATATTTATTCTTAAGGGGGAAAAAAAATAAAGAAAAGAAGACAACCCATGTACTATAATAGGTAGGTGAGGAGGTTAAACAGGTTGGTAAGAAGAAAACATAACAGAGTTAAGAGACACTAGGGTAGTAGGGAATATCTGAAACAACTGAACAAGGAATTAATAATAACAAAGAAGGTGGCTAAAGAAGGGTTTATGAATAGTATTATTGGTGCAGGGGGCCCACTTATTCAGGCATCTAGAAATGTCCATGGCTGAGTTAGAAATCTGAGGGGAAGGGAGAGTGTTGAAACAATTATAGATAAGGGAGCGTGCACAAATTACATAGCCTGGTCCAGGGGAGAGAGAAGGGTTGGCTGGAAGGCTACGCTGGGCTACATGGGTGGAGGGGGGGGTTCCGAGCCAGGCCACGTAGCTTTCCTTTCATAACATTTTGCACAGTTAAAATGAGGAACAGAACTCACAACAGCATGTGAATATTTATTTCCGTCATTTAATTATCTCAGTGTTTAATTTACAATAGTCTGACAACAGAAAACAGTACAAAATGTCTTCTGGAATAAAGGGGAAAAAAGCTACGTGCTACATGGGGAGGGGGAGGGGGGGTAGAGGCTAAAGCCACGTAGAGTTATGTGGGAGGGGGGGGGGAGAGGGGGTTCACGGTAGGCCAAAATGCAGCTACGTGGTTTATGCACACTCCCTAACAAATGGGAAGAAGTTATTGAGGATTTGAAAAAGGCAGAGATTTTAAGTAACTGGTTTAGTGAAACCATTAGGGATAATGAATCAGAAATGAGAGGGTGTAAATCAGAGAATGAGCTTAACACAATAAGAAATGAGCAGACCAAAAAAATTTAAATTCATTCTGAGGACATCTTGAAGGAACTAAGAAAGCTGGTGTAGATAATATTGCTACAGATGTATTAAAGATAACCAGATGTGACATTGTACCTTATCCTGAAATATTATTTAAACTGAGTCTGGATACTTGTTGCTAATCAGAGGGTTGGAAAAGTGCAATAGTATAGGGGTGAGAAATAGAATTGAAAATTATAGGCCAATTAGTAGGTAAATTAATGGAGATATTGATATGCAACCACATCAGAAATAAATGTGAGAAGCATAAGTGGTTTTCAAGTTGGCAAAATGGCTTTAGGCAAGGATAATCATGCGAATCTCAGTTATCAGGATATATGCAACATATTTAGGAAGAAATAGACAAGGGAGGTGAGAGTGCTGCACTAGACCTTTCAAAGGCCTTTGACAGAATGAGCCATAAAATGGTGGTAAATAAGTTTAAAAATCTTAGAGTGGATGAGAAAATGATTATCTGGGTAGAAGAATTTTAAAAGGGAGAAAGCAAGCAATGTCAAAAGAGGTGGAGGTAAAAATGTGAGTGTCACAGTGTAGTATATTGGGACCACTGCCATTCATTATTCTAATGAATAATTGTGTCATTGATTTATAGTCAGAAGTTAGGTTGTTTGCAAAAGACATAACTACAGGGTGCGTCACCAAAATCCAGACAAATCGAAGAGTTTTTTGAAACAATTTTTTTTTTCACAAAATATTAAATATAACAAAAAATACTTTTGCATGGTTTATCAGGGACCTCTATAGAAAATAATTATTCAATATATCCCCCTTTAGCTTCAATAACTGCCTCCAGTCTCGGCCTGAAGCGGTCGCATGCTCGACGTAATGCAGCCGAGTCCATGGCGGCGAATGCTGCTTCAATGGCGGGTCTCAATGATGCGACGTTTGGATGCCGAGACTTGTTGGACATCCTTTCAACTACGCTCCAAACGTAGTAATCCAGAGGATTTAAATCGGGACTGTTTGGAGGCCAAAATCCTTTGACCAAAACATGTCCAAATTATCGGACATCCAGTTTTGAACCAAATGGCTGGTGCACCGTCTTGCTGGAAAACATACGGAGTTCCAGACGCCACTGCATCAATCCACGGCTTCACAACACTCAAAATAACGTTCAAATAAACTTCTTTTGTCACAATTTCCTTGTTTTTAAAAAAATGTGGGGGCATGACATGACCCTCGCTCGACACAACACTTAGCACGTGAACACTGGCAGGAAATTTTGTTCTGGCAACAATAGGGATATCCTGTGGATCATGTGCAAGCCGAATTATTTCAACTGCTGAGCGCCCAGCACGAAGACCTTTGACAATCGCGGCTCTTTTATCATACTCCGCACTTCCCTTCAACATCATGGCCATTTTGAGGTTACCACTGTTTACTAGAAACGTTAGACACTGCAGAGCGCCAAACACGACCTCTGGCGGAAGAAAAATGTGGCGGGAAATTTAAATTTAAAATTGTCCGGATTTTGGTGACGCACCCTGTATATAATAGGATCACAATTGGAGAAAACTGAAAAGCTGCAGGGCAACCTGGACAGGGTAGGTAGCTGGGTAGGTCAGGATGGAATGAAAATAAATGCCACAAAGAATCAGTTTACTAGCTACATAGATAAAAAAAACAAAAAATGTAAAGATGGAAGTGACACAGAGTAGCTTATTGGGACTATTGCTAATCATTATTCTAATGAATTATTGTGTTGATGGTTTTCTATCAGAAATTAGATTATTTGCAGATGACATCTATACTAATATTATAAATGCTAAAGTAACTCTTGCCGTCGTTTCATTTTCAGGGATAAATGGTTAACCTGATCTTAATGAAATTTGGTAAGGAAATAATATATGCTATTATGATAGACAAAGATACTTTTTCCGTATCAATAATACTTATCGTGTTGGAATTTTGAAAAACAAACTGAATGATGGTAGATGCATAACATGTGTATGTATATGTAAAGATGTTCGGCAGAGCAGAATGGTAGCTCAGTGGTTCTGGCGCTTACTTCCTTGCTAATGATCTTGCTGTCGATGCACCGTAAAGCCATAATGCTTGCTTCCTGAAGTTCTGAGTGTGGTCTCCGGTTAAAATCCCAGGCAGAGCAAAATTTTTTAAGAATTGTTTTTCATTGTATGAGCCATGCCTGGACATTCCATTGTTCAAACTTCATATTAAACTGTAGGTCACACAAATGGAGGGGTAGAATGCGTGGCAAATCACAAGTGTTTAATTTTTATGCCATAATGGTCCCTCAGGTTTTTTCCCCCTTGCAGTCAGTTAGTGTGTGATGTACACTAATTAGAAATGCTTAAGTAAGTCTCTGCCTCCTGAGTACGATTTGACGAGTAAATAACTATACCAATAGGTACTACTTTGTAACATTAGGAAGGACTTTGAATACTTTTTAAATGTGTATAACAGTTTTAATCATGAAATTTTTATAACCTATTGAATGGTGACAGACAGACGGATACATATCTATGTCTGTAATGTTATATCAGTTGCTCAGGCTGTGCTTCTCTCACAGTCAGTCAGTGTATGATTTGTTAATAAATTTTATTTATGGACAAAATTTATTATTTAGTATAGATGTCATACTATTGCTTTGTGTCTACCTAAAATTTTCTGGCTTTAGTTTATTTTTTGACATGTCTCACAGGAGTAACATGACTCACAGGAGTGAAGCAAGGTAAACCTCTAGCAAAGCATGAGTAGCTAAAGTTATTAGAACCCAAGAATCTGATGCTTGTGCTGTTATATGGCCATGACCCATCCAGAGAATTCAGTTCACTCAGCCAATCATTAAGTCTGATCCGTCACCTGTTTTGTAGTCCAAGTGGATGCAATATGGTCTGATGGGAGACAACACGTGACCTGCTCCGTCCACGTTAGCAGGAGCCATGTGTTATGTAGTTTAAGCCCATTGTTTCATGGGATGTTTGTCTGGATGCTTGTCAATTTCCAACACCTCCTCTACCCTCCTTAGCCACCACTGATGGTCGGGGACAGAGCAGGTCACTTCATAAACATAACTTTAGCATCCTTCTTTGTTGTTATTAATTTGGTATTTAGCTTTTACAAGTAATCACTACCACCTTGCTGTCTCTTGACTGTTGTATTCTCTTCTTACCACCCTCTTTACCCCTCCTAAATTCTCTATTATAATATGTAGGTTCCATACTATTATTTATATTTGTTTTGAAATAAATATTTCTTCTACCATTCTTACTATCTCACTGACCTGTTTCCATTTCAACTCCACTGTACTTCTGTCTTGGTATCATATACTAAACCTTCCCCTGAGATATGTCCAGAATTCTGAGATATGTGACTTTTTATAATTGTACCTATTACCACCTTCAATTTTTGCCAATGGATTACTAAACCCTCCAATATTCATCAGAACTGCTTCACGGTAACATAATCCTTCAGTTACTTGAGACCCCTCAAGATTATCTTCAGACTCATGCTCTGATCTATCCCTTGTGTAAAACCTCCTACTCACAGAAAGGTATTTGTATATTTCTGTTCAGTTGTGTTAGTATAACCTTACTTCCTTCCCTGCTGATATCTGGTAAATTTAAATCCCCACCAACAATGATAATTAATGCTCAACTCTACATTTATTTAGATTCTCCCCAAGAGCCTCATCTTCATCATTCACTCATTTTTTTTTTAATCATTCCACAAATCTACTGCTAGCAACTCATGGCTATGTTCTATCAATACCAATGAACTATTGCAATCTTCACAAACCAATATTTATTACTCTTCTCCAATTGCTCCTCTATCTCTTTGGTACACACTATAAACCATCAGGGAAAACCTCACTGTCTAGCACTCCATTCCTTTTAGGAAGACACTACACCTGTAACTACTTGTGATTTTTTTACTTCTATTAAGTGACAAACTTTATTACTTTGTTCATTATATTTTTACAGTTCATAAGACCACTGGCTTTGTGATATTTTCAATGTTAATCCTCATCTTCCCAGTATCAGCCCTAGTTTCATCTCACCAACAACCTCCAACCTAAAAAAGGCACAATCCTGACCCCATCACAACTTGAAGTAGTCTCTCTCATAGCTTTAGCTAAAAACTCAAAAAGTACCCCCTTGCCTCTTCTATTAATGTGAAGGCCATGTCTAGTGAAACTCCGCATAGCAATGGTGTCCACAGCCACAACATCCAAGACAGAAGTATTGCCTTTTACCTCTGCTTCCATGTTTGCACAACCTCACAGCATTGTTCAACTATAGCTAGTGATGACTTAGGACGTGTGAGTTCAATCCTGGTATGGTGCACCTCCTTCACCATTTCCAACAGGTATTTCTCTGTACAATAACTCATGTTTCTATCAATAATATTCCCTGCACTACCCACTATCATTATCCTACTTAGTAAAACCCCTACAGAGTGAACCTGCATCTCCTATCACCTGATCTATTGTTGCACTAGGTACAAAAAAAAACTTGTAATATGGTTGCCTGAGCCTAACTCATCCTGCAGAAGAGGGCTTATGCTACTAACTACCAGCAGAACTCTCTTCTTCATATTTTTTCCCTGCACAGAAGCAACAGAGTAGATTACAAACATGTTGGAGATCTTCCCTATAAAGTGTGATTATAGCTTTGTGGTATCTCTAGTAACTGAAGAAATAAGTACTCAGGAAGCAGTTCTGACTGATTTCGGAGGGTTGAGCAAACCAGTTGTAAGCTACCTTACTCCTTATTTGCAATATTTAGTTAAAAATCCGACGAAGTTTGGGTTAACATTTGATACACGATACCGCAGTCTAAAATCGAGACAACAACACTTCAGAGTTAGGAAAGTAAATAAACAGGACATAATAATAATAAATAAACAGTTTCTAAGAAAATATAAATTGTAAAACTTAACCTAAATGAGTGTTATCCATAGGTTTCCATAACTGCAAGTAAACAGATTTGGTTAAGCAACCATATCACTAATATTCCACACATCTCGACACAGTAAAGCACTTTTATAATATTAATTTCACCGTTTTATATTAAATTCACTAGTAACTCGCAGTTTCCGACAGATTTAAAGCAATAAATATGATTTTTAAAACATCGAACCATGTGCTAACTACAATGAAATGTTTCAGTCCAGTCAAGTAGTTTCAGAGCTCCAAAAGTAGATTTAATAACACTAAATAACAGGCAGATTAATATTCTTTAAGTTTCCAATAGCCATCAACCGATAAATAAAAGATATAAATAAGTTGAAAATCATAATCCTACTACGCAGAAACAGCCCACTTCTAAACGGAATTTTGATCTGGCAAACATATTTCACGAACTAAAAACTTTCCTAAAACACTTAAATTAAATAAAGGAACACTTTAAAAATAGTCTAAGGAAGAAATAAGCTTTAAATAAAAAGTGAACAAAATTGAGTAATGCTGCAAAACTATCAAATTTTAGAAATTCCATAACTTTCGATATACTCAACCGATTTGGAAAATTTTTACCACCTGGTAATCAGCAGGGACAGGAGAATAGTTTGAAAATAGTCTAAATTTGATATTTTAAACTTTAGCAAATTCACATTCCGGATATGACGATTTTCAGTTTCAAAGTCGGCTAGCTTTCCTATTTATCGAACTTCATAAATAGTTTACACCGGTCTGGAGGCTCTGAGAATAAAAACACACACAGCACAACACTTGGTACAAAACGCTTTTCATCTCATGATTTTCTGGAAGCCCTCAGCTTGTAAAAATAACTTAGTACACCTGTTGATCATCGCAGTATAGGCATTTTCCATAAAGGAAGGTCCGGGGGTTGTTCTCGTGGCACAATTCGGAAGTCTCGGGTCAAGTTAACACGTACTGTGTTAAACGAAATTGAGCGATCTCGGCGCGCGGGCATTCATGGGTAACCGGAAACAGTGATGGCGGGCATGCTAGGGAGGACATCTTTGAAAACTTGAACTTTACTAGACATGTGATACTTCGATAGTAGAACTTCATTTTCGGATTCGGGGTTGAGCGGTCTGTTCTGTTTCATTACTTGTTATCTTACAAGTGACGTTTAGTCTGATGCCTTAGCTAACTGACATTTAATGTACTGTGTGAAAAATTTTCAGAATATATTTTTTTTGTGACATAGACTTCAACAACTTTCATTTCTAAATTAGTACCCTCCTTACATGGGGTTAATTATGTAAGTGGTGGCCGGCTTTATAGTACAGTTAGCATTTTCAAAGGTTATTCACAGTTTTAGAACATTTCTCTGACTTTTCATAGTATTTGGAAGAACTCAAGTTTAGGTGTACAAACTGATACGTACCCCGGTATGGGTTTGGATCCTAACACAGTGGCCAAACTGAAAGTGCTAATAGTTTGATAACACTATAAAGGACTACTAGACGACCCATGCGAAAATTTCGCGAATAAAATGAGATGAATAGTGAGGTTGAATGCTTGTAATACAATGAAAAGTAGAACCTTAACCTTGTAGCAAATATTTTTTTTTTAATGTAATAGGTACGCATCAAAATACTCGCAACATATTACAAAACAGTTAGGAAAATTTAAAACACTCTGTATTTATGACAAACTGTCACTGACCTTAACAGAATAAAACCAACCAGAACAAAATGCACACAACATATCAACATCCAAAAAAAAAAATCCGAAAAGCTACTTATTGAATAAAAATAAGTTTATTGACATCTCTGAGATATCCGCTGTTGCAATCTAGGGACTCTGAACAGTCTCATACGCGCTACCACTTTAAGCGCCAAATTCCGAAAAATTCTTTCTTAATTTATGATTTTACCTAGCTGGAGACATTAATTTTCAAAACGATATCTTATTTATAGATTTCGGCTAAGTATCAAAGAAGATAAATGGCTTGAATAAATTTGAAAAAAAAAAACACGTTGTATAAATAATATTGATACTTTTGTCCTTTAAGGGTCAAATTCCAAAAAATTCCATTTATAAAATATAGTGTGACCAAAGGAGCTACCTTGATCTTTAAAATGATGGCTGATTTATCGATTTCGGTTAGTTATCAAGCGAGGTAAAAAAAAGTTTTGAGAAATGAAGATATTTTTACCCTTTAAAGATAGAATGTGGAGAAAGTTTTTTCTTGAAATATGATGTGACCATAGCGGATAATTTAATATTTAAATCAATACCTCATTTATTGAATTCAGTTAGGTATCAAGGAAAATAAATAGCTGGTGACAGAAAAATGCGTTGTAAAAATATTAATACTTTTGCCCTCTAACGTTAGAATGTTTTAAAATTTCTTTCTTAACATGTATTAACTTAACCGAAGACATTACTAAAACCTCAATCTTTTAAATGATACCTCGTTTATCAATTTTTTTTAATTGTGAAGGGAGATAAATCGCTGGAGATACAAAAAATGCATTTTAGAAAAATTAAAATTTTTGCCCTATAAGGTTCGAATTACGAAAAATTCATTTCTTAAAATGTAATGTTACCACGATGGAGACCTTAGTCTTGAATATGATATCTCATTTACCTATATTGGTTAGATATCAAGGGAGATAAATAGCTCGTGACACAAAAATGCGTTGTAGAACCATTTATACTTTTTCCCTTTAAGGGTTGAATTCCAAAAACTTCTTTCCTAAAATATGATGACACCAAAGATGAGACAATATTCCTCATAATCTTACTTGATTTATCGATTTTGGATAGATATCTATGGAGGAAAGTGGCTCGAGACACAAAAAAACGCATTTTAGAAAAACTGAATTTTTTGCCCTTTAAGGGATGAATTACGAAAAATTCCTATCTTAAAATATAATGTTACCATGGCGGAGACCTTATTCATTAAAATTATACCTCATTTATCTATATCGGTTAGATATTAAGGGAGATAAATCGCTCGTGACACAAAAATGCGTTATAGAAAATTTTATACTTTTTCCCTTTAAGGGTTGAATTCCAAACATATTCTTTCTTAAAATATGTCACTAAGCTGAGACATTACTCCTCATAATCCTACCTCATTTATCGATTTTTGTTAGATATCCAGGGAGATAAATGGCTCGAGATACAAAAAACACAATTTAGAAAAATTGACATTTTTGCCCTTTAATTACGAAAAATTCCTATCTTAAAATATAATGTTACCACGGCGGAGACCTTATTCTTTAATATGATACCTCATTTATCTATATCGGTTAGATATTAAGGGAGATAAATCGCTCGTGACACAAATAGAAAATTTTATACTTTTGCCATTTAAGGGTCGAATTCCGAAAAAATTCCGTCTTCATATATGACGTCACTAAAGCGTAGATCTTAATCTTTAAAATATTACTTCATTAAACGATTTCAGATAGGTATCCAGGAAGGTAAATGACTCGTAACACAAAAAAACAGCATTTTAGAAATATTGACATTTTTGCCCTTTAAGGGTCGAATTCCAAAAAGTTCAATTCTTAAAATATAATGTGTCAAAAGTGGAGACCATAAGCTTTAAAATAACATCTCATTCATTGATTTCAGTTAAGTATGAAGAAAGATAAAGGCTTGTGACAAAAAAAATACCTTACAGAAATAATATATATGATGATTCAGGAATGGAAGGGTGCAAATCAGGGAATGAGCTTGTCCATACAAGTGGAGATAAGCATGCTAAAAATTTTGAATTTCATTGTAAGTCTATAATCAAGGACCAAAAAAATCTTAAAACATGTAAAGGGGTTGGTGTAGATTATATTACTACACATTTATTAAAGTTAGCTGAATATAACATTGTAACTTATCTTGAAATGTTATTTAGAATAAGTCTGGAGACTCTCTGTTTACCAGACGACAGGAAAAGTGCAGTAGTAGTACCAGCCCATAGACAAGGGGGGCAACAAAAAGTGCTGAAAATTACAGGCCAATTAGTTTGACATCAGTGGTAGGTAAATCAATGAAAAATCAGAGGCAGCCTTAGGTGGTGGTGAGCAGGGCAATCGCCCGGGGCCTCACTCTTTTAGGGCCTCGCACAACACCCCGAGTAGAAAATTTAATAAATATGAACTTTTTATTTTATCCTTACCTATTAGTTTTAACAATAAAATAAAGTTGGTTTATTCATAGTAAAGTATACATTAATAGTAATAAGTGTCTAAATAAAATTTCCCATTTAGATTTATTCAATGTCACAGTCGTATAAATGTAATATTAACAGCATCAAAATTAATTAACACATCAGTAAATAATTTTTTGTAATTTTACTGTAAAATACGATTGAAAAATTAATTACTATTTGAACTCACTTGAACGCTCGGGGAATTCCCGTGTTCATTTTGTTAAGTCACCTTACGCTTATTTTGCTAGCAGCTGTTAGTTCTGACCACACTTGGCCGATATCGGTCCCCACTGTCACTGCAAAGACAGTCGGCCGTGTGATGGATTGCTCGCCCCTCTCCTGTTCACACTTGTCCATAGCTCATCCATATAAAAGACATGTTCATACTCAGTCTTCTCTTGTTTTCATGTGATTGTTTCACGGAACCAATGTTCAAAAATTCCCGTAAAAGTGAGGTACATAAGCATACTTTATAATCTATGAAAGTAATAAAGTATGTTAAAATACTTTCTTTACCTGACTCACATTATCACCTCACTGGTATACAAACCATTATTGAAAGTCTTTCGCACACTGTGCTGGACTGAAAGATTCTAATGCATTTGAACGCATTCACAATACATGTTAAACATCAATCAGTTCACACTTGACTGGTTTCTTCTGTTTGTGGTTACTTTTGATCCACTCGATATTTTTTATTAATAAAGAATGAGATCATTGTATATTTTAATTTAAGTGCAGACTGTAAAGATGCTGTATAAAATTTCATGTATTCTCAAAGAACTAGTCACAGTTTCTTACTGGCTGCATGGTGCACCTCTCTCGTAGCCACTTAACTTACTCCGGTAATCCTTCCAGGAAAAGGAGGAGACCTACAGTTTAATGTGGAATTACAACTACCGAGGGTACTAGCGTTTCGCATTAACAAATAAATGCTTTGCCAGATATTAAATTTAATTTTAAAGCACATAACAGTTACAACTGAGACAAGGATTTTAGCTGGGGATCTTCTGTACCCCATTTGCAATTTGCAGCCATCCAAGACATTAAGCCAAATTTATAAATACTGAAAAATATGTTTTCAGACATGAAAAAATGAATTTACTCTTTTTCTATACAATGTACTTCGTTTCTGCTATCCCAAAACACAAAAAATACGGTGCTACCCTTATCATGGTATCTGATGGATGATGAAATGAATTTTACGAATTCTTTAGAGTTTAGAATGATGCAATTTGTATTTTACAATCATCTGATGAACATGGAAGTTAGGTTGAAGAGAAGATAGTTTTTTAAGGTAATCTATAACACAAAAACAACATTTGGCCATAAAGGACCAAAAAATTTCTGAACTACTTCCATATGCTTCTCCACATCCACCAGCTCGACACCGGACCACAGTGTCAAAAAGTAATCCTAACTAATGACAGCTGGGTGTCGGCCAAGTGTCCAATGACACCCGATGTCGTTTCAACTAATTTCAAATGAGTGAGCGCCAATAATAAGAGAAGTGTCCTTGCGGTGACTGTGCGGACCAGTATTAGTCTATTAGTCTAGTGTGGCCCGAACTGTATGTGTCACAAAATCGTTTGTAGGGCATATGTCTTTCAGGAGGTAAAAAAACATTAAATGATATTAAGTTTCATTGAATCTTATGTTATTAACAGTACTTACAGTGAGTTGTTAAAAAAAGGCTAAAACTACTTGTAAATTATTTCTGAGTTACTTTTATGTGCAAAACAAAATTTATGAAATGAGTTCACGTGATCACGATGCGGTAGAAAATTTGAGTCAGGTAGTTCAAAAAAGGAAATGAGATATCAAAAGAAAGCTGGTGCTTTAATTAAAGATTTTAGTCTCAGAAAACATTATTTTTAAATCACTGAGTATTTCATTCTAGGCATTTATATACCTTAGTTTATTATCATTAACAATTTGTCATAATTATCTTTTGTTAACTTTTATAAAAATTCTAGTATAATATTTAAAAATTCAAAATTTATTTATTTATAACTTTTGCATTTCTTGTCAAACATAAGAAATACCTACATTCGGTTCACATACATTGCACAAAGGACAAGGGCCTCACAAAAATCTGCCGCCCGGAGCCTCACAATGGTTAAGGCCGCCTCTGTGAATGATTGATATGCAACCACATCACAAATGTCTGTGAAGAAACAAACTGTTTTGAAATTTGACAACATAGCTTTAGGGAACGTGTAAGGACAAAGGCTGATACTGGGGCTGTAGTATAGCCTTAGTGCCTCAACTTACTCTTGATGTTGATTCTAAGTTCTATGGAAAATTTACGAAATAATTTAGACTTGACCATGTAGCCGGATAACCTAAATGCTTGAGGTCGCCACAAATAGAGAAAAGGTAGCAAAATAACTATGAAATGATAAAAGTTCACTTTCCAAAATTTCCACGTTTTATTTCAAAGTCACAAGTTCAAAATTGCATTTAACAGTTGAGTTGGCAAATCGAACACACTTTACCAAAAGTTTTCAGGTTGTGGAGAGAAATTTGACCGACTAACCCCTTTTGTAAATTTAAAAGTTCATATTGAAAGTTAAAGTTGCTATATAGCCCAACACCAAAGTTTCAACATGTTCGAACTAGCCGGCATGGCGAGTTACAACCGACAGAGACGAAAGACAGACCAGAACAGACGAAACCGAAAGCAAGAAAAGACGGACTACATTTTCCTAAGTTCCTATTTTAAACATCACGGATAAAGTCATGCGCAGAGTTGCTCGATCACTTCCCGGCGTAAGAATGAGACAACGTGTGCTTACCGCACGAACTATTATAGCCCTGCGCGCGCCTATGACCTTGACAAATCTTTCTTTAATTAATATCTTCAAAAGTATACAATAGTTTAATTTGAGATTTTTACAGGGACTTACTATCATCCTGTTCTATCTATTTTAATTTATTTTATCATTCCAAAAGGTTTCTATCATCTTAACACTAAATTAATCACGTGACCAATCTTGGCGGACTTTGTGGACTTTCCCGAACTTCTACCCGACAATCAGCAATAATCCATTTTCAAAAACTTAATTACCGGACAAATGCTTAAACTTTTTACTAAAACCACTATATGTGCGAAATCGTCTCAATTAGTGCTATCTACTGATGTAATTTTTAATTTAATATCTCTTTTAATAAAAAAGCTTATTTTTTCTCTTAATTAAAACTACTAATTAAACTTGGCCAAATTACTTAATTTTACTGCCAAAATGTCGGGGACAGTGCTGACTACAGCTGGTGATAAAAGTTCGGTTTTCGCTTTACTCAATTTAAAGATATTGCAAATCTTAGAATTTCTACTTTTCCGATCGCGTGTTTCAAAACATGAACAAAACTAAATATCTCTTAAACCAAACGTTTCTCAATATGATAATTACACTTTAAAATGATTTTTATGGCGAATTGTTACTGTGAGCAAGATTACAGGGAAATTCCTTTTAGCTGAAAACTATACTATTCTCAAAATTTCTAAGTCCCGCCTAAGCAAAACTAGAATTTGCCAAACGATATTCATGTGAATCTCAGTTAGTAGGCTATATGCAAGATATCTCAGATTAAATGGTCAAGGAAAGTCAAACTGATAGTGAAGCTCTAGATCTTTCCGAGGAATTTGACTGAGTGAGCCATGATTTTAAATATGATAAATACCAATGGAGTACATGAAAAACTGAGTCGCTGGGTAGAGGAATTCTTAAAAGATAGAAAGCAAAGAGAAAGATATGAAATGCAGTGGTGAAAGTTTAATTTGATATAAGTATTGCAACCATTGCTATTCATTATTATAATTAATGGATGTTTAAATGGATTACAGTCAGAAGTTAGTTTGGGTGTGTGGAGACTTTACTGGCATAATGATGCAGTGTAAGCTCCTTGGGTGTCAAGTTGGTAGGTGTCATAGTAACACAACATTTCAACAGCTAGCTCTGCTGTCATCATCTGGTGTCAAGTAGTTTCCAGATGTTACAAGTCACAGCAAGATTGTAATATACGGAAGCTACTTAATATTGGCTGAAGACAGCAGAGACAGCTGTCAAAAGATTTGCTTGTATGACATCCAGTTGGAAACCAAAGAAGTTTACAGAAGTTAGATTGTTCGCAGACGACATAGTGTTAAATAATAGGGTCAAAATGGAAGAGGACTGAACGTCTGCAGGGTGTTCTGAACAAGGTACCCAGATGGGCATGTCAGCCAGAATGGAATAAATATATGAGGAGGTACCAAAAATAACTGGAGCTTGTGTAGTACGCGTTTCTGCTGCTAGGCGTTTATAGTGCAGCTCACTGCTACCTGTGTTGTTGACCTGGCTTGTTCTGTTAATCTCGAGTGATGGTTTTTGCTAGCGCTGTTTTGTTATCGTTTCATTTTTGATGTGGCAAGCTTAAGTGCAGTTGTGAAATTTACTTTTCTACTCAGTAAAAATGCTGCTGAAACTGTTTTAATGTTGAAAACATCTTACAAAGATGATGCTATGGGAAAAAATCAAGTCTACAAGTGGCTGCTCAGTTTAAAAATAGCGACATGTCGATTGATGACAAACCTCATTCTGGACGTCCATCAACTGCCAGAATCGAACAAATTTTGAAAAAATTCAAGAGCTTGTGCTCTCAGACTGTTGGCAGACAATTGATTAACTGTCAGAGATTAGTGGGTTATCTTGGAGCTCATTTCAGCGAATTTTAACCGAAGATTTGGGAATGAAAATGGTTGCTGCCAAGTTTGTTCCTCGGGCTCTGACTGACAATCAAAAAGAACATGTCATGCTTTGAAACAACAGCTTCAAATTGATCCAGATTTTCTGTCAAAGGTCATTACTGGTGATGAGTCATGGTGCTATGGTTACGACTCAGAAACAAAGCAACAGTCAAGCCAATGGAAGACGTCATTGTCACCGCATTCCAAATCAAAAATGTCATCAAGTCAAACATTAAAACAATTCTCATTTCCTTTTTTTGATGCCAAGGGCATAGTTCATTCAGGTTTTGTTCCCCCACACCAGACTATCAACCAAACCTTTTATTTGGAAGTTTTAAGAAGATTACGCAACAGTGTTTGTCAAAAGAACCCGATTTGTGACAGACAGGACACCAGTTCTTCCACCACGAAAATGCACCTGCACACACAGCCGTCTCTGTTAGGCAGTATTCAGCTACAAATGGCATGGTTCCACTGCCCCACGCACCTTACTCACCTCACCTGGATCCATGTGACTTTTCTTATTTCCACATGAAACGGGGCATGAAAGGACACCTATTTGACAACATTGAAGAGGTCAAGAAAAAAATGAGAGAAGAACTATTAGCCATTACTAAAGATGACTACAGGAAATTTTTTAACAGTGGAAGCACCAGTTGGACAAATGTATTAGTTGTAATGGAGAGTATTTTGAAGGGGATGGGGTTGTTTTGTAAAAAAAATTGAAAATATATAGCTTTTAAAATAATTCCTTTTTTTTTTTTTTTTTTTTTTGGGGTACCCCTCATTCATGCCAAGAAGATTCAGATTATTAGGCACACAGATAAGAAACAATATATTGTTTATAGAGTGGGGAAAGAACTGTTTGTTTAAGACCTAAAGTGTAAAATCTAGGAATAATATTTTATGTTATTCTAACCACATGACACACTGGGCGGATGGTAGAAAGAGGTTTCAAAATTCTTTATTTAATGGAGAGGGTGATAAGTGAAGCAATTTTTTTTGGGAGGGGGGGTGTATGTAGATTCAGTCAGATCATTGGTTGGTAAATTAATAATCACTTCCCTTGGTAATTTATTCCATTCCCTGACTTCCTAATCTATAAAAGAAAACTTATGCCTGAAATGAAGAGAGAAGTAAGGACCCTAAAAATTAATCTGAACTACCATTTTCTTAAATAATGAAAAAAATCTCAAATAATATCTTTTGTGACCTGTCTCAACCATTTTACCAATTAAGGAAGTAATTGTGCGATGTTTAATTAAACATTCATGTTAGAGTGGAATGATGAGAGAAATCTGATAATTTTACTTATCTAAATAGTGTCTTTTCAACCGATTCTTTTAATCTTATTAAAAAGGAAGAACTGTAATAACATGTCTGTTTGTACCAGACATTTAATATTTTACTTGCAAAAAAAAAATTTCGAAGAACCAAAGTTTGGTAAATTACTGCAATTCTAATGAACTTAAATAGTTTACCTGAGGTTTCTCAACTCTTTTTTTCCCTGCAAATACTCTGTCACATGCAATTGTAAAAACTCTTGAGTATTCTTTATGCAGAAAATTAATCATGTTAATGATTTTACGAGCTTCCTGGAAAAAAAAGTACAATATGAAAAAAAACTGTTTTCATTACAACACCGGAAAAAATTGTTTTCATTATAACACCGGTGAAATAATGTATGGAGAATCATGCATGTAGCTTAGGAAACGCACCACAAGAAACAAATAACAAACATACAAGCGTCACCTTCCAGAGTAATAAATGCTGTTAAGCCCTGAAATTATTTTCACAAAATTACTAAACCCTGAATATGATTTGCTATCCTGATTTTAGGGTAAGTCTTCCATTATAAGATTTCAAAATAAGATGGGATAGGAAGAAGTGGAACTCAACAATAGGGCCTTTAGGGAATGGCTCAAGCAGGAGACAAGGGATGACTATGTGAAGAAAAAGGAGAAGGCCAAAACAATAGTAATGGAAGAAAGGAGGAAGTGCTGGAGAAATGGACCAACATGAGGGAAGAAAACAGCAAAGGAAATAAGAAAGTACTACATAGTATGGTAAAAAGGAAGAGGAAGGAACAGATAGAAAACGTCAACATGCTGGATAAGGATTGAAAGGAAATAAACAGCTCAGAAAGACTAAAAAGGATGTGGAAGGAGCATTTTGAAGCTTTACTGAACCCAGATTGGTCACAGGATGATACAGTTGTTCAGGAGAAGCAGGAAAAAACAGCCATGTAGGAGAGAAAGAGAAGGATCTATCTTGGGAAGAAGTGGAAAAAGCTCTGGGTAATATGAAGGGTGGAAAGGCACCAGGTATCGATGAAGTGAGCGTGGAAATGAGTAGTAGGAGTAGTAGGAAAGCAGTGGCTATACCGTGTGATGAGAAAGGTATGGAATCAGGGCGCAACTCCTGAAGACTGGAAAAAAGGAATAATTATACCTATATTCAAAAAAAAAAAAAAAAAAAAAAAAAAAAAAGGGAGCGGGAAGGAGTTTAAAAACGATAGAGGTATTACACTGATGTTTCACTGTGCCAAAGTGTATGGGAAGATCATTGGAAAAAAGGATATGCGACAGGATGGAAAAAGGGCTAAGGGAAGAGCAGTATGGCTTCAGATCAGGGAGAATGACAGTAGACCTGATATTTGCTATGAGGCAGCGGCAGGAAAAACATAATGAGTATGGAAAGGATCTACTGTTGGTATTTCTTGATATTGAGAAAGCATATGATTGTGTATACAGGAGTAAGGTATGTAAGGTCTTGGAGAAGAGGGGAACCATCAGGAGAGTGACAGAACTGTACCAAGGAAGTGTGAGCTATGTGAAAGTAGGGAAAGGAAGAACAGATTGCCTGGAACAAAGGAATGGACTAAAACAACAAAGTGGCCTATAACCACTACTCTTCATTGAAATCAATGATGAAATAATGCAGAAGGTGGAACATGAACATGAAGGTGATCGGTTTGCGGATGATCTGGGGAGGTGATGAAGAGGAAGTGCAGCAGTAGGTGGATGTACGGACAGACAGTGTTGAGAAATATGGCCTGAAATTTAATATAAAGAAATGTGAGTACATGGTAACAACCAGAAAGAAGAATAGGTTAACCCAGGGAATTGTGATGGCAGGGGAACAACCAAAGAAGGTAAGCAGGTTCAAGTACTTGGGGAGTGTATTAGAGGAATGTGGAGGAAATGATTGCACAATAAAGTGAAAGAGGAAGACAAGCAGAGGCGTTTCTAAGGAGCATTAGAAGCCTGATATGGAATTAAGATGTGCCACAGAGAAGCAAGAGAGTAAGTTATCATACATACTATGTGCCTATCTTCACTTATGCTGCTTAAACATGGCAATGAAGAAGCAGGTCATCACCAGAGTACAAGCAAGCGATATGAAGTTTTTAAGAGGTAGAATTGGAGTTACTTAAATGGACAGAATGAGGAATGAAGTGATTAGATGCACCATAAAAGAGGAACCTCTACAGGAAATGATAGAGAGGACCAGACTGAGATGGTATGGACATGTAAAAAGAAAGGAGGTTCAGAGAATCCCAAGAAAAATCCCTGAAATTAAGATGCATGGTAAACAACCCAGAGGAATACCAAAAGATGGATGGTTGAAAGGAGTGGAGGAGTGTGTACGGAAGAGAGGAGAGGACTGGAATGAAGTGGTGACAGAGAGGTGGTGGGATGAAAGAAGGAAATGGAGTGGCTTGTGTATGTAGCAGAACCAGTCAGAGGCTGGAAACTGTTGAGGACAATGATGATGGGATGAGAAAAATATCGTAATTCATTACAGATGAAGGCAGGAGGGCCAGGCGAACACAAAACACGTGAACACACTTTACAATATTTTGATTAATGGCCTTACATATGTAGGAGGTGAGACATATGGGAGGGAAAAAGATGTGCACACATCCAGACCTACCATGTGAATGCTTATGGCAGATTCATTGTCACCATTATCCAATAGGCAATTTTAGTAAGATAATTGTTATGCTCATTCAACCACTGTTAGAAAATTTTATTCAGTTCTGTATAATTTATTTGGCAATTTACTTTCACACCTGCTTGCCCATTCCATGATTTTCTTCTTGTTAATCTTAAAATTATTTCAGTGCAATATCACCACCAAACTAGTTTTTCAATTGTAAAAATTTTAATTTTAGATTCGTTTAGCATATCTGGTAACTGATATTAACAAAGTAGATGATGACTGTTAGAATATCTATTGGAAAATCCGGACTCTTTTACTTACAAAGGTAAGATATAATCCAATACTTGCAGTTTATAATGTACTAGCAGAGCGTCCGGTCTAATTGGGACTAGTTTACTCGAACACTATTTTTAGATTTCCATTGTGAACCAAGTGTACCAAGTTTCATTAACTTGGGACCAGTCATTTCCAGAAGAAAATACTGATATACCCAAACAATTGCTAAAAATAATTTCAAGATTTACAACAGCAAGGTTTATATTGAACACATTTTTATCACATTAATTTATAAATTCAATATCTGCACAATCAACAGACCACAAAATACAAATTAATGGCACGATTTAATGCTATTGGAAGTAACATTTTTCTAACACTAAAATAAACAGAAAAAATAATCAACAATACTTACTGCATCATAATTCTGTGAAGAAAACTTTGAAAATGTTATTACAAATTCTTCATTTTTCACTGAATATTTGGCAATATTGGCTAATAGATCAGGATTTGTTGTTGTAAAACGTATAATCACTTCAATTATGTATGACTGTATCATATAGTCGCCATAAGTATGTAGTTTCTGTAACAGGATGCATCTGGAACCATAAAGTACTAAATTTAATTTGAAAGGAAAAAATATTTAACATTTCATAGGTGTTCATCCAGCTAATTCTATCAAAAACAAAGTTTCAGTAGCTACCTCTAGCTTCAAAAGGGGGGGAAAAAATCAACAGAGTTAGTAATGTAATTATTCAATTTGCAATAACTACCTGACCTAATGGAAATATCATGTCTTGTCAAAACTATCCAGCTGAACACCTGTGAAGGCTATATCAAAGCAGTATTCTTGGAAATACTCTAGCCTCCCAACATTTCAGTTCAGTTAAAGTCAAACATTTCAGGCTCATGTATCACAAAATTGCAACAACTTATTTTACAGTTGTTTCAAATATACAATTTACATTATTGTATCAGTTTATTGTAATCTTTCTACTAAATTTCATTTTTTTTCTTATAAAAATATTTGAAAGGAGATATAAGCTTTTTATGATTTACTATCTTATTATAAATGTTCAGATCACCATAATCACTAATATCCACTTTCCAAAGCCTAATAATTGTATGGGAATAGAAAGAATACCTATACACAATTATAATTACACTTAAATTCCCCAATCTTATCAACCCTATCACTGTAACATGAATACACTGTGGTTGGAAGTACAGTAGAACTCCAATTATCCGAACTACGGCTATCCGAATCGCTGAATATCCTAATCGCTTTTTAGATATAGGAGAGTGTGTGGTGTGTAATTCGTCAGACCCTAGGTATGAAATTTTAAATGATGATGAACATATTGAAATAATGAGAGAAGAAATTGTTGAGAAAGAAGATGACCTTAATGTCGAAGTTGAAGCAGACATGGGACCATCAGCTAGTCAAGCATTTGCTGGCCTTGAAACTGCATTTAAGTGGATGGAGCTTCAGCCTGAGTGTGACCACATGCAACTTCTCACTGTCAAGTGGAAGCGCAACTTGGCTGTCCGAAAGCGGATAAAAACACAGTCAAACAGCTTACTTTGAGCGAGATGTTCAGCAAGCAATGACTTTTATTTACAGTACGGTACGTACATACCATACTAACGTACAGCAGTTGTAAGTACGCTTAACATGTAAAAGTGTTGCCTTTTCATTTAATAAATTAAGAGCTCTTTCTCTTTAAAAACAGTTTTTTTCTCTGATTTTCTACATACATAAAATAATTAATTTTAATAGACTCTTTTTTCAAGATAAATCCAATTATCAGAATTTTTGATTATCCGAATGGGGTCCAGTCCCAATTGATTTGGATAGTTGAAGTTCCACTGTATTTGATTGCAGTCATGAATAAGTGTAGGTGGTTATACATAATAAATTCAAGTGGAATGTATGTTATCTGTAAGTCAGAGTAACTTAGCCCAAACAAATAATCACGTCTGACGCTTCGGTAAAAATCCATGGAAATGTATCACACTTCTCAACATTTTCTTAATAGTCATCAATCCTCTGCAATACAGATTTTATACATCACAGCTGCATTGTATGTCATAATGTACTAGAGTTTTATAGCCTATCTCTTATAACCAATCATGGCAGACGTTTGAAGTTTGTTTCGTGAGTCAAAATCAAGAAATACGTCCCCTTAGTGCACTCTTAACTGTTATAACCAAGTAGTCCATGATTTTGACAGTAATAATAATTGAACTTCTTATTTTATACCTATGTGCAAGCAACTTCATTTCCTTCACTAGACACATCCTCTTATATAAAATGCTAATCTGGAGTATGCGTACGTCGTCTATAGCTACTACAGCTATTGGCTAGATAACGGTCATGTGCCAGCCATTACTCGCCAATCAACAGCCACCATATTACATTCTTTCCATCATTTTGCTTTTTGTTTATTTACAACTAGATGCAGAAATTCATGTAAGGAGATGGGGATTCAATATTTATGCTATTTTATCTGTATCAGTTGGACGCAGAAATTCCTTTAAGGAGAAGGGAATTCAATATTTAGGCTATTTTATCTGTATCAGTTATAAGGACTAGGTTAAACCATAATCAAAGAATTTTTTTGGCATACGATAAGAAACAATTAAGTTTATTAAAAACTCGGAGAAACGTACGTAATGCGAAATGTATTAGTCAAATAAACAGTTATCTGTTTTTTAAATTACAGTCTCTGTCATCTAAAGTAAAATGTATTTATTTATGTAAAATCCTAACCAAATACTCTGATAGTCTAAACAGAGTAACATATTCATATAATGAAAGATATCATTAAAAATGACTTATTCATTTCTCCTTATAAGCTTTTCCAGAATAAATTCCTACTACCATCATAGGTGATATCCATCATTATTCATATGAAGGTAATAGAAACTATGATTTTGGAATGCCGATATTAGTAGAAGTTGTGGTTTTTTACAATATAATTCATTCTGAAATCAGTTTTTAAACAATGTAAACTGCTTTCATAAGCTTTATCTATGTTACTGAAGGTACTAATTGATGTGAATGGAAGAAGTTCCATATTTAGTGTGCTGAATTGTGCCTGGACCAAGAATAAAACTGATATTACATGGTATAGCAAACGTTTTTGGGATTCCCAATTTCCATCGTCAGTAGTTCAGTTGAAGTTATTACTGTATTGTTATTTGAACTGCTAACAAAATATGCAGAACATCATAAAATTAAGGTTATGAGCAGTATGTAATAACAATTCTGCATAATTAACTAGCTGCAAAAATGTATCACTCAAGTAAATGACAGTTATCCGTTATTGATATTATACTTTCCGTCATTTAAAGTAAAATGCATTTATTTAAATAAATCAGGATTACTGGCAATTCCACCAGAAATTGGCGTCATAACAATGCCGTGGTCAAACACAAGAATCCTCTAGAAATACTTTCCGAAGTACATTTAACTGTGCTATGCTTGTCCAGGCTGTATTGCAACCTAATTTCTGCTTGAAAATAATGGTCTATCTGTATTACAACGGAATTACTGCTTAAAAATAATGTCTCGTGATTGACTACAGCAGTATTACGACCTTATATTAAGTTATTTTGGCGGAAGCGCGATCTCCAGTAGACCCAATCGTTAATCGTTTTTCCATACGAGATTTCCAGAATAAATTCCTATTACCACCATAGGTGATGCCCGTCATTATTCATATGAGGGTATTAGAAGCTATGATTTCCGAATATACTAATGGTGGAGGTTGTGGTTAAGTTGACCAGAATCGCAACTGACACATTTTGTTACAGCATAATTCATTCCGAAATCAGTTTTACAAACCATTTAAACTGCTTTCATAAGCGCAATGTTACTAAAGGTATTAATTAATGTGGGTGGAGTAGTTCCATAATTAACGTGCAGAATTGTGCCTGGACCAGGAATAAAACTGATATTACATGGATAGCAAACGTTTTTGGGATTCCATTTTTTTTTATATTTTCACTGGTTTTATACTTCCGTCGTCAATAATTCAGCAGAAGTTACTACTGTATTGTTATGTGAATTGCAAATGAAATATGTATAACATTACAAAATCAAGGCCATTAGTATTATGTAATAATACTGTATAATTAACCAACCGCAAAAAAAATGAACTGTCAGAATATTGCATTCAAACAGTCATTTTTGATGGGCTCAAAACTAGTTACTTATAACTGATTACATTTTAAGTTGTTATTTATCATACCAACAAACACACACACACATTTTCAAATGAACAATTCTTGTATATACATAGAGGTCTTCCCTGCAAAAATGCAATTTTGCAAAAACAAGAGTAATTCTTTTATTCGGCATCTCAGAAATGGCTTTAAGCCATCCCATAGAAGTTTCAGGCATCAGTAAGAGTATTAATTTCTGTTAGTTTCTCTTTGGTTAGAGCAAGGAACTGCGCACAAATTTCAGAAATGTCTTTAATGATTGGATGAAATTTCATATGCAGATAATGTTTTGCCTTAAGGTGTTTTCCCTAAAAAAAAACGCATTTTACAAAAAAAGAGAGCGTTTCTTGTATTTAATATCTCGGAAACGTCATCTTGTAGGAGTTTGAGATACCAGTAAGCTTGAAGTGGCTTTATATGTTTGGATGATAACCATAAAGTGAAACTGAATAAAATCCACACCCATCCTTCACAATGTTCTCTGGGTGATACAGGGTTAAAGACCAAAAAATTTCTATGTCATTCGTATTTTTGTCTTTTTTATGAGTTCGCCATATCAAACCTGTAACTCCTTTTTGCTACTTAGTTCCTATTAATTCATTGTTACTATATAATAATGAGCAGAAAGATATTTTAAGGCAATGAAACTGATGAAGGAAAGGGAAATAAGACCTGGTAACACAGATGATGGAGGCTGGCAATGAAGAACACAAAAGAGACAAACACAAATAATGCAATATTTCAGTGTTGAACATTATTCTTGCATGTAGGTGAGACACTAGGCGGAGTCAGATGTGCGCACACCAATGTCTGTTTTTTGAATGGAGGACACAAGTTGTATGGCCTGGGTGGCATAGGTGGTGGTGAAGGTGGGCAAGACAGTACCTAATCGATAATGCTGGAGGCATACTGTCATAAACTTCAAGTAGGAAAGATAAGATCTATAATAGTAAGTGCTGAGTCTATTGGGAGAGTATTATTATTATTATTATTACTTGTGGCTTTACACCTCGTCAACATTGATGTCATTAGAGGCGGGACAGGACTGGGGGACAAGGAACGGGAAGGAATTCGGCCATGGCCTTTTGTAGGAAGCATCCCGGCATTAACCTGGAGTGATCTGGGGAAACTATTGAAAACCAAAATCTGGATGCCCGAACCAGAGCATTAACCACTCACCCACCACGCTCCATGAGAGTATTATTGAAGAGCCAGGAGGGCACATGGTGTCAAGAATATTTTGGTCAGCTAGTTCCCCCATTAGCAAAATTGTGGTGCCAGAGAAAACTGATAGACCCTACTGCAAAACAGTTGTTGAAATTATTCGACTTGTAGGACTTGGCATGTCATGTCACCAGAAGATGGGATACACTGGTGGTATACACTGTTTGCTTATGGCCATTCATTCTGATGATGAATGGGTTGGTGAGGCCCATATATGAACTTGTACAATGGAGGTATCCGAGTTGATACATGAGGTGTGTTACGGTGCAAGTAGGTGGTGCTGAAAGATTTAACTTCAACTGTGAAATAATTTATATTAAAATTTGAAATGCAGTATTTGAATACAGTGAAAGCAATGGATCTCTAAAATTCAACATGGTGATACATATCCATCATTAAGACATGAAAAATATTTTCCTAGCATTAATTTATTGTGTCTTTTTGCAATGGCGATAAGCTGAATGTCAAGAACACATAATATAGGTTTATTTTATGTTTTACTACTTGACCCGACAGATGTCCTGTCCATTTCAATAAATTTGTTTGTGATGATTTTGTGAATTTGTGAAAAACTGTTGAAAAAGTGTAAACAAAAAAAAATGAGAAAAAAAAATCATATTTTAGAGTGATCATTGTGTTCATCAATGAATCTGTCCATGGATACTCAATTTGAGGAGGAGTTCATTCAGAAGTACGCCAATAGGAAATTTTACATGACAGATGACTTCTATCAGCAGTACACAACTGAAATGCTGGAAATGTGTAAGGTACCTGGAACGTGATCAACTTGGAAACAACCAGTTCTGTTCCTAAATTTATGACACAATTAAATTAAGTCAGAATTTCATATTAACCAAATGATTTATATTCTTCCATTGCATTTGAAATCCCAGTGAATCTCAAGATGTTTTATTTACAGTGAAGTAAAATGTACTTTAAGTTTCTCTAGAAATTTCCAATTTTCTGGTAAACTATTCAGATTTTTCTTTCATTAAAAATAGTTTTTCGGACTATTGAGAATGTTTTAAAAAATTGCCAAATCAGTCCACATAAACAATAGTTTCAGTTCCCCTGAATTTTCCAATTTTTTTCCTCTAAAAATATTATTCAGACATATTTTCATTTTTTTAAAAAAATTAGTTAAATCAGTCTGGCCCTTCTTCTCAAGTGATGAGCTTACCATCAAACAGTGGAGAAAAATAAAATTTTTAGTTTTTCTCAAATTTAAAATAGAAATAAGTATTTTCAGTTTTCCAGAATTTTCAAATTTTTCTGGGCAACTTTTCCAATTTTTCTTTCTCTAAAAACCTTGTTTGTGTTGCTGACCCCTCTGTGTATAGGATCGTGCTATGACTATTGATTGGATGTGCCAGGATGACTGACACGTGGGTTCTAAGCGGTTAATCTACGATGCCCTACGGTGCCGACTTGCTTCATGCATCTTCTGCTCTTGAATTCTTCTCTCTTGAACCTATCCTTTTCTTCTCTTGCGCTAGTAAGTAAACATGAGCATCAAGGGTAACTTGTAACTAGGAGAAGGAGCGGACAGCTACGAGCTACTTGAAATGAAACAATGTTCTTGAAACCCCATTTAATCTGCACTGAACAATAAATCATCTACAGTCAATGTTGTACAAGATTTGAGATATTCCATAACCCATACTACTCACCCTAGGGATGAAACTTAGCCCTAAAGTTCATAACTAACAGAGTATGGTAAGGTTGGTGCAGCGAATATCTATCTTCGAGGCCTAGATGCTAACTTGTAGCTCGTCAGCGAAGAAGTGAGAGTGATCAATGTATTCTAGCTTGCTGGAAAAGTATCGGCTTGCATGCTCAGCACTGCACGTGTAGCTTGCAACCTGAACTGTCGATCAGCAGAAAGTCGAACAACAGGACGTGTTTACTCGACGTCTGGCTGCAGTGAAACTTAGAAAACTTACATGATTTATATACTAAAATATTATAATAAATGACGTACCGTCACATTTGGACTTCTACACACATTTTAAAAAAAGAATTTGCCAAATGGGTCAAGCAATTCTCATGTGATGTGCTTACCAACAAACAGTGGAGTAATATGTACTGTTAGTTTTTCTCAAATTTTCCAATTTTCCTGCCAACTTTTCCAATTTTTATTTCTGTAATGTTTTTCGGACTATTACAAACAATTAAATAAAAAATCTTAGTTCTTGGTCAAAACAAAAAAACTACTTTCAGTTTTCCCAAATTTTCAATTTTTTTTCTCTAAAAACAGTATACGGACTTTTACGAAAAATTTAAAAAAATAGAATTAGCTAAATCGGTCTGGTTGTTCTCAAGTGAAGCACTTACCAACGAACAGTGGAATAAAATGTACTTTTAGTTTTTCTCACATTTTCCAGCCAACTTTTCCTATTTTTCTTTCTCTAGAAACCTTATTCAGACTGTTACCAACATTTAAAAACGAAAATTAGCCAGATCGGTCCACAGAGAAAGGTACTTTCACTTTTCATAAATTTTGCAATTTTTGAGGCAACTTTTCCAATTTTTCTTTCTCTATAACCTTATTCAGACTACTACAATTTTCCAACTTTTCCAATTTTTCTTTCTCTAAAAACGTTTTTTCAAACTATTGTGAAAATTTAACAAAAAAATAGGCCAAAATCAGTCCACATTTTTTTCTCTCTAAAAATTATGAGGACTATTATGAAACTATTTTTTTAAAAAAAAAGAATTAGCTAAATCAGTCTGGACATTCTCAAGTGATGCACATACCAACAAATGGCGGAGAAAAATGTATTTTAAGTTTTTCTTGAATTTTCCAACTTTTCCAATTTGTCTTTCTCTAAAAACGTTATTCAGACCACAAACAAAATTTTTAAAAAATAATTAGTCAATTCAGTCCAGCTGTTCTTAAGTGATGTGTTCAACACCAACAGTGGAGAAAAATGTAATTCCAGCTTTTCTCGAATTTTCCTACTTTCAGACCAACTTTTCCAATTTTACTTTCTCTACAAACCTTATGTAGACATTTTTAAAAAATATCAGCCCAAACAGTCCTTGGAAAAAACTACTTTCAGTTTTCCTGAATTTTCAAATTTTCCAATTTTTCTTTCTCTGGAAACATTATTCATACTATTACCAACATTAAAAAAAAAACTGGTCAAATCTTCCAGAGAAAAAAGAACTTTCAATTTTCTCAAATTTTCCAAGCAACATTTCCAATGTTTCTTTCTCTATATATAAAAAAACCTTATTCAGACTACCACAAACATTTAAAAAAAAGAATTAGCCAAATTGGTTCAGCCGTTCTCAAGTGATACGTTTATCAGCAAACATTGGAGAAAATTTCAGTTTTTCTCAAATTTTTCTACTTTCCAGCCAACTTTCTCTAAAAACCTTATTTGGACTATAAAAAATATTTTTTAAAAAAATAGCCACATCTGTCCACAGGAAGAACTACTTTCAGTTTTCCCAAATTTTCCAATTTTTCTTTCTTTCGAAACATTATCCGGACTATTAGCAACATTTTTTAAAAAATAACCAAATCTTCTACAGAAAAAAGTACTTTCAGTTTTCTGAAGTTTTCATATTTTCCATGCAGAATTACAATTTTTTCCCTCTAAAAACCTCATTCAGACTAGTGCAAATATTTTTAGAAAAGAATTTGCCAAATCGGTTCGCACATTCTCCAGCGATGGGCTTACCGACGAATAGTTGAGAAAAATGTAGTTTCAGTTTTCTCGAATTTTCCAACTTTCCAACCCTATTTTGGACTATTACGAACATTAAAAAAAAAAAAAAATAGCCAAACTGGTCATAGAAAAAAGTACTTTGACTTTTCCCAAAAAAAATTATTTTCTGGGCAACTATTCCAATTTTTCTTTCTCTAAAAACATTATTTGTACTACTAAAAACATTTTTAAAAAATAATTAGTCAAATCGGTCCGACTGTTCTCAAGTGATGCGTGTACCAAGGAACATTAGAGAAAAATGTAATTTCAGTTTTTCTCAAATTTTCCTACTTTCAGACCAACTTTTCCAATTTTTCTTTGTCTCCAAACATTATTTGGACAAACATTTAAAAAAAAAAAAAAAAATAGCCCAATCAGTTCACACAAGAAACCTACATTTTAGTTTTCCTGAATTTTCAAATTTTTCTTTTTCTGTAAACATTAAATGGAATAATCGACATTTTTTTTAAAAAATAGCCAAATTTTCCACAGAAAGTACTTTCAGATTTTTCAAGTTTTCAAAGTTTCCGTGCAACATTTCCAATTTTTCCCTCTCTAAAATCCTTATTCAAACTACAACAAACATTTTAAAAAAAGAATTTGCCAAATCGATCCAGCTATTCTCAAGTGATGCACTTACGAACGAACAGTGGAGAAAAATGTACTTTCAGTTTTTATCAAATTTTCTTACTTTTTGGGCCAACTTTACCAAATTTTCTTTCTCTAAAAACTTAATTCAGACTATTACAAAAAGGATTTTTTTTAATAGTCCACTCTGTCCACAGAAATAACTACTTTCAGTTTTCCCAAATTTTCCAATTTTTCTTTTTCTGGAAACCTCATTTGGACTATTACCAACATCTAAAAAAAAGTAAGCCAATTCAGTCTATAGAAAAAAAAGTACTTTCAGTTTTCCAGAATTTTCAGGGCAACTTTTCCCATTTTTTCTTTCTTTAAAAACCTATTTCAGACTATTATGAACACTATAAAAAAAATTTAGCCAAATTGGTCCATAGAAAAAGGTACTTTTCCTGAATTATAGTATTTTCTGGGCAACTTTTCCAATTTTTTTTTCTCTAAAAACATTATTCAGACCACTAACAAATTTAAAAAAATTAGTCAATTCAGTCCGGCTGTTCTTAAGTGATGCGTTTACCAAGGAACATAGGAGAAAAATGTAATTTTAGGTTTTCTCGAATTTTCCTACTTTCAGGCCAACTTTTCCAATTTTTCTTTCTCTACAAACCTTATTTGGACAATTACAAACATTTAAAAAAATAGCCCAATCAGTCCACAGAAGAAACTACTTTCAGTTTTCCTGAATTTTCCTTGCTCCAGAAACATTATTCAGACTATTATTGACATTAAAAAAATTAGCCAAATTTTCCATAGAAATAAGTACTTTCAGCTTTCTCAAGTTTTCAATTTTCTGTGCAACTTTTCCAATTTTTTTTTCGCTAAAAATCTTATTCAGGCTACTACAAACATTTCCAGCCGTTCTAAAGTGAAGCATTTCCCAACGAACATTGGAAAAAAAGTAATTTCAGATTTTCTCAAATTTTCTTACTTCTGGTCATCTTATCCAGTTCTTCT
Source organism: Vandiemenella viatica (assembly GCA_031002005.1). Lineage (NCBI taxonomy): Eukaryota > Metazoa > Arthropoda > Insecta > Orthoptera > Morabidae > Vandiemenella > Vandiemenella viatica. The sequence continues at coordinate 171,801,803 of CM061919.1, forward strand.
TTCTCTAAAAACTTTATTTGTACCATTTAAAAAAATTAGCCCAATCGATCCACAGCAAGAACTACTTTCAGTTTTGCCAAATTTTCCAATTTTTCTTTCTAAGGAAACCTCATTTGGACTATTACCAACATTTTTAAAAAATTAGCCAAATCAGTCCATAGAAAAAAGTACTTTCAGTTACCCAGAATTTTCAAATTTTCTGGGCAATTCCAATTTTTCTTTCTCTATAAAACTTATCTGGACAACTAAAAACATATATATATATATATAAAGAATTAGCCAAATCAGTCTGGCTGTTCTCAAGTGATGTGCTTACCAACAAACAGTGAATAAAAATGTACTTTCAGTTTTTCTAGAATTTTCCAATTTTCTGGACAACTTTTCCATTTTTTCTTCCTCCAAAAATTTTTTTCGGACTATTATGAACATTTAAAAAAATAAAGAATTAGCCAAATCGGTCCAGCTGTTCTCAAGTAATGTGCTTGCTTACTAACAAGCAGCATTTCATTTTTATTTATACACATAGATTGGCAAATTAAATCTGCTACTTCAATTGCAGATTATTTTGCAGATGTGTATATTTTGGATATCAAGATATAGAAATATATGGAAGGATTCCGTTCTAGATTTCGATACCAGAACTATAAAAAAATTTAATTCTTATCATATAAATTTAAATAAAAATGTTTTTTTTGGTTTTTTTTGGCCCCACCTGAAGAAAAAAACCTATTTTCCCCACGAATCACATTAGTAATATTTGTAGCTGCCTGCACAGTGTATGTGCCATACCTCACAACACAGTAACATCATAAACAACATTGGCAGAAGTGTTTACATCGTTGCTGTCCATGTAGTGAAAAGTAGTGGTAGCGGTATTGCGATCTAGAATTAATCCAAGGAGATCAGAAGCATGCGCACCATATCTCTGAGTTGAGAATTGGTGGGTACGTATCCGATTTCCCTGCCATACATCTCATGAAAGTGAAACTTATGAAAACCCATCGAGTCACAATCCCAAACTGCACCAAAATATTGGAAATCCCTTGTTTAGGTCACTGGATGGGAAGGGGCTAGGGGCAAGGAACAGGAAGGAATTGGGCCATAGCCCTTTGATGGAACCATCCCAGCATTCGGCTGGAGTGATTTAGGGAAACCATGGAAAACCCAAATCTGGATGGTCTGACGGGGATTTGAGCCCAAGTCCTTCTGAACACGAGGCCAAAGTGTTACTGCTCACCCACCAATCTCAGTCAGAAAATTAAAATTAAGTAATAAAACATAATAGGTTACAGTTTTATGTTAATTTTGTCAACAGTACTCTCCATTTAAAATGTTATCACCATGCGATTGCATTTTTCTCAACAAAACTGAAAGCTAAAATTTACAATAATGGCGCTGTATTTAAAACATAATCTCACTTGCTAGTAACTTTGTTTTGCCATGAAAATGAACTGCAGAGGATAGACCTTGTAACAATGGTTATAATTACTGATATTTTAATTCAACAGAAGTACAGAATACAATCACACTATATATAAAAACTGCGGAATGTTTTGAAATTTTAGTCCAAATAATAAAGTTAACTAGTTGTTTCATATAAGGGGGGAAAGTAGCACAATTATCAACATATACGGAATGAATTTTGTATAGTACTTACAAATATTTTTTTATCTTTTGGCATATCATCAATCTGAGATCTTTGGATGATCCTTGCAACAATGTTATCATTGATATCAATAACTGCTGTGTCATTTTAAATTTCAAGTCTCTGTTTGCAATGAGTTTCAAAATTTTTGCTGACAATATCTTTAGCCACAAGTCTTTCAAAGGAGTGTACTTTGAAGAAGCCTGGAAACATTAGGATAAAAATAAGTATTTTCTAAGTAAACAGCAAACAGAATTATAGTCAATATTTTAAAAATAATTTTTTTCTTCTAAAATACTTATTTATGTCATTTTTGTAAAAACAAGAGGAAAATACTGAAATATTTGGGGCTAGACCTTTGATCATTAGAGAAAGGGACTGGATAAGAGCTATTACATTTATGATTAACAGTCTTATCACCTACTCTGTTCTTGCTAAAATTAATGACACATTTAATCCTTCAGTTCACTTGTTTTGCAATTTAGCGCCCGACTCTGGTTTCAATTAAATAAGCAAACTACTTTCATGGCTGTGAAACAATTTTGATTGCCTTTATTCTAAAGCAAAGTAATGTATGTCATTTTACATAAGCTGGCAACTCTTCAACATCATGATTACTAATGTCCTCAACACTTTACATGAAAGCCATGACTATTTCCAGTGAAGACAACCTACTGCTATGGGCAGAAAGCGTTAACAAAATATTAGAGAACACAGTAAATGTAATAATAGTACAATTTAAACTGTGGGTAACATGGGGTGAAATATCAGTAAACACAACAAAAACTGTCAACTAATTATTTTCCCTGTTTAAGACACCACCATTTGTCTGATTTTTCAATCACTGATAGAAAAAAGATGACATGGAAAACCCAAATAGAAAAATGCCGGCTGCTCTAAAGGCTAACTGCAACAAAACAGGGAGCCCTTCAAGGCTTGATATCAATTCTCACACTGAACATTCTCATTCAGACTACTTTCAAATACAGAACAACAATTGCAGTCCAGTAAACCAGAAGCACAGGAGACTGACCTGGAACAGAATGTAGCATTTAGAGAAATAACTGAACCATTAAAGTATATTATGAATTTATGGAATAGGGAATTCAAGGATCTGAAAGAAAGACATTGGGACAGTAAAACCTTACTGAATTTTAGGATAGGAAAATTTAGCATCAGTAGTTTCCAGTAAGACAAAAATAAATTATGGAAACATTAATTTGATAATGGTGACAGTGGAAAAGCTGTTAGGCAATTAAAGTAAGGAAGGTTATGGAAAATAATCCCACCACTCACCACATATTTGAGTATTTCATGGTCAAATCACTTCAGATGAAATGTTGGGACGGTTCCTTCAAAGGGCTGTGTGTAAGCTACCTTACTTTTATATCTTTAATAATCAGCTAAAAAGCGACGAGAAATAGGGTTAATCTTACTACACGGTATCGCAGCTTAAAAACAAATTCACAATGCCTTAAAGTCAGAAAAGTAAATAAACCGATAACAATGATAACAAATAAACAGTTTATAGTAGAAGATCACTTTTAAACTCACCTAAATAAGCGTAATCCTTAACCATCCAAAATTGTAAACAACCAAGTTGGGTAACGTGATCATATCACTAAATTTTCGAAACGGTTCGAGACTGTAAAACACTAGTATAAAAATAATTATACTAATGAGAGTAAAATTCACCGATAATTTGTAGTTTTAAATAGATTAAAAATAGTAAACATGATTTTTTTAACAATGAGCCATGTGCACTTTCCAATAAAAGATTATAACTTGAATAGGTAATTTTCGAGTTTAGAAAGTAGTTTTTATGCTACCAAATAATATTCCCACTAAAATTTTTTAAGGTTTAAGTAGTTGCCAGTCATCTAATAAACGATATAAGTAATTTTAAAGTCGCAATATAAAACGACAATGTGATCACTTCTAAATTGAAATTACGAAAATTAATACTTTTGGAATACTTAACGGATATTAAAGAAAGTTAGCTCATTGGAATCAGCAGTCATGTAAGAACATTTTTGCAATAGTTTAAACTAAAAATTATAAACTTGAAAAACTTACTCTGTAAGTCAAAATAACCACACAATTTCACTAACGAAAATAAATGTTTTACAAGGATTTGATGAAATTTGAGACTAAAACCCACTAATCATAAAACACTTCTTAGGAGGCGGTCTACACTTACGGATTTTCTGAGAGCCCTCCGTTAACATATTTTTCTTGAACATTTTTTGATTTCAGTAATAAGATGCCATTCTGAGAAAAGGAAGTGCGGGTTGGATGGCTTCAGAAGACGGTAGATCTTGGTGGCGTACGGACGTGTTGTTGGAATCAAGCGCGTTGTGGCGTGGGGTATCATGGTAAGACTTAGAAGCTCTTCAGGGAGGCCATGTTGAAAATTTGAACTACATGTGGACAGTTGGTAGGAGAGTGAATTTTCTGTTCGGGGTTCGGCGATACTGTTTTGCTTCATTTCTTGCAATTCACTTGTGATGAGTAGTCTGATGCCTTAGCTAACTGCAATATATGTAATATGTGGAACTTTTTTCAAGAATACATTGCTTTCGTGATCTGAACTTTAAAATTTTTCATTTCTAAAATAAAACCTTTCTTACATAGGGTTTATTTAGGTAAGTGGCGGCCATTTCTATTGTGCAGTTAGCGATTTCCGAAGGTTAAACACGGTTTCTGAACCATTTCTTAGACATTAACAGTATTATGATGGTGCAACAGTTTAGGTGAAGAAGCCGATATACACCCCAGTAAGCGGCTAGGCCCCTAACACGTGGCTGAATTCCGTCTAATTCCTTGTACCCAGTTCTTTCCCACCTCTAATGACCCTGATGGTCGATTCAATGGCAGAAGAAATATTCTTCCAGTTGACTTTTTATTTATTTTTAAATAAAAGCTACAAGAAGTATGATACAGCACGTTTCATTTATGACCCATCCGCGCACGGCAATAATTGCCAGGCACAGTGCCGGCTCGCTTGCCTCCTACTCATACAGGGCAGTGCCCGTGCTTAGGAACGCCTCTTGTGTGCGTCGATTTCTTACCTTATAACACGTGCTGGAAATGTTGGCCACTGGCTTCAATACACACTTGACATCTTCTAAGGATGTTTTGGCTAATTCTCTGCAGTGTTTGTGAAGAAATGTTATTAATGTCACTTCTTATGTTTTCCCTAAGTTCGACTTCCGCACGGGTAACACCCGTGCTCCATCAATGTGTGGGCCGCCCCTCGGACGATATCGGGCCCTTCGCAACACTACAAATGTGCTGTTGCAACTCAGTTCTCAGTTAGATTTTGTGAAGTGAAGATCAAGTATACTGTGAAGTCAAGATGAAGTATACTTTGGAGCAACAAGTTTACCTTTATGATTGTTGTTTGAAATATGAATTTGCAAGGAGGTGTTGAAAAATTTCCAGGAGCCGAAGTGGCACACAGGTCAACTATACAAAGATTGGTAAACAAATTGCATGCTACAGGTTCCCTAATGGACATGCCTAAGAAACGTAAGCGCTCCGTTCTTACTGAAAGAAAAGTTGAAGAAATCGAATCTCATTTGGGAAACTCTCCCAGAAAATCCCTCAGACGACTCTCCCAAAGGAAGTGCATTTAGGGCTACAAAAATTCTGAAAATGCGTCCTTATCAAACAACTGCTGTGCATGAATTAAAACAGGCAGATTACACTGCATGAATGATGTTTGCATACTGGTTTATGCAATGTGTGCACGATGGCGAGCTGGATCTGCAATTGACATTTTTCATCGATTAGGCGTATGTTTGTTTAAGTGAACACGTAAATAGTCAAAACAGTTGGCACTGGAGTACAGAAAATCCACATCTTATCCACAAACAGCCGTGTCATGATGTGAAAGTTGGATCAGTGTTTTTTACTGGAACAATTACTTCTTCTCACAATGTAGACAATATTTTAAATACCTTTTTTGAACAGCTGACAGAAGATGAAAGAAATTACGGTCATTTTCAACAAGACAGTACAACTCCCCATACAGCCGAAAATTCTATGCGTGCTTTAGAGCGTGTTTAGAATGAGAACCAAATTATCAGTCATGGATTATGTCCTCCGCGTTCTCCAGACATGACCCCTTGTGATTTCTTTTTGTGGGGTTACCTAAGAGAGCATGTTTATGATTCAAATCCCCATACGGAGGAGGAACTTGGGGAAAACATAAGAACTAAAATTAATAATATTTCTTCCGAAACATCCTTAGAAAATGTCAAGCGTGTATTGAAGCCGATGGCCAACATTTCCGGCACGTGCTACAAGGTAAGAAATCGACGTACGCAAGAGGCGTTCCTGAGCATAAGCGCTGCCCCATATGAGTTGGCGGCAAGTGAGCTGGCGCTGCACAGGACAACTATTGCAGTGCACGCGGACGTGTCATAAATGAAATTCCCTGTACAATAAATTAATTTCTAAAGAAAAAATTAAACATCAAGGTAGGGATTGCCTTTATAAAGTTGAGGACTAATAAACAAATCAATTTAAAAAAAATCAAGATCTTAGACGTCACAAAAAAACAAAAACATTAACACAATAGCATTTTGATATACACCTTAATTGTGATTAGAGGAGTGAAAACTGTAAGGGGATTGGATCCCCTTATAATTGCCCTCCTCATATCATACCAAAATATTGTAAAGTGTGTAGGAGAAAAATCAAGTTGCCTTAATTATAGTTCTACGAATGAAGAACTGGCTCAGGAGCACTATGGCAGAGGAAAGAGTGACAGGATGATGCCTGATGAATGTGAATCGAAATTTCGTGAAAGTACACCATGAGATATTGACAAATAAAGTTACTGAAACATTTTCTAAGAATCTGAGATGATTAATGTTTACATAAAAAAACTATAATTGTGTAACATCTTAACTAGCTACATAGTAGTCCTTGGATTAAGTGGTTGGATTACTATGTTACAGAATAATAAAAATAGTTTCCTCAATAGGTTTGAGTTTTATTTTGTAATAAATCGTCATGTTTCAGTTCCCCACATCAAGAATACGATTTGCTCCCCCCCCCTCCCCCCTATTTCTGATCCTCGATACAAACTTAAAGGGGGAAGGAACAGGAAGGCATTCAGTTATGGTATTTTGAAGGAACTACCCTGGCATTCACCTGGAGTGATTCAGAGAAACCGTAGAAAACCCAAATCTGATTGGGATAGCCTTTATAAAGTGAGGTTAAGGGCTAATAATCAAATCAGAAAATTAAATATTTTCAAGATCTTAGAAATATCTGTTTTATCAAGTAACCATCCCATTATTCATTTTAACTAATTTTGGGAAAGCAAGAAAAACCAAAATTTTGATAGGTTCTCCTGAATGACAGACCCAAATGTTATTGTTTATTCAAGACTTAATTGAAATGAAGAAGGATATAGATTACATACCAGTACAGGAAGCAGTACAAGATTTTTGGATGTGATGTGGCTTACGATTTAGAATTTTGAGGGACATTTCTGGAAGCCAGTGCGAAGTCAAATTACTTAAGAGATTGGGACAACACAAGTTACAAATTCTCTAAAGTTATTATATCCACAGGAAGAAATGATGAAGTAGAGACACTTTGATCAAAAAACCAAACAATAACTGACTGGCACTGAAGGGATTCTGATTAGAATGCTGGAAATGTGGAGACCCAGCAAAAGAAGCAGAATGTATCCACAAAGAAGAAAACTTGTGACCCAAGCAGAAAAAAACAGAAGGACCAGTATCAAATGAAGATAACAGATGGTGAAACAGCTTCCAACATTGTTGAACAGTGTGGAATAGTAGGCTATCTTTTTTGTAATGGGCAAGAACAGTAACATCTTGTAAACTAAAAGAAAAGACTTATGGAGGGAGAAAAATGAGGTAGAAAAAAAGTTCCTTCAATAAAATTAATACATCTGTTAAGTAGAATATAGCTTTGCAGATAATGGATCTGAAATTAATTTACTGTTACACAAATTATACGAAGATATTTCAAGTATTATCAAGCTGATCTGCAGGAATAAAAACAAAATTACATTCAAAGATTAGGAGTAGGTGGATTAAGAAGAAAACCAAGTCAACATTAGCAACAATGGTGTAGAAAATAATGTTATGAGGCGATATTAAAATGTAAAAGGAAGGATAAAAACACCATAGACCAAAAATGAAGGGAAAAGGGCACGAGAGACAAAAAGCACGAATACAAAAAAAAGGCCCTTCTTCATGAAATTAGAATAATTTGACCAAGCTCTCGCTAGCACCTGGAGTCAACAATACATATTAAAGACATTAATTTACTATTTGTGCAAAAAATATCACAACACAGCCACATATGGCTATGTTGACAGTAGGTACCTGCAAGATCTCAGTCACAAGTTTCTAATTCCATAAAGATCCATTGTTGCCGAGATAATTTCATGTAGAAGGACACTGCCTAAAATTTTGTGACGTGTTTTTTTTTATCGCAGTTGCACTATTCCTTTCAACTTTGGGCAATTTTCTTGTTCCTTTAAATTGTAACATACATTAAAGATCATTTAAAACAGAACCAATATCAGAGATCTCAGTCAAACAACTGTGTATAAAAAGGTAACAATGAAAGGAAAGAAATGCCGCGAGGCAATATTTACATGGAAAAGAAAGGGAAAATACACCCAACACTCACCAAAGCTGAAGGGAGGAGGGCAGCAGCAACACAGCACAACACACAAACAAATAAAAAACAATATTTCGGGTGAAGAATCCCCTTTTTCAAGTAAACAGATATGAGGCTTGCGTCCGACGCAGCCTCTTGCGCAAGACCAGCCACCTATCTGTTTACTTGAAAAAGGGGATTCTTCACCCGAAATATTGTTTTTTATTTGTTTGTGTGTTGTGCTGTGTTGCTGCTGCCCTCCTCCCTTCAGCTTTGGTGAGTGTTGGGTGTATTTTCCCTTTCTTTTCCATGTAAACTGTGTATAAAAAGTAATATTAAAATGGATCCACACTTTAAGATGTTAATTTCTATTGATAACTACAGCTTGAATCTTCAAATTGATTGGAAAAAACAATTATATTTCATGCCCAACTAACTGTTCATTACTAGAACAAATCTCCACTGAGGACAGCTTGAAGATGACAGTAAGCTAATGGTTTACAAAATATTTAATTTTCATATGAGGCCATTGTTGTCCCATTATAAAATTTGGCACACAAATGGTGAAATGATATGTATTTATTGGTCCCTTTCCATCATACATAGTACAAAGTACAAATGATATGGGATAAGTCAAAAATAGTCTCTACGCAGACACAAACGCACACACATACACACATTCTCTCACACTTCATCCTTTCGGTGATTAACTATAAGATAACATAAGTGTACAAATTTGATAAAAACAAAAACATTCATTATTACAAATAAACAATTAACACCTGATTTATATTATTTCCCTCTTTATATTTATGAAATCACTGTGACTTAAGACTAACTTTTGGTTTGCAAATATTCATCAATACTGTAGAAGCATTAGTCGAGCAAGTACTCCTTCAGTCGTGATGTGAATTTAGTATTTTGCTTACAGACTTGATCCTTTGTGGTAGTTTATTAAACAATCTGATTCCCATATGAAGTGGCCCTTTCTGACAGAAGGTAGTATTTGTTTGTGGTCTATGAAAGTCTAGTATTATATACGTGTATATCATTGTTTGTTTGAAGTGTATACCCAGAAGCTTATATATATATATATAGATTGTTAGGAAACAAAGGCGCTAAAAGCGGATATATTGAACATTGGATTGGATAAAAAACCACCGCTTACCAAAGAAGGGGATTCCAGCGGCGTTGGTACACGAAAAAAACACGAACACACAAAGAATAAAATTTTCGAGCATGGCTCTTCCTCAGTAGAAGGGAGATGGCTGCACGTAAGCACCATATATATATATATATATATATATATATATATATATATAAAACTAACGAAGGATAGGGAAATATGACCCAACACTTACCACAGATGAAGGCGGCTGGGACGACGAACAAAAAACAAACACAAGAGAAGCGCGATATTTCGGCTTACTGCAGCCTTAAACGTGCAGAAGGTGAAGAACCAGGCGGTGTCACATGTGTACACACAGACGGTCGACATATATATATATATGAATTTATTGTTTCCAGTATATATAAACAGGGCTGTGGTAGAATTTGCAACTTTCTAAATAAAAGTTTACATGAGGTTCTACTTTGTACCCCTTCAATAATTCTGATAATTTTTTTCTGCATTTTGAAGCATTTGATACTTACTTGGTAGGGAGTTTCCTCAGAATATCATACCATACCTTAATAATGAGTGCACATACCCAAAAATAAATATTCCTAATTGTTTCAATAGATATGCAACCAATTAAGACTCTCATCGTGTAGCAGATAGTATTTAGTTTTTTGCAAAGGTGTTCCACTTTTAAATAACTTGTATGTATATACCTAGAAATTTTATGTTTTCTACATTTTTAAGTAGTTCACCACTGAGTTTTACTGTCGGTAACTGGGCATCTAAATTATTTTTTGTCCTGAAGTGTATGGCATGTGTTTTTTTTGGGGGGGGGGGGCGTTATATTAGCTTGTTTTGAGAAAACCAGTTCACAATTTGTTGAGAAGAGTTTTCAATATTTTTAGTTAACTGTTCATTATTACATTCTTTCATTAAAATGCTGGTGTCATCTGCAAATTTAATTATATGTCTCTAAAACAAATATTTTTTTCAACCAAATCAACTGGGTGTTTGACATTTTTTTATTTAGTTTTTTAAAACTTACAAAAATTTATGACACATAGTCATGTTAAATATATTAAATAAAGATCAGAAGAAAATGACACCAATATCAGAGAGTTAAATCAAACATTTTTTTAGTTACAGCTGTACAAGATGTCAAGCCAATGTAAAATTGGAGTAATATTTGCTTATTTGAAAATTGATTGCTCAAAAACTAAATGTCCAAATAATTTGAGATTTTGCCAAATTTTAATTTAATTTAATTGCAATGGAGCACAGGCTCCGGTGGCAATTTCCATACACAACCATCTTCCCCCTATCCTGCACCTACCTACATTTGCCCTCTACAAATTTTATCTTTAAATTCTTTCAAAGTTTTCGATAAATTATTCAACATTTCTCTTGGTAACTCATTCCAATCCCTGACACCCTTACCTAAAAAAGAGAATCTTCCCACACCCTTGTGCCTGAAATCGAGTGCCAGCTTGTGGTCATGGTCATCTTTTCCCTTCCATGCACTACTTTTCGTACCTATTCCAATATCTTTCCATGCCTCATCGCCAGTATATGCCCTGTACACTCCCATGACCTTACTCATGTCTTGCAATGAATCCCATTCCAGCTCCTTTATCATATCCGTCACTGATTGCATTCTGCAATAATTTCCAGAAGCAAATCTAGCAACCCTTTTTTGCACCCTCTCCAACTCCTGTATTTAATACGTAAAATGAGGGTCCCATACTACACAACCATATTCAAGCAATGGTCTGACCAAAGTTTTGTAACCCAATTCCTTGACTTCTCTTGTACATCCCCTCATCACTCTCTCCAATAAGTGCAGAACTTTGAAACCTTTTCCTACCACCTGTCCTATGTGTCCTGCCCAGTTAAGTTTGTTATCAAAAGTAATTCCAAGATATTTAGATTTCAAGTCTTCAGCAAGCAATTCTTTCCCCACCTTATATTCATAATTAACCTTTTGTTTTTTATTTGTGTACCTAATAAGCTGACTCTTCTTTGCATTTATCTTCATTCCATGTTTACCAACCCAATTAGATATCCTGTCCAGATCACCCTGCAACTGTTTACAATCCTCTATCGTTTTGATTCTTTTATACTACATTATATCATCTGCAAACAATCTAATTTCAGATTGTAAACAATCAACACAATTATTCATTAGAATAATGAATAGCAATGGTCCCAATATGCTACACTGTGGCACACCCATTTTCACTTCCACTTCTTTTGATACTACATTTCCTACCCTAGCTTTCTGTTTTCTACCTTTTAAAAATTCTTGTACACAGCAAATGACTTTCTTATCCACCTTATTTACTACCATTTTATGGCTTATTCTGTCAAACGCCTTAGACAGATCTAGTGCTACACTATCAATTTGGCCTCCCTTGTCCATTTCATCTGAAATATCTTGCATATATCCCACCAACTGAGATTCGCATGAAAATCCTTGCCTGAACCATGTTGCCTGCTTGAAAACCACTTACGTTCCTCACATATATTTCTGATGTGGTTCCATATCAATCTTTCCATTAATTTACCTACCACTGATGTCAAACTGATTGGCCCGTAATTCTCAACTCTATTTCTCGCCCCTCCCTTATGCACCGGTACTACTATTGGACTTTTCCAGTCCTGTGGTAAGCAGCAAGTGTCTAGACTCAATTTAAATAATATTTCAAGATAAGGTACAATGTCACATCCGGCTATCTTTAAGATATCTGTAGTAAATTATCTTCACCAGCCCCTTTATTTTTTTTTTTTCAGCTTTCTTATTTCCTTCATGATTTCCTCAGGATGGATATCAAATTTTTTACTATCGTCATTTCTAATTGTTTTGTTAAGCTCATTCTCCGAATTAGACCCTCCTGTTTCTGATTCATTGTCCCTAATGCTTTCACTGAACCAGTTACTTAAAATCTCTGCCTTTTTCAAATAATCAGTAACTTCTCCATCCTTATCTATAATTGTCTCTACACCCTCCCTTCCTCTCAGTTTCCTGATATAGCCATAGAAATTTCTAGATGCATCAGTCAATGGTCCTCCTGCACTGACAATACTCCTCATAAACCCATCTTTAGCCATTTTCTTTGCTCTTATTAAGTCCTTGTTTAGTTGTTTTAAATATTCCCTACTACCCTGCTGTCTCTTAACCCTCTTATGTTATTTTCTAACTAACCTCTTTAACCTCCTCACTTCCCTATTATAGTACATTGGTTCTCTACTTCTATTCATTTTCTGCCTTGGAATAAATTTTTCTTCCCCCTTTCTTATTATCTCCTTGAACTCTTCCCACCTTGACTCTACTGTACCTGAGACTTCCTTCCATTTGCTGAATTGTTCTCTGAAATATCTCTTCAAATTTGAAACCTGTGCCTTTTTATAATTGTACCTATTTTCCCCTTCAATTTTGGCTGCTTGTTTACTGAATCCTCTAATATCCATCAAAACTGCTTCATGATCACTTATTCCTTCAGTTACTTGATACCTCAAAAGGTTTTCATCGGGCTTAATTAGAAATATATCCAAATTTTTTTGTCCTCTAGTGTTTTGCTCAACCACTTGCGTAAATCCTCCTTCCCTTATTAAGATATTTGCAAATCTTTGTTCCCTTGTGTTATTTATATTATTCCCTTCCCAGTTTACACCTGGTAAATTTAAATCCCCACCGATGATGATCATTCTATTCTCACCTCTGAAATCTGAGTATGAATTTAATTCCTCCCCAAGAGCCTCATCCTCTTCTGTCATTCTTCCACTGTGGTAAACAGCCAACACTCTGATTTTTTCTTTTTTACTACCCCAGAAATCTACCCCAAGTAACTCATGGTCTTGATCTATGAATGCCAGTGAACTGTGGTAGTTTTTGCTAACTAGTATGAAGACTCCTCCACCAACTGCTCCTCTATTTCTGTGGTACACTCTGTAACCACCAGGGAAAACCTCACTGTCGAGTACTTCTTCCTTTAACCAACTCTCTACCCCAATTATTACTTGTGGTTCATGCATCTCTATTAAGTTTGCAAATTCGATTACTGTGTTCATTATACTTCTACAGTTTACCATTAACACCCTTACTACTGGCTTTACATTTTCAGAATTTATCTCCCCTTTCCCACTTTTACCACAGTCAGTTATTGTTTCAGCCATTTCATCTATTTCTTTAAAATCTGTGACTTTCCCCATCGCGAATCTGCAATCAGTATCACTTTGATTATCTATTTCTGTCCCTTCACCAGCAGCCCCTAACCTAAAAAGGGCACAGTCCTGACCCCATCATCACTGGAAACGGGCTCCCTCACTGCTTTAGCTAACAACTCAGAAAGTACTCCCTTCCCCCTTCTATTTAGGTGCAGGCCATGCCTAGTGAAACCCCACCTACCAATGGTGTTCACAGGCACAACCCCCAACACAGAACTAATGCCTTTCCCAAGTAGCACTTCCGTTTCCACATTAACCCGCCTCACAGCATAGTTCAATTGTGGCTGGTCATGGCGACTTTGGACCTGCATGAGCTCCACCCTGGTATGCTGTGCCTCCTTCACCACCTTCCTCAGGTCACTCTCTATACTATAACTCGCGTTTCTATCAATACTATTTCCCGCACCTCCCACTATCACTACTCTATAATCCTTAATGAAACTCCTACAAAGGGAACCTATATCCTCTATTACCTGGCCTAATGTTGCACTAGGTTTCAAAAAAACTTGTGACCTGATATCCTGTACCTAACTGATCCTGCAGAAGAGGGCCTACACCTCTCCCATGGCTAGTACCTAGCAGCAGAACCCTTTTTTTTCCTATTCTTGCCCTGCACGCCTTTATTCCTAAAGGTCTGCTGCCTCTTACCTACTCCTACATCTACATGAGGCTCTTCTCCTCCTGCCTCTGGCAACAGGTCAAACCTATTTTTTCCCACACTTACTGAAGTGTCTGGCTTGTTCATCCTGTTAACCATGATTCTCCTACGACCTGTTACCAGCTCCCACCCATCCTTATCAACTTCCTCCAACCCACTATCTCTACTTTCTGCCTCTACAGCTTGAGCCTCGACAAGCTCAGCCCCCACAGGCTGTGCCTGTGCAGTCTGAGCCTCCAATTTCTAGTATAACAAGGTCCAGATCATTGGTTGATTTGTCATGTAATGATTCTGAGTTGGAGAGCACAATGAATTGTTGAGGAACATGCTGAACAATTTTTTATAAATTTATATTCGTTTGACGTTTACAGTAAATTATCTAGTGGTCATTTATTGCAGTCCTTGAATTCCTCACCAGTAAAAGAAATTTTATCCAACATCTTATGTTCGAAATTTATTATTAGTTTAATGGTATGATCCTTTCATCCCTTCCGCTCCAAGTTCTTCCTGTAATACCTCATTGCCAATGTTTGCCTTACACAGTCCCAGCACTCTCTTTCCCCCAATTCCAAAAGAAGTTCTGCTGCCACACCCATCATTAAATTGTGAATAATAAAATTCATTGAAATAAATAAAATATTTATAATCTCAAGAAAAATTTCAATATATTTTTAGGATTTAGCTTTGAGATTTTCTGAATTTGAGTCTATGTTGCTGAAACCTTTGGACAATTTTCATGGCCAGGTCTCAACAAAATTTTGGTGCTGCTTATATTATGACAAATATTTATAATGTTTGAGAGTGGTTGTTATATTGAATACTAGATATGTTTTGGAAAATTCAAGACCTCACTGCAGCTTTCCAGAAGATCATGTGCAGGGTACAGTGAAGGAATCTCCAGTTTACCTGTCCTTCTGTGGCAATAAAGTGTCCTTGAAGTTAAGTTGTTTTATTAAGCTATCAAAGAGTTATAATTAACTGAATGAATCTTTGATTTAGCCACTGAATTTAATATTCCTTTTCAAACTTACATCTCCAACATTCACAACTTTATAGCATACTAGCCTCGTACCCGTGGATTAAGAATTTTTTTTGCAGAATTAAATATAGTAAGTTGTTGGTAACGAAGGATTTAGTCCCAAACAATATCGAGTCGGCATAATATGACAGGAAAGCTATCACTATATCATTCTACTGTCGAACCTGCCTCTTGAAGAGAATTAATTTCCAACATATTTCTGTCACTATTCGATAAGATCTCAAAATTTCGTGACTACAACTGTTAATCATACTGGAAAAAATATCCTATGCCCTTCATACAGATTTCCTTATAAAATTCCATCACAACGATATAGCCATTTGGTCGTCATAACGTATCAAAAAGACAGAGACCTACATCCCTAATTATAATAATATTACTGTGGTTCACACTTACACACTGATTGCGAACAAAACCTGAGGGATCATTATAACGTAAAAAAGTATACACCTACAACATTGCAAGAATACCTACGATTTGCCTCGCATTGCACCCCTAACTTTCTAATATCTACGGTTTAACATTCAATCTGAATAACCTACGGCCCAGGCCTGACTCTTACGATGAAAAACAATTTTTAAAAATCTTATCCCCGACGGAGATTTGAACCGGAGATCACGACGTTCGTAAGCCAGCGCTTTAGCCACTCGGCTGCCAGGCCACTACGGGGAAACTCGGTGCGGAGTCGTCCACATCCAACGTGTCTGTCTACCGCCGTATTTTGAAGTTATGAGACAAATGTGTTATTTATACACATAATTTTCAACCAAATGTAGACACTATTTTTCTCCTTGTTACAAAGGATAAATGTGCAAAATTTCATCGAGAACGGATAAAAACTGTGGATTTGTATGAAGAACAAACAAACAAACATACATTCCTCTAAATATATAAAGATATCGGACATCGTGTTTATTTGAAGTTTGCAGGTTTATGTTGCAAAGCCACATATATATATATAATATTTGATAACCAAAAGCATGCATTATCACTCAATCTAAATTGTTAACAGTTAACTTCTTTCTTTTTTTCATCTTTTATTTTATTTTTCCAAAGATTCCAAAATAGCTTCCTTTTCCCATAGTCTGGCCTGCACAAATTAATCTGTTTATGTATTTTGTGTGATTCAAAATTATCTGCAAACTCAGACTACGAAATATATAACTGTTCCGTCACACTTCTCTCCAAAGTGGATGTATTATAATGATGTAAACTACATCTTCACTATTCAGTGAAACATTGTACCCTTAGAAACTAAATTTTTCATTGATGGAAAGTTCATTTAATTAATGTGGTAGGGTCTTGCTTGTGTACACCTGCTATCCTTACCAAATGTTTTTCTTCCACTAAATGACAAGAATTTGATGTTGTCTTTCATGTTATCACATCACTCCTGTTTCCAACATTTGAATGTCAGTGTTTAAATTCCCTATCCTTGTTTGTTTTCATGTTGGATTGCAAAATTCCCTATACATTTGTATCATAAAAAATAACTGAAAGGTAGGATTGGGAATTGAGGGTGTAATCAGAAAATTAGGCTTAGGAGGAATGATTGTTGTTTTTTTTTTTTTCATTAATCGCAATGGAGCGCACACTCCGGTGGCAATTTCCAAACACACATTTTTTCCCTTTCCTGTATATACCTACTTTCGCCCTCTATGAATTTCAACTTTAAATTCTTCCAGCATTTTTGATAAGTTATTCATCATTTCTCTTGGTAATTTGTTCCAATCCACGATATGTTATTAAGGCTGATCACACCAGCACAATTTGAATGGTTGAATGATTTTGGGGCAGATTATGTCAGGTCTAATTATAAAGAAGTTAGTGATGACATGGAAGTCAAGAAAAGGGACACGAACAGAAACTTCACTACTTAGTTTCAGGACTGAACTGTTGTCTGGGACCATTCATTGTGACGAAGGTGAGGTCTGTATGAGCTGGTGCAATGGAGGAAGATAAGGTCCATTGTGGTGCATGTTTGACATATGAAAGATAAGGAAATTTCCCCAATAGTGAGATTTAAATAGTTTTACTATTGGATTTTTTTTTTTTTAGGTTTTGTAATGAGATTTAAGCCAGGCAGAGAACCACTGGTTTGTTTAGAGCAAATAAGAGTTGGTATTCATTGTCAACGCTATTTCTGGAGTTGGGTGGTCTGAAGTAAGATACAGGGAAGACTGTGTTACGTTTTTGTGAAGGATCATAGGAATTCATAATTATCGTAAATTATTTTACTAATGTTTCTGAGGTCAAGAGACAACTGGATTAAGAAGCCATGCTCTAATTGAGTTTGGAAGGTCCTTTGGTTTCCTAAAATGCTAAAGCATAGAAAAAGATCTTTAAAAGCAAATTTGGGGAGATGGTTAAAGAATGAAGGTTTTTACTGGAACAACATGTAACAATAGGATTTATATGCATCTATAGTTTTGTTCAAGTTTTGGGTGAAAAATCTACAACCATTACGGATATATCTATTTTTTGCTTATGGATTTACATCTTCTTAATGTTGAGATAATTAGAGGCAAGAAATGAACGGTGACAAGTAACAGAAAGGAAATCAGCCATGGCTCTTTGAAGGAACTATCCTGCCATTCACCTGTAGCAACTTTGGGAAGTCATGAGAAACTTAAATCCGGATGGTTGGACAGGAATTCGAATACGCATCCTCCCAAATAATAAGCCAGAGCTTTAGTGCTCACCCATCATAATCGGTCATTATAAAGGTTCACCCAAAAAGATATTTGCGTACGTCTGTGCCAATCACAGCCCTTCCGGCTTCATATTTTTTTTCTGTAACCTTGTTTCAATTCATATTTCTTTATAACATGTTTCCTGTACCATTGTTAATGAGTAGCTACTACCAACTACAAAAAAATGAAAAATAAATATTTTTTGATCTTCAACAACTGTCAACAAGCTACAGAAATTTGATCCACTGAAAACAAAATTTAATGTGGACTGGTCTTTCCTATGAAGCTACTTGTACAGAAGTTCATAACAGATTCATAAATAAAGAAAGACATGATGCTTAAATGGAAATTATGTTTAAACTTGCCTTAACAATTTCAAGGAGGAGTCTCAATAGTGCAGAGAACTTCCCATCACCAGCAATAGGAAACATATTTGTATGCTTCCAGCAACTCCAAACAATGGCAGCAAATCTGCGGCTTAAAGGATTCTCATCCTGTTAATTCCATAATACAAAAGTAACTGTTAATAATTTAAACTTAAAAGTGCAGTACAGTGGAAATGTTTTATTTCATTTTGGACTATATTGTTATAGTAACAAATTTTAAACTTCCACATAAAGAATTAAGGAAAAATGCTATATAGGATAAGAACTAGATGATTTACTTACTAGTGTTTCAGATGTTAGATCCTTCACACAGTTTTTGTCCACTATGTAAAAAATACAATTCAGTAAAACAGTTAAATACATGTGATATTCGTCATTCTGTAAACAAGAATATTTCTCCGATTAACACAGTTCAAATAGATGAAATTCGGAAGCAGTTTACATCGCGATATATGGCGTCACTAACACGGCGCACCAGCTTAAACTACTAATAAAAACTCAATTCCTCATGCTTTGCGCCATAATGAAACATCTCAGCTGTCATTCTGAACAAAGCTGCATTTCAACCTTACCATAAACTCCGCTATACTGCCGGTAGAAAATCGGAGCTTCCACTGGCGCATTAATACGCTCGCTTTATTTCATGTTAGTGATATCATGCATTGCGATATAAACTTGACCTAAAATTCTGTGTTATACAAAGAAAGCAACTTACGGGTTCAAAATTAATGAGTGTATTGTCCACAATTGTATGAAGATATTCAACCGCAGTTACGTCGACAATCTGTATTTCATCACGGCAGCGCTCTAGACAGACACTTAAACGAGTAATGTCACTAGGCGTAGAAATTGATTTAATCGCGATACTTAGCTGACTATTTTCCATCTTGACTTGTCAGAGTCATAAGCCTAAAGGAAAAGGTTTATCAGGAAAAAAATTGGCGACCAATAAATATTTAAGACACTTCGGTTGTTAACTTCTTTTACAAAAAAATAAATAAGTATATCGTTCACCATCCACAAGCATACTGCGCAAAAACAAACCACTTTACACCCCAACACTATCTTGTTGCAACTTCAGTACATATACTAAGTCAATTCAAATACCACCAAAATTCATGTCAAAGTCATTAGGAACAAAAAGAGCACTCACAACTTGGATACACCAACGATGGTATCGATAAATGTAAACAATTATCGAAAGAGCTTATTTTCAACTTTGAAAGTTTGGTAAAATTGTAGTATATACGCTGCAGCTTTTATAAGCAAAAGAAGATGAATATTGCTTTTAGAATCAAGGGGAAAATTATTCATTAAATGTTCTTTTTTTCTTTTGTTTATTTGTGAAAAAATGTCAGTTGGATTTATCATATATAGTTAGTTATATAATCTTTGGTTGGTACCTTTCATGGTACCTTTTAAGACTGTCTAAACACCAGAGACAAAGTATATAAACATCAGCTGTCTTATGTTTTAATTGCCAATGCCAATGCTGGAAAGCAGGAATTTGCGTAATTGGTGAAATTGTGACAGCATTAGAAACAGTGAAACTGCGTTATTATAATGTCAGTAATATCAGGAATGCCGTCATCTCAAGGTGAGAGATCCAAATTTGTTCTTGTAAGTAGATTCACAACCCGAAATAAATGTCGTAAAATCCCCGTGAGGTAGTAAATTTTGCACAAAGTAAAAAGAGTCGTTTCACCCGTTAGATGTGCAGAAAGTGGACTGTACGTGAGGTATTTTTTTAGTAGTTAGATTGTGTCATAAAGTTCTTTGTTATGTTACATTCAGTCTGTTTAATTTCTTTCTCTTGATCCTATGCAGTTCGTCAAGTACTATTACAGATTTGAGGAAACATTTCATCCAATTGTACAAAATAAGGATAAACAGCAGACAGTTTGGAGAGACACAGATGTTCATGAAAGCAACAAGAATTACTAATGAGAACCAACTTTCTCGGGTTTAATTCTAGATGGGGAAACCGCCACAACCTCTTACCGCCTAGCGTAGTAAACACACAGATCATGTGGTATATATGACATCATTGTGACTTATTCAGTCTGCACATACCAACACAGTAACAGCGGTAGATATGGTTCGAAAGTTGGGTATCTGCAATATCTTGCATTATGGTTACGTTTCACTTTGGTCCAGGCTGCATTACGACCGAAATGTATATTAATAAAATATAATTTCGTCAGTAATCATTTGAGTTTATGTTGTAATGCAGCATGGACCATACGTCATAATGACGTCATATATTCCACATGATCTGTGTGTTTAGTATGCGAGTCGGTAAGAGATTGTTGCGGTATCCCCATCTAGAATTAAACCCTTTCTCGTTCCTTATAATACAAGCAGTTACAGTTGTCATTCTGGTTCAGGATGTGATATTTAAAGCTTGTATCACACGTGCATTAATACATTTAGTGCTGTAAGGTGGTCCAGGGTGTATTATAGGCCTAACCTAACTACTGCTTGAAAATAATGATCAAGGTAGTAGTAAAACCTAATTACTGTGTGGAAATAAGGGTCTACTGGAGATCGTGATTCCACTATAGCAACATTCACAAATGACGTCATAATTCTTTAGTAGGTAGAGCAAATTCTAGGCTGCGATTCATAGGTAGAATCTTGAAAAATTGTAATGAACAAACAAGGGAGATAGCGTACAAATCTCTTGTGTGTCCACATTTGTATTATTGTTGTGCCATTTGGGACCCGTTTCGTAAGGGATTGATCGAAAGCATAGAGAAAGTACAGAGAAGAGCCGCTCGATTCGTGACCGCTTGCTACAGTCCTTATGAAAGCGTCACAGAACTGATTAGTAGATTAGGTTGGGAGTCTCTGGTAGATAGACGACACACTTTCGTTTAAACTTATTGGAAAACATGCGTACTCCAACTTTCACTCATGAGTGTAGTGAAATACTTCTTCCACCAACCTATTTGAGTCAGAAGGACAGGAAAGATAAAATTAGAGAAATAAGGTGCCGGACTGATTCTTATATAAATTCTTTTTTTCCCTCGTACCATTAGGGATTGGAATGCACAGCAAAGAGATTAGCTTTGGTGCTGAGCACCCTCTGCCACCCACAATTTTGTGAATTGCAGAATATATATGTAGATGTAGATGTAGAATTCTGCTGTAGTCAATCACAATATATGACAACCTAACTACTGCTTGAAAATAATGATCAAGGGTGTATTAAAACCTAATTACCATGTTGAAATAAGGGTCCACTGGAGATCGCGATTCCACTACAACAACATTTACCAGTGATATCATAACACTACTGTTATCATTCGCAAGACATATTATTTTCAAGCAGTAGTTCCATACATCGTGGACCATTATTTTCAAGCAGAAATTAGGTTGTAGTACACCCTGGACCAATATGACACAGCTAAATGAATTTCTGAATTTATTTCGGGTCAACTGGAGATCGCGATTCTGCTACAACAACATTCAGTAATATCGTTGGAAAACTGCTGTAGTCAGTCGCAATTGTTTTCAAGCACTAATTATGATATAATACAGCCTGGACCAGCATGAAACCGTTAAATGTACTTGGGAAAGAATTTCTAGTGGAGTCTTGCATTTGACCACAGCAGTATTTAGATGTAAACTCCTGGCGGAATCGCGATCTCCAGTAATCCCGTATTTCTAGCGTTGTCTTTTGTTTGACTACTGCAGTATCATGATGCCAACTCCTTGCAAAATTGAAATCTCCAGTAATCCTGGAAATAATACCTCTCAATATTATGACGTCATATTTTAGTGTGGAATAATGTTTTTTTAGTGGAATTGTGATCCTCGGTAGACCCAATTATTTTTAATTAAATGTGATCTAGCATATTTGCCAGCAGCTGTTTTCCTTTGCATTTAATTCGTTTAGTGTTTTAGATAACTTGTTCAGTGCTTCCCTAAATAATTTATTCTAGACTTTTCTTCCTTACTTGCAGATGCAAATTTTACCACCCCCTTATGCCTGAAATCAAGTGCCATTTTAAAAGTCATAGCCATCTCTTTCCTTCTGTATATTATCATACCAGGTACTAAATATGTTCTGCTGTAATTTCCACAATTTGGCAGTCCCTCTTTGTACACTTATACAGTGGGTACTATAATCCTCCACCATGAGTACTAGTCTGACTAAGATTTTTTATCACATTTATTACACTTCCCTGGTACAACTGCTCATCATTCTCTCCAATAGGTGAGATAAGTCTTTCCCGGCGTATCTTTGATATAAATTCTTCGCGGGTTTGCCGCCGGATTACATTTTCTGCTGACAAGCTTTCGGCTCGCTTCTGTTCTGCTATTCAGTTCAGTTTTTGTTGTTCCTTTAGATACAACGTACCCGATGATGGCAGCAGTGCAAGTCGCCGAAAGCTTGTCAGCAGAAAATGTAATCCGGCGGCAAACCTGCGAAGAATTTATATCTCCAATAGGTGCACAAATTTGATATATGCCATCTACCCATTGAGTCCTGTCTAACTTTATCCTTTCAGCAGCAATTACTTCTCTACATTACAATCATACAAAATCTTTGTTTTCAGCAACAAAAGAGCATGAAGAAATACTGGGTAATATCAAGATGGGGATACCGCTGTGGCCTCGAGTAGTAAACACACAGATCACATGGTATATATGGCATCATTGTGACGTATGGTCCAGGATGCATTACAACATAAACTCAGATGATTGTTCACGAAAACATATTTTATAAATATGTGTTTCGATCGTAATGCAGCCTGGACCAAAGTGAAACGTAACCATAACGCACGATATTGCAGATATCCAATTTTCAGATCATATATATAGCTTCGAAGGTAAGAACTGTAGAGGAAGACAGAGATTAGAATATATGAAGCAGATAATTGAGGACGTGGGCTGTAAGGGGTATGTAGAAATGAAGAGGTTAGCACAGGATAGGAAAGGATGGAGGATTGCATCAAAAAATAATAAAGCTGTTACTGCATTGGTACGTGAAGACTGAATACGTCACAATGATGTCATACACACCATGTGATCTGTGTGTTTACTATGTGAAGCCGCAGCGGTATCCCCATCTTGATATTACCCGAAATACCATAAGGCATTATTAGTATTGAAAAAAGGATCAAGTAGAGCCACCGCTCACCGAATTGAAGGAAAAAGAACCAAAAAAAAACTGCTCAAACATGAAAAAACACTGTGTTCGTTTTGGATTAAAACCATTATCTTCCTGTCTTTGAACCTAAATGATTCTTTTCTATATGTGTTCATTCCATGTTGACCTACCAAAGTGGTATACTGTCCAGGTACCTCTATACTTGATCAGTCCTTTTATTTTAATCATCTCATAACAATATGCCATCTATAGACACAGTATCTGTTTACTGTAGAGTGTAACCTGGAGATAGGTGCCTGTGCTGGGCATACAAATGTCAGTATTGTTGAGGAACTTAATGAGACAGAGCCGTGAGTTATGTTAACATGTAGCTGGCCTTTTTGCTTTCGCAGAAATGCAACCAGGAAATGGGTATGAATGTAAAGGATCACAAGTAGGCAACACATAAAATTGTAGGAATGTTAATGGGAAGTATCATCATTCATAATTCAATTAGCACTCTAGCAGCTATTTTCTTAGATTAAACCAAAACATATTGCCAGTAATTACAGAAGTAAATATAACAAGGTGTTTATTCAGGACCTGTCAAAATTATTCTTTTTGAGGTTAGTGTCCAGTTATATGCCACTATAGGGAACACCATCTTCTCCCCAAGGCATCTTAGGTGCCGAGTGGAGAGGATACACCATTGAAGTTGAGGCCATACCCTGGAGGGGGAGGTGGAGAAGGCTTTGGCGGAGATGAAGAACAAGAAAGCCTGTGGTATCGATGAGTTACCTGTGTAAATTCTGAAAAGTTTGAAAGATGAGGGATGAAGAGAAATACTATATTTATGCAATGAGATATATGAAAGAGGAGAATGGCCAAAAGACCTTTTAACAAAAGTGTTGATACCAATTGAAAAGAAAAAGAATGCAGTAAAATGTGAAGAGTTCAGAACCATTAGTCTCTTATGCCACGCTGCTAAGATATTACTAAGAGTGCTAAATAGACGAATATCTAACAAACTGTCCATGTCAATTGCTGAAGAACAGTTTGGATTTCAAAAAGGAAGAAGTACAAAAGATGCTATTGGTTTGCTGAGAACAATAGGAGAAAGATGCATTGAAAGGGAAAGAGATCGTTAGATGGTTTTCATAAACCTGGAAAAGGCTTTTGACAGAGTACAATGGGCGAAGTTAATGACGATTCTAAAAAATAAAAGTATTGATTGGAAGGAAAGAGGGCTAATAAGTAAATTATTCAGCAAGCAAGGAGTGAGAGTGGGGAATGATCTTACAGAAGAGGGAAAGATTGGAAGAGGTGTAAGACAGGGATGTTCTTTGTCACCCATATTATTTAACATATATTTGGAGGAAATTATGAAAAATAGTTCAAGAGGTAAAGGAGGTGTATACATGGGTGGACGTAGGATTACCTGCCGAAGGTTTGCTGATGACATGGTTTTGCTGGCAGAAAGTGTCAAGATACTCAGAAGAATGTTAGAGACTTTAGACAAAGGGTGTGAGGAATTCGGAATGAGAATCAATAGGATTAAATTAAATGTATGATGATGGGAAAGAGTAAGAAAGAAATGATGATAACGCTGCAAGGAGAAATAATTGAACAAGTGGAGTCCTTTAAATATCTCGGGAGTATTGTGAGTGGTGTGCAAGAAGGAGGTAAAAACTAGAATAGCAATGGCAAAGGAAGCTTTCAATAGAAACTATGTGGAAGGATGGACAAAACCCTAAGGAAAAAATCAGCTAAATGTTTTGTATGGAGCAAAAACATGGACGCTATGCAAAGAAGTTCTAAAGAGGTTGAAATGTAGGTATGGAGGAGGATGGAGAAAATTAGTTGGGAGGACAAAGTAAGGAATAAGGAAGTGCTGAAATTAATAGGAAAGAAAAGGTCACTCATAAAAACAATAAGAAACAGAAAAAAGAACTGGATTGGGCATCTGCTGAGGAACAAATGCCTGCTTAAGACTGCTCTGGAGGGGACTGTAAACGGAGAGAAGAGGTCGGTGAAGGATGAAAATGATGGATGATATAATGATAAACAGGAGATATATAGAAACTAAGAGAATGGCAGAACAGAGGGAGGCGTGGAGGGCTGTCACTGTGCATGTACCTGCTGTATAGCAGAGAACCCTTGATGATGATGATGATGAGGGTCGTGATGGACGATTACTGGAGATCATAATTCCACAAGGCAATGGCATCATTAAAACTAGTAGCCAAGGGAAGACATCACTAGAAATACTTTCTGAATTACATTTAACTGTGTCATGCTGGTCCTGAGTGTATGACAACCTAATTTTTGTTTCAGATTAATGGTTCAGGTTGTATTACATTCAAATTACTGCTTGAAAATAATACATTTTGCAATTGACTACTGCTGTATTAAGATGTGGTTAGTGAATTTCGTACCGGAATCGTGATCTCGGTAGACCACATGATGGATTTTCCAAACTAAGTGTGTCCCACAATATATCAGGATAGGTGGGACTTTGAAAGCCATAGTGATGACAGCCCAGCTAGGTGAATTGCTACCTGGATGAGGGCTCTGTGACAGGGCGGACTCCTCATCATCATTGTTATCCTTAAAATATTTGTTCGACACTTCCTCTTCCAGAGGGTATGCTTATTTTTAAAGGAAGGCTTCATCCACTACCAACTTTCTAAGTCTGTCAAGTTGTGATGGAAGGAATGGGATATGTTGCCATCTATCTGTGAAAATGTAACATTTACTCTATGAGAATATTGTTTGTGAAATGTGTAGTTTGAGACAGAGATTATATATCATGCCATCATTCTCCAAGATGATTGTGAAAAACCATCTAAATATTGCAATCAGGGTGGCTGGTACATGGGGCCCAGGATTTAAGTCTGCATCCCCTATACCTTAACATACACAGTCACATTGGTGGGTAGGTCAGCCCCTGTCTGTGTAAAATAAAATACAGTCTAACAGTTTCAGTTAGGAGCTTTTGAACAGCGCAGATCATCAGAAAAATAATTTAAGCAGCAGAAAGGATTATGAATATGTTTATTTTAAATATTCACGATTTGGTTATCAAGCAGTTAGAAGTTTCCTGAGAACCTGTCACTGTAACATTGTTCTTAAAATAATTTCTGAGCAGAGGGAGAAAAAAATACTGTATTATTATTTCAGTTTCGGTGATGATTCGTATCTGTTTTAAATTTTCCTAGCTAGGCACAATTTGTTATCAGAATTTTAAAATTTACACTGAAATAATTCACTAATTCCAACTGTACACACAATTCATCACTCACCATAGTTAAAGGGAGGAACGAAGAAATAACAACAACAAAAAAAAACACACACACACACACTCTACAAACACAAAAGAAAGCAATATTTTGAGCCCTTAGAATTGTGACTGAGCTCGTGCAGGCATTTTTGGTGAACACAGTTATAGGAATACTAGTTTTAACTACACTCCTAGAAATTGAAATAAGAACACATTGACGCCGGTGTGTAAGACCCACCATACTTGCTCCGGACACTACGAGAGGGCTGTACAAGCAATGATCAAACGCACGGCACAGCGGAAACACCAGGAACAGCAGTGTTGGCCGTCGAAGGGCGCTAGCTGCGCAGCGGTTGGGCACCGCCGCAGTCAGTGTCAGCCAGTTTGCCGTGGCATACGGAGCTCCATCTCAGTCTTTAACACTGGTAGCATGCCGCGACAGCGTGTACGTGAACCGTATGTGCAGTTGACGTTCTTTGAGCGAGGGCGTATAGTGGGCATGCGGGAGGCCGGGTGGACGTACCGCCGAATTGCTCAACATGTGGGGCGCGAGGTCTCCACAGTACATCGATGTTGTCACCAGTGGTCGGCGGAAGGTGCACGTGCCCGTCGACCTGGGTCCAGACAGCAGTGATGCACGGACGCACGCCAAGACGGTCGCATCCTACGCAGTGCCGTAGGGGACCGCACCGCCACTTCCCGGCAAATTAGGGACACTGTTACTCCTGGGGTATCAGAGAGGACCATTTGCAACCGTCTCCATGAAGCTGGGCTACAGTCCCGCGCACCGTTAGGTCGTCTTCCGCTCACGCCCCAACATCGTGCAGCTCGCCTCCAGTGGTATCGCAACAGGCGTGTATGGAGGGACGAATGGAGACGTGTCGTCTTCAGTGATAAGAGTCGCTTCTGCCTTGGTGCCAATGATGGTCGTATGCGTGTTTGGCGCCGTGCAGGTGAGCGCCACAATCAGGACTGCATACGACCGAGGCACACAGGGCCAACACCCGGCATCATGGTGTGGGGAGCGATCTCCTACACTGGCCGTACACCTCTGGTGATTGTCGAGGGGACACTGAACAGTGTACGGTACATTCAAACCGTCATCGAACCCATCATTCTACCATTCCTAGACCGGCAAGGGAACATGCTGTTCCAACATGACAATGCACGTCCACATGTATCCCGTGCCACCCAACATGCTCTAGAAGGTGTAAGTCAACTACCCTGGCCAGCGAGATCTCCGGATCTGTCCCCCATTGAGCATGTTTGGGACTGGATGAAATGTCGTCTCACGCGGTTTGCACGTCCAGGACGAACGCTGGTCCAGCTGAGGCGCCATGTGGAAATGGCTTGGCATGCCGTTCCACAGGACTACATCTAGCACCTCTACGATCGTCTCCATGGGAGAATTGCAGCCTGCATTGCTGCGAAAGGAGGATATACACGGTACTAGTGCCGACATTGTGCATGCTCTGTTGCCTGTGGTTCTGTCGGTGTGATCATGTGTTGTATCTGACCCCAGGAATGTGTATATAAAGTTTCCCATTCCTGGGACAATGAATTCACGGTGTTCTTATTTCAATTTCCAGGAGTGTATTACAATTGCAGTAGAGATATTGGGGTAAGAAAAACAATATCAGTGGAAATGTTAATCACAGGAAGGAATTAATCAAAATAAAAAAGGGAGCCTGTAAAAGAGAGGAAAAATTGTTAAAAATTTGAAATACTGAAATAAACTCTATCAAGGATGGTGGGTGAGCAGTAACGCCTTGGCTTCGCATTCAAGAGGACGCTGGTTCGAATCCCCATCCAGACATCCAGATTTGGATTTTCGATGATTTCCCCAAATCACTCCAGGCGTACACCAGGATGCTTTCTTCGAAATCCCATTGTTGAACTCCTTTCCGTTCCTTGTCGTCAGTCCTTACTCACCTCTAACGACCTCTACATCGATGAGGCATAAAGCCAAAGAAATAAACTCTAAGTATGTATAAATACCTTGTACTTGCAATAGATGGGTGTACCACAGTGAGTATTATCTTAGATTGAGTCTCTGTACATCAGATCCCCTTTGCCACTTCTAATACTAAGGTATTACCAAAGCAATGTAAATGTATTTGTCTTTTTGCACTTATGTCTGCCCTATTGCCTTTATCTGTGTTTAGTGATGTATTTATTTTCCCTATCCTTCCTTATCATTGTTGCCTAACAACATTTTCATTGTTACTATTAATCAATATATTTTGACTGTTCACTCAATTATTTCTGCTATTATTTCGTAAGGAAAAATTTTACACCAAGAAAGGTATGTATAAATCCATCCTTTATGCCGTATTTACATGATACAAGTTGACTGGAACAATTATACTGTCTTAGGAGTGCTCGCAGCACTTGACTGTCTCTCTTCTCGTGCCAAGAAGTTCAAGACAGTCATTGACTCAAGATAGAGGACTTGGTTCATGATCAACTTTTGGTGTGCAAGTTCAACAAAACAAAATGGTGAATACTAACAGGTCACGCGAGCTGAATTAGATGCTAGAAATGCATGAAATTGACGAAATTCTGTGAAAGTTTCAGAATAAAAATAATAAGAACAAGGATTTTATAGATGCTGCAATTAAAAAATTGCTTCATAACAGCATAATTTTTTATGTATTGACAGAAATATTTCACAGCAATTTAGGTCCACTTAGTCTTAAATGATTTCTGTGACTCTCTACATCTTCACTTGCATCTTCATTCAAAAAAAGTCACTGCGGCATCTAAAGAATTTCTTCTTTATATCCACTCTTTTAACCATATTCCACATTTTATTTTGTTATTCTTCATTTCATTCAACATTTTCATTAACAAATTAGCTACGATGTTAATTTATTCTTGTAAAATGGACATACTTACAAGAATATCACAATGTACGACTAGAGATCTGTATTGACAATGGGCTGTCTTCAAATTATTACTAGCATGCTGATTCACTCTCTTTTCCCGACCATCAATGCTCCAGACAATTGTTGTCCAGTTAACTCGCAACGTGTGAACACGGTATAAGTTGTACAGCTTGTTGGTGAATGCATTCAAACACTTCAAATGTCTTCATATAATTTCTACTGAAATCTAATAGTGATTCTCTACTTGTGACCTAAGTTACTTTCTGTATGAAGCAAGAAAATAATGGAAAGGATTTTGGAATGTATTCAATGTTCAGGATTTTGGAATGTATTCAATGTTCAGGATTTTTTTTTTTCATTTAATTGATCTAATGTTTTCACTATATTTTCAGATACAAGTAGACCAGAACTTTATGAAGAGGTCAAGTTATTTAGAAATGCTAGAGAACGAGAAAAGTAAGTCCCCTTTAATATGTGAGTTTACATACCTTAAATCAAACATAAAAGTGTTCATAAAAGACTTGCAAGTTTAAAAATAACAAATGAAGTTTGAACAAGAACTTGTTTTTCCTAGTTTCTGAATGCATTTTTTCAAAAACAGCATTGACAATATATATATATATATATATATATAGACTGTCCATGAGCAGGGTAAACTTTGGCAAAATAAATGCTAGCCGTACACTCCTAGAATCAGCTCAGAGAATCGCAGTGTGATGTCACCTAATTGTGGGATTTTGAAATGTTTATTAAACTTTTTATTTATTGCTTTTTCTTTATTTTTCACTTTCTTTCATTTATTTAATTAATAATTTGTTAAAATTTTAAAAAATGCTTCAGGAAAATTGGCAAAAAAATGAAGGGAAATTGGATTTTTTTAATTAAATTTTATCAATTCAATTGAAAAGAAATAGTAATGATAACAATTATATTTCATATGCCACTGAACACTGCCAAAGTAACGAAACAAAAATGCATTCCATATGAGATCAAATAACAGAGTTAAAAAGTCCTATTCCTTTTTACTCGGGCACAGTAAGCATCAGTATCTTATGTAGAACAGCTACATTAACTGAAGGAACTACTTCTGGAAGACAAGGTTCTCTTTCAACACCCACATCTGGAACTGAATTTAGATTTCCTAAAAACAAATTTACTTCAAGCTAGATTTGTTTTTATAGATTACTACAGAACACAATCAGTAACTGATATTAAACGTATATTTGTGATAAGGCTTGGGTGGTTATTCATAGCATGTCGGAAGGATGAGACAACCGTGACCAGGTATAAGGAAGAGGGAAAATTTTATTTGATGTAATATAATGGAGTATGTATGTAATAGAGTCGAGGAGTGGAATAAATTACAAAGGAAAATGCTGGGCTCTTCAACATAAATCCAAAGGATTTTAAATTAAATTTGTCATGGGCAATAGAATGCGAGTGATAAAAATGCACACAAATAATTTTAGAGAAAAAAAATTAAGTGCAGAAATGGTGTGTAGAAAAATAAGTTTTTATAACTCATTCTTATAAGTAACATGTGCCTCAAATATGCCTTACTAAATATTTTCTTTTCAAAACTACTTTTCTGACCTTTAACATGAAGTATTCCAATTAACAAACACAATAGCCTTGGGTCCACTAAGAATAAATCGGACGCATAGCAGTTTTTGATGATTAATCGTGCTAAGGAAATAACAAAAAACAAAATTATTTATTATAAAAGATAAAGATTATTATTATTGTTAGAAAATAAATTTGACAAAATCAGGCATTCAGTCACCTGACCGTGAATGCCGATGAGAAAGCCAAAGTAGTTGTTAACATTTTCGTGGAGCAGAATAGGTTACTTGGTAAATTATTCATTTGTAGCAAATTTTGTCATGTTAATACAGTTGTTCTCGGTTACATCCTAAAAGACAAGTTTAATTCGCTATGGAACCAGGATTTTGCCCACAAATTGGCACCGTAACAGTTGGCAGATTTTTCGCGTCAAACATTGACTTTTGCTCATCGGAATTTCACAATATTAAAACTTTGATGCAAGTATACACAAGTGCCAAGTGTACATTATAAGCTTAAATAACATAATTTCAGTTTTTTAAATATTAACCTATTGCTTAAACATAAGTTTTGTAAATTAATTGATACTGGTTTTGAGGTTACATTTGCAAAGTATAACTTAAACACCTATTCTAGAAAAGTATATCTTCAAAAACAGGTGTGGCAACTTTTAAAGTTATGGCACTGTCCAGTCTGCTCAAAGCTTCATATCAGCCAAACATCACCTTTCAGTTAAGATATCTCGAGATCCAAGAGAGATATTAAAAAAAAATATTCTTTATTTTCGATTTGTTTCATCTAGCTGCATAAGAATCTATCATCAGATTGTGGCAGTAATGATAGTGCTGCCAGAGTGTGTTTATTACATTGTTCCTGACCCTTTGTTGTAGGGTTGTGTTATATTAGTGATTGGGTATGGCAGGATGGCTGACATGGGTTCTATGGGGTTTTCCATACGATGCCTTATGACTTGCGCCGACTGTCTTCATATGTCTTCTGCTCTTGAATTCTTGATCTTCATACCTATCCTCTTCGTCTCTTTTACTATTAGATAAACATGAGCATCGAAGGTAAACTTGTATGTAGGAGATGGAATGAACAGCTATGAGTTACTTGAAATGAAACAATCTCTTCTGGAAACTTCATTTAATCTGTACTGACCCATAAACCATCTACAGCTGATTTTGTACAAGATGGAGAGGTATTTCGTAACCCGTGATACTGATCCTAGTGATGAAACTTAGCCCTACAGTTAACAACAACTAACAGATAATGGTAAGGTTAGTGCAGCGACTATCTATCCGATGCCTAGCTGTTAACTTGCTACTCGTCAGCGAAGAAGTGAGACTGATCAATGTATTCTGGCTTGCTGGTAAAGTATTGGCTTGTGTGCTCAGCACTGCACGTGTATCTTGCAACCTGAACTGTCGGTCGGCAGAAACTCGAACAACAGGACGTGCTAACTCGACGTCTGGCTGCAGTGAAACTTAACAAACTTACACGATTTCAATACTAAAATATTATACTAAACTAGTTTCGAGCCCATCAAAAATGACTGTTTGAACGCCATATTCTGGCAGTTATTTATTATTTTATTTTTTTTTTTCATTTGGTTAATTATATGGAATTGTTATTACATAATGCTAATGGCCTTGATTTCGTAATGTTCTACATATTTGATTTGCTGTTCACATTGCAATACAGCAGCAACTTCTACTGAATTAATGACGACTGAAGTATAGAACCAATGAAATTAAAAACAAATTAGTTTTATTCCTGCTCCAGGCACAATTCAGCGCAATACTTATGAAACTACTTTCACTTGCATTAATTAATTCCTTCAGTAACATGGCGCTTATGAAAGCAGTTTAATTGGTTTGTAAGACTCATTTCAGAGTGAATTATGCTGTAACAAAATATGTCAGTGGGGATTTTGGTCAACTCGACCACAACCTCCACTTGCTTTCGAAAATCATAGCTTCTATTACTCTCGTATGAATAACGACGGGCATCACCTGTGGCGGTAGTAGGAATTTATTCAGGAAAAGCTTGTAAAGAAAAATGAATAACGATCGGGTATACTGGAGATCTTGGTTCCACCAAAATAACGTTCAGTAATAATATCATTATACTGCTGTAGTCAATTGCAAGACATATTATTTTCCAGCAGTAATTCCGTTGTAATACAGCCTGTAGACTACCATTGTCTTCAAGCAGAAATTAGGTTGTAATACATCCTGGACCAGCATGATACAGTTAAATGTACTACGGAAAATATTTCTAGAGGATTCTTGCATTTTACCATGGCAATTCCTGGCGGAATCGTGATCTCTAATAATCCTGATTTATTTACTTTACTTTAAATGACGGAAAATATAATATCAAAAATGGATAACTGTCATTTATTTGAATGATATATTTCACAATTCGTACATTTCGTTTCAACTATTTCTGAGTTTTTAATAAACTTCAATCTTCCTTATCTTCTGGCAAAAAAATTCTTAGGTTATTTTTTAACCTAGTACTTATAACTGATACAGGTAATATAATGTAAACCCTTCTCCTTACTTGAATTTTTTGCATCTCATTGTCGTAGATA
Organism: Vandiemenella viatica; assembly: GCA_031002005.1. Classification (NCBI taxonomy): domain Eukaryota; kingdom Metazoa; phylum Arthropoda; class Insecta; order Orthoptera; family Morabidae; genus Vandiemenella; species Vandiemenella viatica. The sequence continues at coordinate 171,835,650 of CM061919.1, forward strand.
AATAAAAAGCAGTATCTAAATTTAAACAAATGTACTAATTGTAACTTTTTGCAATTATCAAGCCATATCTCTAACATGTGTTTGCAGCAGAATTTTGGAGCATGTCATAAGCTCTAATGTTATGAAGTTTGTAGATGGAAACGCGGATTTCCGAAGAACTGAACGTGTGAAACATGACTGGCTCTATTTTCGCATGAGGTAATGAAGGTTATTTATGCAGGATCACAAATTGATGCTATTTTCTTGGATTTTCAGAAAGCTTTTGACTCTGTACCACACAACCGGCTTTTAGGGATGATTTGAGCGTACGGTATATCTGATCAGTCACATGTCGTTCTTGACGGGGAAGCCTCTTCAAAGCTAGATGTTACTTTGGGCGTTCCTCAAGGAAGTTTAATAGGACCACTTCTTTTCTTAATTTTTATGAACAATCTCGGTGACAACGTTAATTGCAGGATGTGATTTTTTGCTGATGATGCACTTATCTATAGGGAAGTGAGGTGCTCTGATGATTGCTTAGAAATTCAGCGTGATCTGGATGTTATTTCGGAATGGCGCCATAAATGGCAGCTGACACTTAACTGCAAAAAATGCAAGGCAATGCAAATAAGTAATAAGAAGACCCCATTTGCTCACGAGTACAAAGTTAACAATTCAGTTGTCGACACGATAGATTCCCTGAAGTATCTAGGTACAAAGCAACATGAAATGGGACTTGCACATAACTTCTGTCGCAGGCAAAGCTAATTCTAAACTACTTTTTATAGGTCATATTTTGAGAAGTTGTAATGCTCATACAAAGAAAATAGCGTACAAAACACTAGTGCGTCCGCATTTGGAATACTGTTGTGGAATTACGGATCCGTATCGCAAGAGATTGATTGACACATTAGAGAAAGTACAGAGGAGAGCTGCTTGATTTGTGACCGCTAGTTACGGTCCTTACGTACGTGTCACAGAGCTGATACGTGGGTTCAGCTGGATTGTTTGGCAGACAGATGACGTCGTTTTCATTTGAATTTGTTGGAGAATATGCGAAAATCTTTAATTTACGAGTGCAATGAAATACTTCTTCCGCCAACCTATTTAGGTCGCAATGACAGGAGGGATAAAATTCGAGAAATAAGATGCCGTACTGATACATTTATGTATTTTTTTCTTTCCTCGTTCTGTTCGTGATTGGAATGCACTGAAGTAGGATTGGTGCTCAGCACCCTCTGCCACCCACAGTAATTGTGAATTGCAGAGTATAGATGTTTATGTAGATGTAGACAAAATATAATTGCCACGCATTAATTTTTTTTTCCCCTTGCTCTCCGTATTTCTAATATCTCTGCTCACTGCTATTTTGCGGCAATAATATTGTTGTTAAATTGTGAGTGTCACATCGCTTATACAGTAAATAGTCATATCCTTGATGATTTAAATCTAATTAAAAAAGTTATCATAAATCTCATTTAATAGCTAACACATGTATCAAAAACTAAGGGTATCATATATAATGGTAGTAGGAATTTATTATAGAAAAGCTTATAAGGGTAAACGAATAAGTCATTTTTAATGATATCTTTTGTTATATGAATACGTTACTCTGGTTAGATTACCAGAGTATTTGGTTAGGATTTTACATAAATTAATGTATTTTACTTTAGGTGACAGACTATAATTTCGAAAACGGATAGTTGTTATTTATTTGACTAATACATTTCGCATTACGTTTCTCCGAGCTTTTAATGAACTTCATTGTTTCTCACCGTCTGCCACAAAAATTCTTAGGTTATGGTTTAACCTAGTCATAATCAATACAGGTAAAATAGCGTTAATATTGAATCCCCTTCTCCTTACATGAATTTATGCGTCTAGTTGTAAATAAATGAAAAGCAAAATGATGGAACGAATGGAATATGGTGGCTGTTGAATGGCAAGTGAAGGATGGTATGTGACCGTTCTCTATCCAGTAGCTATAGACGACATACATAGACTCCAGACCTAGCAGTTTGTATAAGGGGATGACATCCCATCACAACATGAAATGTAATACTAAAGAAAGATTTTAAATCATAAAAACAAAACAGCCTCAACTCTTACCTTATTATGTTATCAATGCTTGAAAAGTAATGGTTCTTCAAAATTCATCAGTTTTGCTTGAGATGTAGAAATATATTATGCACAAACACTTACATCAAAATGATCTTCACAAAAATAAATTCTTGAATCTGCAGATAAATTATGAGCATTGTCCATCCTTTCAACTTTTAACCTCTTTTTCCTATTTGTTCATTTTTTGGAACATATATATAGATATATAACTTGTTTGGCATTTTTATTGTTGTGCTTTTACACTGGGGCACTTCATGGTACTTGTAAAATGAGGAATTCATTTTTAATTAAAGAAAACTGACATCTGTTATAAACTTATACGATTGTTTTGGTTTGTTTCTTGTGGTGTGATGTCATTAAAGACGCCATGACAGTCTTGAGTGTTTCCAAACTAAGTATAAATTCGTTCTTAAAACTGTTATATATGTAATGTAAATGTTTAGTTTTATGAAAATTCTTTTTTTTTTTTTTTAGTAATGCAACTAAGGAAAATGGAAGTGGCTTCTAGATGATATAAATAAGAAAAGAAATGGAAATTAACCCACCACATACCAAAGTGGACGGATGTGATGAGAGGGAACACTTATGCTGACAAACAACTACACAATATTTCAGCATTTGCCTTGTTCACAAATAGAAAAATGGGCCATTAGGCTTGGAACGTGTGTACACAACGAACGTTACCTAATGACTAACTGAGTAGTGGGGGATGATCTGGACCCACAGCGAAAACCACCTTCTTGAATTCCTCCACTCCCTTAACAATAGCAACAATTCCATCAATTTCACCTGGACTTACTCCCGCTCACACATCACATTCCTCGATGTTGACATCATGCTCAGGCACGGTGTCCTTCATACCGCAGTCCACATCAAACCCACTAATTTACAGCAGTATCTACAGTTTGATAGCTGCCATCCATTCCATACCAAACGTTCCCTCCCATACAATCTTGCCATACGTGGAAGTCGCATTTGCTCTGACGCTCATTCTCTCCATCAATACTCACAAAACCTATCCCAAGCCCTTATTTCCTGTTGTTACCCCAGGGATCTTGTACATAAACAGATCTCTCGCGCGATCAACCACCCTCCACGTAACCACTCTCACTTGTCTCCTACAAAAACCAACCATAGCCCTGCCTTTGTCACTCAGTTCTCTCCTGGCCTCGAGTCCATCAACCATATCTTGCGACAGGAGTATGACTTCCTTTGCTCATTTCCAGAAATGCGTACTCTCCTACCCAAAATTCTACCCAATGTCCCTCATGCATGTTTTAGCATACCACCCAATCTTAAGAACATTTTAGTCCACAAATGTCCTCCATTAGACTCTCCAAAAGCACCATATGGATCTTATCCTTGCAATAGACCCCGCTGTAAAACCTTCAGCATGCTTCCACCCACCAATACATATGCCAATCCCACCACAGGGAAACTTTCCCCATTATTGGACATGCCACCTGTTCAACCACTCATCTTATATACCGACTAACTTGCCGCTATTGCACCAGTTCTTACATAGGCCTCACCACACAGCAACTCTCTGTTAGAATGAATGGCCACAGGCAAACAGTCCACACCCATAACCTGTACCTTCCAGTACCAGAACATGTCAATAGCCATGATTCCAACAACCTCAATGTCTGTTTTACTGTGAGAGCAGTCAAAGTTTTCCCTGACAGCACCACTGCAGCAGAACTCCGGAGATGGGAACTAGCGTACCAGAATATCCTGGATACGAGACACCCACCTGGACTTAACCACCGTTAAAATCCAATTAACTCATCACTACCTTTTTTTTCCGTGTTTATGCCGTACCCTTACTACATATGCTCATTTTACCATCGCCTGCAATATACACAGACGGAAAAAAAAATCCCAACACCAAGAAAAAATTATTGTAGAGTAATGAAATTTGGACAATGCATTTGTCAAGTTAACATGTTTAATTGATTAAATTTTCAAGATCACAGGTTAATTTAAGCTCAAGAAAATGCATTTCAAATGTGAAATACTGTTAAATTAATAGCCGGTGTAACCTCCAGAATTTTGAATGCAAGCCTGCAAACGTGAATGCATTGTGTCATACAGGTTTCGAATGTCACTTTGTGGTATGGAGTTCCATGCTTGTTGTACTTGTGCTGTCAATACTGGGACGGTCAGTGCTGGCTGTGGATGATGCTGGAGTTGTCGTCCAATGATATCCCATACGTGTTCAATTGGAGACAGATCTGGTGATCTCGCAGGCCAAGGTAACATGTCGACACTCTGTAGAGCACGTTGCGAGACAACAGCGGTATGAGGGCGAGCGTTATCCTGTTGAAAAACTCCCCCTTGAATGCTGTTCATGAATGGCAGCACTACAGGTTGAATTACCAGACTGACGTACAAATTTGCAGTCAGTGTGTTTGGTATAACCACAAGAGTGCTCCTGCTGTCATAGGAAATTGCTCCCCAGACCATGACTCCAGCCCTGTAGCGTGCATTCCACTGACTACAAGCCATCGCCGTTTGCGACTCCAGTGGTGTCAAGCCAGAGCTCATTGGAGGACGGAGTGGAGATCTGTTGTGTTTTCTGATGAAAGCAGGTTCTGCCTTGGTGCCAGTGATGGCCGAGTGTTGGTCAGAAGGAGGCCAGGGGAACGCCTGCAACCAAACTGTCTGCGGCCTAGACACACTGGACCTACACCTGGAGTCATGGTCTGGGGAGCAATTTCCTATGACAGCAGGAGCACTCTTGTGGTTATACCAAACACACTGACTGCAAATTTGTACGTCAGTCTGGTAATTCAACCTGTAGTGCTGCCATTCATGAACAGCATTCAAGGGGGAGTTTTTCAACAGGATAACGCTCGCCCTCATACCGCTGTTGTCTCGCAACGTGCTCTACAGAGTGTCGACATGTTACCTTGGCCTGCGAGATCACCAGATCTGTCTCCAATTGAACACGTATGGGATATCATTGGACGACAACTCCAGCATCATCCACAGCCAGCACTGACCGTCCCAGTATTGACAGCACAAGTACAACAAGCATGGAACTCCATACCACAAAGTGACATTCGAAACCTGTATGACACAATGCATTCACGTTTGCAGGCTTGCATTCAAAATTCTGGAGGTTACACCGGCTATTAATTTAACAGTATTTCACATTTGAAATGCATTTTCTTGAGCTTAAATTAACCTGTGATCTTGAAAATTTAATCAATTAAACATGTTAACTTGACAAATGCATTGTCCAAATTTCATTACTCTACAATAATTTTTTCTTGGTGTTGGGATTTTTTTTTCCGTCTGTGTATTATCTTAGACATTGCATACCGATATCGATAGTCTACTCCTTAGCCGTTCCCCCACTCTCCCCCACTACTCAGTCATTAGGAAACGTTCGTTGTGTACAAACGTTCCGAGCCTAATGGCCCGTTTTTCTACTTGTGAACAAGGCAAATGCCGAAATATTGTGTAGTTGTTTGTCAGCATAAGTGTTCCCTCTCATCGCATCCGTCCACTTTGGTATGTGGTGGTTTAATTTCCCTTTCTTTTTTTTCTTTTTTTTTTTTTTTTTAGTAAAATAGATAAGAAGGTAAAGTATTAACCAATTTTTCAAATTTAGTGGTCTAGCCAATTGCAATGTTCAATGGAAAGCGGCAACCATTGCAGCATTACATTTTGTAATACTCGAGAACAGGATACCAATGTAACTAAAAAAAAATTCTGCATTTGCACAGAGCAATACTTTTCTGGATTAAAAGAAATTGCTTATTCTTTTAGGGTGATAGAGGAACCAAACATTTTTAGCACTTTACTCTAGATTATCAGCACTCAGATGTAATTATGGGCAATGTTATACTAGTTTCATGTACTTTAGCAAATTCTTAAACTGCAGTAAACAAAGGTATTACATATATGCCCTACATATACCTACCTTTTAATCGAACAGCAAATGGCATATGGTGTTTCCTTTTGAATTCACTTAATGCCAGCTCTTGACATGTAGATCACATCATATTTCCTGTTCACATTCACAACACTTTGCTGTGCCTATTTTCAGGAACGATACATACCACAAGTAAGTCAGAATGGCAGTTGGTGAGTTCTTTGTTCATAGCAGTAAAAATAGTCTAATCATATTTAAAAGGAGCGATAAAGTATTATAGCATATAATACTTATGTGCAAACATAATGGTATCCACGTAGGAATAAATTCTTTGATGCAGAACACAAGTTGCACAACAAAAGAATATGGCCTTTGATAGACAGTGTATTTTAAATCAGACTTCGCATTAATGGAAAGAAGAGCTTACTTTCAACTGCCAGTGGAAAATATAACTGCTTAGAGTTCTATCGCCGACACTATAGTGCACGTCACGAATGAAGGCGGGTGGTGCAGAGGGAGACAGAAATAGGGACACAGGGTATACGACATTGCCGCATTTCCAGCAGGAGACGTACGACTTAGAGTGAGAAAGAGAGTATAGTAATTACACTACTTCTACTAATATTACTGCTGTGTAATGATATTAAAAATAATAATATTCATTTTAGCAGTGCTTTCTGTGTTGTTAAGAGAGACAGGAATATCAGCTGCAGCAAATGATCAACACTCATGTAACCACTAAAAGTGCTGGATTGTTACTGAATCTGATTGGCTACTGGCAGGGCGATGACGTACCTGCACAGAGCCTCACTAAACTGGGCCACCTTCGTTCATGACACGCACTATAGCACTCCAAGAATCAGTTAAGGGGACTAGTGCTACACTGAAACTTACTGATCCATCTTGCCCATTGATATGAGCACCCCCTGGCTAAGAGTCATCTGGCTGACACATTCTTATTTGGACAGATTGTTTTATGGAATGTTATAAAAGATTGAGAATATAAAAGTATGGATGTGAAATGTAATCTTCAAGTTTTTGCTTCTGGATGAAGTTTTAGAAAGTCGTGTTGGGTGTGCTCTGCTGTCATCCTCAAATCTTGTAGGTATTCAACAGAAACCAGAACTTGCTGCTAACAGTGACATGCTTATTTAGTAACAGTTATGTCACTTTCCCTCCCGCCCATCTCGCTTCATTGCACACATTGAGAATGGCAACAATGGACTTTTAGAATGTTAATGGTTGGCCAAATGCTTTTTCTTCTAGGAATCAGTTGTCAAGGAAGCCATTGGAACATGATTCAACAGTGGCATTATTAATAGAGGTCTGGAACTGTGATTCAGTGATTCCTGAAAATTGACACGGTCAATTCTTAAATAGCACTACAGGCAGTTTAAGGGATAGTGAGGCACTGCCAGAAAATGAAGCCCAGCAGCTGATTCTTAGTTTGAACTGAGTTTGAAGCCACCCAGCAGAAAGCTTTTATACAGGCACTCATTCCTGAGGCTTGATGTGATAGAGATCTGCAGTCAACACAGCCAGTGTAGCGAGATGGAGGAGTGGGAGATTAATGTGATGTAACTGATATTATGTAATTGTTTCAGCATCTGGAATCAGCTGTAAGGTTCTGATTTGTGCAGTGTGCATACATAACATAAGGAAGATGACAGTCTGCCATAGAAAGCTTTTCTTTCTACATCATCCAGTGGCATACCCTTAAAAATTACAATTCAATGACACGTCGGGAAAACCTCCTTTCATAAAGCATGGGTATGTTATATTTGTTGGATTATGTTATAGTTCAAACTAAAACTTCTCATTTCATCCTGTTCTCAGTAGCAGAAATTCTTTATAAAGTAAATTCAGCGATAAAGCCTTTAGTTTGAGTGATCGTATGTGTGGTATACTTTGAAACCTAAATTTTATCATTCTCAGTGCAAGAAGTTTTATAACCCCTACCCCATTTTCTCTGTCTTGGCATATTTTGTGTTTAACATATTATGTCTATTAGTTAAAAATTTGTATTGATGCAGAAATTTATTTTATAGTTGCTGGCAACTAGGAAAGTTGAATTTATTACTTTGCTCATGCACAGTATAAAATTTTGAGGGTATGGATCATTTTTAGATATGTTGTTACAAACTACTCTTGTTTCAGCATAAATAAAAAGTTTGTTTATCTGTTTTCTATGATTGCTATTAACACTAATGTTTTTCTTTGGAATGTTTAATCGTATCAGCTTTTCCACCTACATTTAAGTTCTTATTCTTTTTGTATCGTACATATTATTTCTATATGGTGTTTTTTTGTCACAAGCCATTATCTCCCTTCATACCTAACCGAAATTGATAAATGAGGTATCATTTTAAAGATTAAGGTATCCGCTTTGATCATATCAGATTTTAGGAAAAAAAAAAATTTGACCCTTAAAGGGCAAAAATGTAAATATTTCTAAAATGGTATTTTTTGTGTTGAACCATTTATCTCCCTGGATACCTAACTGAAATCATTAAATGAAGTATCATTTTAAAGATTATGAACTCCGCTTTTGTAACATCATATAATAAGACAGATTTCTTTTTTGGAATTCGACCCATAAAGGACAAAAGTGTTAATATTTCTGCAACACGTTTTCTCTCCCTTGATATCTAACCAATATAGATAAATGAGCTATCATTTTAATGATTAAGGTCACCACTGTCATCACATCATATTTTAATTATGGAATTTTACCAAACATGGTGGGTGAGCGGTTAACGCTCTGGCTTCGCATTCAGGAGGATGCTGGTTCGAATCCCTGTCCAGGCATCCAGATTCGGGTTTTCAATGGTTTTCCCAAATCACTTCAGGTGAATGCTGGGATGCTTCCTTCAAAAGAGCCATGGCAGAATTCCTTCCTATTCCTTGTACCCAGGCCCATCTTGCCTCTAATGACCTCAACGTCAACGAGGCGTAAAGCCACAAGTTAAAAAAAAAAAATTGGAATTTTTCGGAATTCGACGTGTAAAGGGAAAAATTATCATTATTTACATAAAGTATTTTTTTGTCACATGTTATTTATCTCTTTTAATATCTAACTGAAATTGAGAAATGAGGTATTATTTTAGAGAGGATGGTCTTTGCTATGGTCAAGTCATATTATAAGAAAGAAATTTTTCAAAATTCTGCCATTGATGGGAAAAAGTATCAGTGTTTCTACAATACATTTTTGTGTTATAGGCCATTTATCTTCTTTGTTATGTGACTGTTATAAATAAATGCAGTATCATTTTAAAGATTAAGGTCTCCGTCGTGGTCACATCCCTTAAAGAGCAAAATTATCATTATTTTCATAACTTATTTTTTATCAAGAGTCATTTATCTCCCTTGATTTCTAATCGAAATAGGTATATGAATAGATATATTAAAGATGAAGTTCTCTGCTTTGGTCACATCATACCTTAAGACAGGAATTTTTTGGAATTCAACCCGTTAGGGGCAAAGGTACCATTATTACCATAACATGTTTTTTGTTTTTGTTATGAGCCATTTATCTCCATTGACACCTTACCTTAAGCGATAAATGAGGTATCATTTAAAAGATTAAGGTCTCCACTCATGCAACCTTATAAATTAAGCATGAAATTTTTCAGAATTTGATCGTTAAAGGGCAAAAGTAATAACTGTGAATGTCACATATATGAGACAGTTCAGAGCCAAGCTGCTATATAGCAGTAGCACATATCACAGAGATATTAATAAACTGCTTCACTGGCATCAATTTTTGTTTCATATCTGTTACACTAAACCAATAAATGATTGAAACAAATGAGGCGGTTCTTCTTTCATCCTAGTACAGATCCCAACCTTACTATTCATTGTATTCGTGTAATATTCGCATGGGCCATCTAGTTCGTATTATTTCTTATGCTGCAGTGTCAGTAATACAAGTTGTCATGTTGTATTGCACTGTCTTATGGTTTACTAAGAGTACTCTGGTAGCTCAGTGGTTAAGGCAAGTAAGCTACCTTAGAATTTGTTAAATTCGAATCTTTTGCTATGAGACATGTTGAACGAGTATATTAGAGAAGCCAATACCAAAGCCTATAGCCACTTACAGGGCAATTTAAAATATAAAAAACTAACTAAACACATAATAACAGCCTTAAATAGACCTTCAATGATAAATAGTAGCCTTTAAACTCACCTAAAACACTGCAATCATCAATAATCCAGCTTGCTAAGCATTAAACATTGTTACGAGACAACATCATCATTTTCCAACACATGTCAATGCAGTAAAAGACATATATAATCATAATCAACTATGAGAAATGAAATTTTACAATAAATAACACATGATTAATAGTTTCAGGCAGAAATTAGAAAACACAAGTTTTTACAGGCAGTCAATCAAACCGGCAGTTTTAAACGGTTATAACAACACATTTAACATAGTTTCTGATATCAGCAGATGTTGTAGTCAAAACTTAATTTTTCCTGTACCTTGCGCTGGAATTCCAGGTAGTTATGTACAGTTAATCAAGCCTGAGAGGATTTAAAAAAATTAATTGACACACTGCCGACTTACACTAATTATCACAGTCAAAATAAATAAAGTCGGGGGATAAAATCAGTTGTAAAACATATAATAGAGATCACAGTATACAGTGCTTAAAACCATTTTTCAAGGTAGGCTTTACTTTCAGAGCAATTCACTGTAAACTTTTTGAAACTTGAAAATCACTAATGGCGGTAGGCTAGAAAACATAGGTATTTTAGATATTTGATTACTATACCACTACCCCAGCTAATGAGAAGATTGGCACACCATTGAAAAGCGGAGAAATAGGAGAATTAAATAGCAATAATTTTAAAACCTAAAACTGAATGTCAGTACAAGACACGGAAGCACTCTTTAGCAAGTTTTTTAGAAGCCTCCAACCCAAAGATGATCTGTTTCGATTTTTTTTTTTTTTTTTTTTTTGAACAAACCATTGCGGTTACGATAAAAATCATAAAGGAAAAAGTTGTTTACCATCCCCTTCTCTAAACAATATAAAATTCTAAGAGTCCTAAGTTACGTATCTTCATTGCACTACATTCTGGGTGTCATGTGACCTGGTAGATTAAATTAGGGAATTTTGCCACATTCCAGCCACTTGCTGGTGGTCAGTCAAGTGGTGTGGACCTATCGTCAGACGAATCAAGAATGTCCATCTCAACTCGTGAAAATAGTTCCGGAAACATGCTCTTGGGGCGGCCATCATGGAAAGTTTGAAATTGTGCAACCCGGTCCAAGTTTTGAACATGTAACTTAAAATTTTCTCAGGAGTTTGGGTCTGTCTGTCTTCTTCGCTTTATAACTTGCAAGCTTCTTGAGAAGAATGTCCGATTGCTGATCAGCTGTAATAGTGAACTTTTTTGTTTTCTTTGATACCAAAACATAGTGATGGTGAAACTTTAGTCAGTGATTTTATTTCCATAGTTTAGAACTACACCTTTTCTTTCCCAAGGTTAAATAGTGGGATGTGGTGAGAATTGTACTTTACAGTTCATTTTATCCAAGGTGACTTCATGGCTTAATAATTTTGAACAGTTGGAATTTTTGTTAGGGAGTGTACATAAACCACATAGCTCCATTTTGGCCTCCTGTGAACCCCTCCCACCACATAGCCCTACATGGCTTTTGCCTCTCCCCCCCCCCCCCCCCCACATAGCCCTACATGGCTTTTGCCTCTCCCCCCCTCCCCCCACATAGCATGTAGCTTTTTTTCTCTTTTGATTCCAGAAGACATTTTGTACTGTTTTCTCTTGTCAGACGATTGTAAATTACATAAGGGGATAATTAACTGAAGGAAATAAATATTCACATGCTGTTGGGTGTTCTGTTCCTCATTTTAACTGTGAAAAATGTTATGAAAGGAAAGCTATGTGGCCTGGCTCAGACCCCCCCCCCCCTCCTCCCTTGTAGCCCAGCGTAGCCTTCCAGCCAACCCCCGCCCCCCTCCCACCTGGAACCGAGCCACGTAGTTTGTGCATGCTCCCTTAGAATTTTGTCCAAGATGAAAGTTGTTAGTTAAGGTGATGGCTGATACTAATACCCCTAGTATGGCTTTGTCCCTTACGGGCACTTGCTTTTAAAAGTTCACTGCTCAGTCCCGGGCTCAAATCCTGGTAGGTGCAGGAAATTTCACGAGTTGTTTGGTCATACGAGCTACGCCAGGTCGTACCGTGATTTGGATTCCATGTTAAACTGTAGGTCCCAGAGGAAAGGAACTTGCCACCCTACTTATGATGCAATGGCCTGGTATGCCTCCTCCGGGATGGTCCAATACAACCTTCGGCTTGTGGGCTAAGTTAGTTTTTATGATCTACTGATGTTTGGTCGTTTGGTCTCCTTTAGTACTTGTACTTCTTCTTTGTGATCTCTTCAGTTTTGTCTGAAATTATTTTCTTCCTTCTTCAATGCTTCAAAAGATATCAGTTGAAAAATTAGAAGTCATGCACGGTAAAGAAAAGATGTTCATGAGCACGAGCTGGCATTTGTTCATACATAAGGGAATTGGAAAATTTTCTCTTGTATGTAAGGAGTTGGGGATTGGAATAAATCACCAAGGGAAGTGATTAATAATTTGTTAAAAATACTGAAATGATTTAGAATTAAAATTCATAAAGTGTAGAAGTAGATGGGTGGGGAAATTTATGTTAAAAAATATAAGGTAATAATACGAGGAAGGAAAAGAGGCAAATAAATAAATTACTAGCTAAATTGCCACTAGAGCATGTGCTCCATGGCAATTAAATTTGACACTTTGGTAACATAATTTATATTGCATGAGATGTCTACAGGAAACTTGTAATATAACCTAAAGTTTGTTTATAAATCACCAAAATTTGTTGAGAGAGTATCGAGCTAGCATCAGTTCTATTACAAATCATGATTAAAGTCATTTTCTTACAAGTTTCAAGGGATAAATAGAAGTAAACAGTGATAATAGATAATAACGTTTGGAGATTTTAACCACATAATGGAAAACATCTTAATTTTGAATAGAAAATGCTGCATTCATTTCCAGAGGTATCAGAATCAAAACAAAATAGGTCACTTTGTAGATATAAAATTGCGCAGAAGAGATATTTGTGTTTTGAAATTGAATTTACCATGTGCTTCCATAATCAAAAAAATAGTTAAATAATTCCTGAGCTCTAAGTTTTCAAGCTACGAAGATGATTTATAGCTTAAAAGATGCTTTGAATTTTGTAGCACATTATGTGAAAGTTTTAAATCGATAGGTTCAAGATAAGTAACGTTTTTGGGAGGTTTTGTGCAAAAAGTCATGGTTTCACAAAAACATATTTATTTTCAGGTAATACATTTTGATCAAATTCAGAGAGGTGAATATGTTTAAAAGAAAGCAGATATTTTCCTGAATACAACACAATAGTTTTTATGAAAATCCAGAAAATAAATTAATGTTAATATTATGAGAATAGCTAACTTCCGGTTGGAAATTATGAAAATTAGGTTCAGAAGACAAATGATGAGAAATTTAAACTAATAAAGGAGATCAGTTAGCAGCTACACAACTTCACATCTTGTAGGATCGTTTAAAACATATTTCGGATTTGTAACTTCTATACTTTAAGAGATATTGATTTTTGAATGTTTGTATCATGAATTGCACTAAGTTGAATAATAGTAAATAAGCTGTTTCATATATTAAAAGATAGAGGAGAATTTACAGATCATTTTGAAACTAGATTCAGCATCATAGCCTAAATACTTTGAATGTGAGAGCAAATTTATAATTCATCACTTAAATAATTTTTTACAGCTAAACACTGAGAGGTAGGAAAATTTTTATTAGGATCAATTTTGACATTTAAGCTCCAAACTACCTCTCACCAAAATTTCGAGTTGATTGAAGGAAAAATTAATTTGGATAGTTTTGGATACTCATAATATCCGGGAAACTTGCTCAAGACTTGGTGTCCTCTATTTAAGGAGCTCCAGAAGCAGGAATGGGGGTTTTGGGGAGTTGATGGCAGCTTCTATCACAGTTCAAACCTGCAATCATTTTAATTTGAAAAAGAAGATCTGATGTTTGAGATTGGTCATTGTTCAGAATCTAAATTTTGAAAAATACAGTGTTTTTAAATTTTGTCTGGAAGTCTACAGTGAACTTTATTCTTACCATGCCTTGTCTAGTTGAGGTTATCAGCTAGATGGTGGCCGTAAAACTGAATTGACAATTTCTGCTTAGGCCACGCAAACGGTCATAACTCAGGACAAGTTGGTACATACAAACCCCGTATAACATTTTGTCGTGACAAACTTTTTTGCGTTTTATGAAGAAGCAAGTAAGTATTATGCCCAGGCCTTCCATGAAGCATCATTGTATCTAAAATGCTGCTCCATTTTCTCGTCCTGTGCTGATCACATCCTAAATTTGCTTAAACAATGGCCCTGTCTTCCAGCCAGTGATGTTTATGCTGAGCATGTTAAACCTCAGTCTTGTCCATGACTTTGACTGACTGCCACCTTCTTAAGTTACTTCAAGTGCGAAAAAATTATAATATATAACATTGTGCCCTCATATTTAGTTGGATGTATGTATTGTTATGTTCCGATTTACTAATTCCTAAGGAGTACACTTAGCAGTGAAAGAATCAGTAATGATTCTAGCTTTCTGAGCAACAACATGATAGTGGATTCTATGTCTATCTGGTTAGACTAGATGGCCAGCAGCAATCTTAGGATAGCAAAATAAGCAGTTTATAGCTGTATTCATTTATAAGTATCCTTTCAACAAAAGAATAGTTGCCTACATATACAAAAACTAGAATATTCACTGCAGCAGTACAAATTGTTAAGCCCAGTAATAATTTATCTTTGCTTACTTTTGTCAGAGCCAAGCAATGGGCAAACGCAATTGAGTGGTAATGACTGTATATAACTGTTTTGCAAACATGAGTTGCTGCATTAAGAGAACCCTAATATCATAAGACCTTCCCCGCAGTAAGCAGTATATTGTTTTCACATAATAAAGTCAGTAAATACGTAATTATATTCAGTTATTGACCACTTACTATATTTCAAGGATTTTCATAGATCTAATGATTGTCAACCAAGAGTCCTACAAAGGTAGTTCCCTAGTAATTTGATTACTACTTTGATAGCAGAAACAGAAAAATATTTGTACCTATAAAAAATATACACAAAATCAGCATCTAAACAGGACTGTTATGATTTTTTCTAGTTATTACAATACCTAATACTAAAATGTCTTACTTGATTTAATTGGGTGGAAGCAATTTTGTTTGCAAAATCGTATTTAAAATAAAGAAATAAGCAAATGCCATTATAGAGAAGACAGTAAAGGTAGAAAATGCTCAGATACACATGTATCAAATTTTTCATGTATAAGCCTTTCATTAATTTTGTTTCCTTGGGGATAATGATGTTTTTCTTATGATTAAAAAGTACAAACTCAAGAAGCAGAGGGTGGATGCAAAAAAGTGTGATGATACTGGAAACAGAGTATGTGCATGTGTCACATCAAGTAAGAATTTGTGGCATTTGAGTTAAATAGGAGCCTGCTGCAACTGTAGAAGCTATTACCATAGTTTATCAGATAGTGTTACATTGATTTATTAAAAAAATAATGTTTCTGTCATTATTTTGGTCTAAAATTGGAGTTTAATAATCACATGCAATTAGGAAAAGAGCAAAGAGTGATAATTAAATTTGATGAAGAATAAGAACTTAAACACTATATAAGACTGGAGGTTTTCTCGGCGTTGAAAATGAATAAAATTTTCTCGGGTAACTAGCCGATTTAGTCCATCGATCAAACACAACATTTCAGTGGTAGCAATCTCTGCCGCAATTGTCAAGTGACTCAAACACGACTTTTCGGCGGTTGCAATCTCTGCTGCCGTTGTTAAGTCACTTGACAATGGTGGCAGATTTACAACCGTCGAAACGTGGTGGCAGAGATTGTGACGACCGAAACGTCATTTTTGATCAATGGACTAACTCGGCTAGTTATGCGAGAAAATTTTATTCTGCTTAAACATTATTTTATAACAAATAAACCTAATGTAACTGTGAGAGCTTTACTAACATTCTCATCATCTATGGTGATCTATATAAACAGCTATTTAAAATAGGTGACACGGAGAGAGAAGGTACGGTTTATCATAGCATGGTCTGCCTTTGTGTGTTTAGTGGCTGGCCATGTACAGTCAATCCTCTAGAGCTCTGCATTGTGGCACTATGAGTCAATGAAGTAGATAATATGTGCATTTTGTTTGGTGCATGTGATCATATTGATAGTGGTTTATATTTTTGGAGGGTATTGGAAGCAGGTATAACATCAGAATAACATCATCAATATTCGCATGGATAAGTCAGTATTAAGTTTGTAACAAAATATTGATATGTTTTGGGATGTGCGATATCACAGGTGCGATATAGAATATCGTGGTTTTTTCAGTTGTTGGAGAGTAGCAGGAGAGTGTTGTGGTAAATTAGCGGGAGAGAGTGAACAAGTTGCAATGTAAATTGTAAAACGCAAACCCTGTGGCCTATCTATCGAGATATTCAGTAAGGATACAGTGTGGAGAGTGAAGTTATGTAGTGTGTGAATGGTAGTAAAACGAGGACAGAGTTTGTAAGTGAACCTGGCTGTTAAATTATTATGTCATTTATATCTGCTTCGAGTGTGGAATAGAATTGTGAACTTGTCCTAAAGTAGTGACTGACTGTTACTACTATCTTACCGAACTTGTGTCTTTGGAGAAGAGTCAATAAACTAAACTTTGCCTGGTGGCTTGCATTTGGCGGGAAGTGTTTATGGGTAATAAAACATTGTGAGCTTTAACGAAACTATACGAGTGAAATGACATTTCTTAGTAGATGTCCTGTATAACCTTTCCTTTAGCAGCAACTACCTCTCTGGCAGCTGTGTCTAATTTAATCTATTAAATGCATAGTAGCTGGTAGGGCTACAACCATAACAACTTAAGAAGTGTACTTTCAAAATGACCACAACTATTAAGGATGTTACACAGGGGTATACAGTTGGTTTTATGTCTTGGACCATTTTACAGGATGATGATGTGTTTTCCTGGACTGAAAAAGTTGTTTGGTCAGATAAACCCTTTGCGCCTGTGAGGAGCCTCATTTTTTTGACATGAGCAGAGGAAGTAATATTCCTGCATCAGCAAGACTTTATACAAGAAACACCTCCATCCAA
The DNA here is from genome assembly GCA_031002005.1 of Vandiemenella viatica. Classification (NCBI taxonomy): domain Eukaryota; kingdom Metazoa; phylum Arthropoda; class Insecta; order Orthoptera; family Morabidae; genus Vandiemenella; species Vandiemenella viatica. The sequence continues at coordinate 171,852,876 of CM061919.1, forward strand.
TCCTATCTCTTTGGGCAGTTAACTTGTTCACAGATAAAATCTCCTCAAACCAGGAAACCATCAAATGTCTTTGTTCCCTGCAACAGGCCATGATAAATAATTCTCCCTTTCTACATTATCCTGCATTTACATGACATATAGGGAAATTTTACTCATTATGGAATATATTTAAAATTATATTATGCTCATTGTCTACTCATGTTGTACCGCTTTATTGCTTTAAAGACAAACAGCTTCAGGTAAACAGCCCACATACTTCTCCAGGTATCCTTGTATATCAGCCTCAACAACAAACGCTAACTACTACCTCAGAGTTATTCAGCTCATAGTTAACAAAACCAAATTCTCCAATGCAAGAAGCTGTTGAATGGCTTCAGCTCTTGCATAATTTGGATGTAGTAAATCTTCATGAATATTCTGCAGTTTATACCTTTTCCCTCTGTTCACCCTACTTGTGGAGAAACAGTCTCTATCATGTCTTTTACCAGCTGATCTTTATGTGCATGTGCTGTGCTTCGGGACTTTGCTAACGGCTATCATTATCTGTGTGTTTTGTGCTTAAAGACCTTACTACAATGGAACCACCAATAGGCACAGACAACAGCACATATGTTTAGTGTCTACCACCCTGTAGCATTCCATCCCCACAGCGTGAAAAAATTCAAATTTATTATCATCTGCAATGCATCTGAGCTCAACTGAAGGGATCTAATTTTCTTTTACTGAATTTGCTTCTGTGTTAAGACTGTTTCCTTCTCATGTCTCATCATTCAGAGCATGCTCATTTCTGACCATTCATACATACATTCCCTGCTGTTATGATGATAGTTGTAGTAGTTTTGTGTGTCCATTTTTGTAGCCTTTAAAGAACTTTTTACTGCATGTAGGGATGATTTTCAACATAGGTTTTAATGGTGATGCTGTTTTTATTATAGATTTATGAATTATTATTCTGTTAACTATTTCTAGTTTCGATTAAACTTTACATAGAAGACTTTTAATATAGCAACAACAGTATTAATTTAAAGGTAACTTTTGCTTTGTATATTGTATAGTCCTTATATGTCAAAGAGGTATTAATACTATTATTCGTTTTGGTTAAAGTACTTGTGAACACTTCTCATCAAAAGAAAAAATACTTTAACATGAATTAAACTGTAAATATTATAGCTGTTTTAGACACACAGAATGGATCCAGTTTATGTGTTTTCTTTTCAATGTACTGAGATGCATATCTGAATCTGATCTTGAAACCTTATATTTTTTTTAAAGGTATGATAATTTGGCTGATCTTTATGCAGTTGTCAACACACTGCAACATTTGGAGAAGGCATATATTCGAGACTGTGTTACACCTAAAGAATACACTGCAGCATGTTCAAAGTTGCTTGTCCAGTATAAGGCAGCATTCAAACAAGTACAAGGGGATGAATTTCCCACCATAGAAGCGTTTGTTAGAAAGTATCGGGTGAGTAGCTATTGTTGTTGTATTGGGCTTGTATCTCAGTCAAATCTGTCCCAGAAATGCTACATTTTTTATCATATCGAGAGGCCCGTTTATTTCCCTCTTTCTCTTAATGTTATTTCTTTTATCACTGGTATTTATAGATTATACAATATTAACTTCTTTTTCTTTTAAGCTTGATTGCCCTGCTGCATTGGAAAGAATTAAAGAAGATAGACCAATTACTATCAAGGATGATAAAGGAAATACAAGTAAATGCATTGCTGATATTGTATCGGTAGGTATTGCATTTACTGAAGGTGTTACAAAATGTTTATAATATTTTTCTGATAAATAATGAGGCAATAAAAATATGGAAGGACAGGGAAAGTAGACTCAACACTTTCCAGTGAGGATGGCAGGAAAAATCAAATAAAGATACATAGGCATTATAATATTTTGGTTGTAGATTCATGAGAACAGATGAGACATGTGGGAAGATCATCACATGAATGAACTATGAGGTGGCAATGGTGGACAATGGAGGGATGATGAGAGGGGGGAACTAAGTAGTTAATCAATAACTATGGGTAAGTATTATCACTGGAAGTGAGGGTATAAAAATAAAATTAATTTTTTTTTTGTAGGCAATACAAGTAAACAATGAGATTTGTTCATTTCTCCAGTAGTAGCTCGGAATTTCATCTGGCAAAATATCACACCAATTGTCTACTAAATGAAAGAGCAAAACCAGTGTGTGATTTACTGACTTCATAACTATTATTGAATTATTGTTGTGTTATTATTTAATGTTAATAATCTTATTAGAATTTTATATAATTTACTTATTATCTGTTGATAAATAAAATATTACTGTTGTGAAAATAGTACTGTAAAGGTGAAGATTGCTTGTTTTAAGCTATTTAAGTTCAAGGGATTTTATTTATTAACTTTGATAATTTTACACTCCACAAAGTATAGAAAATACTTTTAATAACATATTCTAGTTAATATGACAGATTGTGGCTGTTTGAAAGCAGTATTTACTTTTAAAAAATAATTTAAATCTATAATAACATTATGCAATAAAACTTTTACATACAAAATATTTTTCTATTAAAAAAAATGTAGTAGCTATACAAAGCAAAAATCCACCAGTCTGGCACCATGACTCAACAACATTCTATTAGCCAGATTTTCAGATTTTTTTTTTTAGTTACTACTGCTAAAAAATGTTAACATTTTGGAATATTTTAACGAGCTGCTGTATGAACTAGGATCATCATGGGCTACATATAAATTTATGGAAGTTATAAATTTCCCGGTGAGGGTTATAAATTACTATAGTTAACTCAATGATCAAACTTATTTCTGTATGAGGAAAAAAAATCATAATTTTTCATTAAATATGTAATTTTTAACTTATTTTTAATTAATTTGTACTTAATTCTGGAATATTATCGTAAAGTCCATTTCCATAGCTTTAAAACAAAAGCAATTTCAACTCTCTAGCTTTTCTAATTTATTTATTCAATTAAACACATTTTTTATTGTCACCTGTCCTTTTTAATGTAGTATTAGATGTAATTATAGCTGAAGTTCAGGGACACAGAGATCGAACAGAGCTTTAGGTGATAGCATATACGGATGACATAATATGGGAGGAGACAGAACAGGATCTGAAAGAAAATTACATAAATGGTGAACTGCAATGAGTAAACATGGCCTGGAGATTAGTGTGGAAAAGACCAGAATAATGAAGATAACAAGAAACACTGGCCCTTCGAAGGATGTGTTACTCGACGGCAAGAAATTGGAATAGATAGAATCATTTGTGTATCTGGGTGGTGGTATGTTATAATCTCGAGGAGGTTGGTGAATATGTCCATTACCATGGTTATTACTATTACTGTTAAGTCTTTTTCCTCTGAGGGGCAAGAGACCTCCTAGCAGCTTGTTGCATGTCAAGCATATGCAGGGTTTTTTCAGCTTCTGCAATGGTATGAATATCTCTCAGGGTAAGGGACTCTTGAATATGTTCAGGAAGCCTAGCAAGAATATAATGAACGAGATCTTCCTCTGGTATCGGTACAGTAAGATGGCATGCTTTTACCACCTCTCTAAGGAAAAAATCAAATAAAGTTACCTCTCCTTCTGGATTAAAATGTTTACCTGAAATAATATTACGTTTCACTTCATACTGGGTAGTATTTGACCAATAACGTTGTAGGAAGGCTTGTTTAAATTGATCAAAGGTCTGTGAGGAATGTTTGTGTTGAACGCCCCAATTTCTGGCATTCTGGTCAAGGTGTTGGAAAACAGTTTCAATTTTTTCAACATCAGGTAGAAACTGAAAGTGTCTGTAGGCCTCGAAACTTTTAATGAACTCTACTGGGTGGACTGGACCTCTTTCTGAAAAATTCTGTACCTGAAGTTTGGTATTACCCAATAGGGTAAACTCTGGTATGTGTGATACAGGTAACCCTTGTGTGGTCAACTGCTGTACTTTCGCATGGCAATCCTGTAAGTCAGTTTTAACTTTTTCAACATTTGTGGATAATAAAGTTATGTGGGTTGAATGCACTTCCTGTTGCTGTTGAATATTCTCAACATTTTCAGTGAGTTGAGCATGAACTGTTGTATTAGTATCCACTTCCAAAGTAAGGGCTTCAAGTTTATCATCTAACGTCGAAGTGGTTTGTTGGAGGGTGGTAATCTGTTGTCCATGAACCTCCACAAGGGGTGTGATTTGTTGCAACCTATCATGTACTTGGTTAACATTACTATTTAATATTTTAACATTGCTTTCTACTTGCGTCACCTGCCCCTGCAAATGTGCAGTGTTTGTGTCCACTTTATTGTCTATCTCCTGGATTTGTTGGGAGTGAGTGGAAAAAGTTGTCAGTGCTTCTACCTTAAAGTCTGAAAAGTCTCTGGTAACTGTGGTTGTAGCAGTGTTTAATCTTTTAAATTGTTTATCCCATAGTGAATTGGATTCTGCGATACGGTGCTCTAACTTTTTATGGTTTTTATCCCATGTAGTCTGAATATCCTGCAACTTACTGTCAATCTCTTGTGTACATGCTTGAGTGGCATTGGCAACTGTAGTCTGTAATTCCCTTCTAAGGTGTTGTAATTCCCTATCAAATGCCTGGGAGTGTTCATTTAATCCCTTCTCAAGTGTTTCTTCAAGGTTATGTTTAAAAGAATCAAGCTTAGTATCAATGTCTTGGTTTTGCTGATCTAACTTAGCGTTGAAATTCAGATGAAGTTTTTCTAACTTAGAATCTAGCTTAGTGTCTTGAGAGGAAAAATTCTGTTTCATTTCTAGTGTAAAATTCTGACTAATTTCTTGTTTTTGTTGGTCTAGTTTAGTTACTAATAGGGTGAAAAGTGACTGCATATCAGTGAGAGGTGGCGTGGGTGTGTGTTGTTCTACTGGAACTTGGACTCTGATTGTGTAATGTCTTGTTCCAAAGGTGCCTGGGATCTGGCTACTGTAATCGGGTTCCCATGTTCATCATATCCTACTAACAGGCTGCTATCAGAACTAGCAAGGGAATGGTCCCCCGAATTACTACGGTCCTCATTAACTAGTTGTAAATCTAGTCTTTGTACTCCCCGTACCTCTCCTTCAAGTTCAGCATCAGAGTCAGTATCATTAAGGAGTGGGATGTTTTCTGCCATATGGGCAAGCTGAAATTGGCTAGGTTGCTGTTGAATTGTTTGCAAGTCTTCCAGAACTGGTATGGTATCATTACTATCATCAGAAGTAGTATCGGGTGGGTTGGTAGAACCAAGCTGCTGTGAAGTAACAGCTGACAAATGTTGATCAAGGGTCCCCTCAGTCTGTGAAGCAGGCAGGGGTATACTAGCTTCAATATGTTGATTAAGGTTGCGTAAACTGCGAGATCTGGTGTTCATCCCATGAGGATTTGTATTAGTTTCTTCACTAGTACTAGCAATGGCTTCAGAAGAAACTTGATTGGAAGCCATAATGAATTTAAGAAAATGAAAACAGCAAAAAATTTTCTAAACAGGAGGGATAAAAATCCAAAACTGAAGCTTAATGTTAATATCAACCTACTATATTCCACAATTGGCAAAAAAATAAATAAATGTTGAGATACCAAGGAAAATACAAAAAGCACACTCCCAAAACAAAAATGTATAAACAGACAACTCGCAGCCAGAACAGCTGTTCACAAAATATTTCGAAAATGTTGGTATACAATATACACAAAAAATCCCAAATTCCCCCCAAAATACACACACAAAATGATATAAAAATGTAGAAATAAGCACACGCAAACCTGAAAAAGAAATTACAAAGTAAGAAAAAAAAATTCCGAAATCTGGAATGTAAACAAAACAGCGATGCTAACACACTAAGCATCAGCTGGGATTCGGTAGAGAATCTTTGACTTGGCAAAGTTGCATATCTGTGGCATGAAATTCTTTGGTCTGCTCACAGCTGATATCGGCAATAACAAACATGTATTGAAAATATTGTTTCCCACAATACATATGAAAAATGCACCAATATATCGACGAACAAGAAAGGGGAAAAAAAACACAAAGTAAAACCCGGTATACTTGGGTTGGTGATTTTAAATCACCGGTTTGCTGTCGTAACAGCCAAAAAATAGAAAAATGTCCGCTGCTGTGTTTGCAGCGTGGTAGACATCCAAGGATGTTTGGTTCAACTATTGGTGGAAGAATATTTAAGTGCAGCAGCTAAAGCGCCCGGAAGAAACTACTGCACAGAAAGTATAGTGTCCTCAGGCAAACCAACTTGCACCAGAGTTGGGTTGAGGGGCCCAAAACGATAGTTACGAATCTTGAAGGTACTTATCTTAGTTGTCAGCCGGTTGGCTCGTGGTCGACAGCATTTGTTGCTGGCGAAAGTTGCTGCGAAGTGGTGCTGGCATCCACAGCTATACTCCCGGACGTAGTCGTCAGCGCTTCGAAGGCAAAGGGAGTCTGGCGTCTCGGTACTGCAATGACATCTGTAGTTGTGGGGCGACTCCTCGGGCAAGGCAGTCTCCACAAACACCGCTGCTGTAACCTCTCGGTGGTCGGTGGTGGTGGTCGGCGGTCAGGAACGTCGGCGAAAATAATCCAAAAGTGGCACAGGTTGTAAAAAAGGACTGTTCGGTTTGATCTTGTTCACTGCTTTATGTAAGCACGCGTCACTACGATCCCCATGTCAGGGGGTTGGTACCCGCCTAAATCACCTGAACCAGATGTCGTCCAAAAATATTCTAAGTCCAAAGGAAAGTTCTGTAACCGTGTTAAAAATATTTACGCTAGCTGTAAAAATAATTGACCACAGTCGCCACTTGTAGTTTTCACCCACCACAAGAAGGGTACTAAAGTATAAATGAAAGTCACCAGTCGAAATCACTGAATTATATTTTCCAAAATCTTCACATAAATATTACAATGTCACAGCTAGCAAGGCAATCGGATATTAATCTTCACCAAAAATTACAAGTTGAGAATCAAGAGCATAAACCGCTATTCCCCCAAGTGAAACAAAACAAATTTGAAATTTACATGTCCAACCAACTTTCAAAATGGCCGCCACTACGCGTCCTAACCCTGTACTCTTGCCACGCCCGACGCCATGATGTAAACATTTCCCATGACCACCTCCATCCAAACCGCGCCGGACACGAACATGCGTTCACATGCACGTTATACTCGAGACTGAACCACTGGCTTACAAAGCGTAGCGATGTCCCTGGCCACTGCACTTATATAGGCTTGCCTCACGTGGTGCCGTATGACTACCGTGTACCTCCGCGCTGCTACACATACCCTCCTGTTTAATCTAATAACTTTCTTCTTAAGAGTTTAATCTCGACGAGGAAATGGGAAAGTGATGTGTGTTACAAGTTGAAGTGTTTAGTGTCTGAATATCACGTTGATTTTGTCTCTCAGAAGAATTGTCAAAATGGTTGATTTTCCTAAGTCTTACGGCTTTAGTCAATGTTTTGTTACTTTTTAAATTGGCTGTAATTATTAACTCGAAAGTAGGCTTAAAATATTATTCTCGATTTTAGATTCTCCAAAATATCTACTTTGTTTAAATCCATTGAGTTATGGTAAAACCGGTAATTCCTAACAATCGGTTGTAAATATTATTTAGTTTTCATGGTATAACTCTGAAGTTTTCTGTATTATCGAGCCGGAAAAATTATCAAAATGTAGCCTGAATTAAACTGCTTATTTTGAAGTTTATTTTATCTTTGTAGCTGTTACCTCTGAGACACAAAAAATTATTTAGTTATTTACACGTGGGTTTTATGCCGAGTGAATTTGCAAAACCTATAACATCGGTTCTATGGCTTTAAATGACGTGAAATTAATATGTAGGAAGCTAAAAGAATGTATTTTTACGACAAACTAATTTTTAACCCGGAATCTAAGTAGGCTTTTAAATGAAAAAATGTCAAAGTCTGGTATTCTATTTTACGTGTTCATTTTATGTTTAAAAATACTTAGAGTGTTGGAAACTATCTGATTTAGATGAATTTACTTTGCTTTATGGCTGTTTTAATTTATTCTCTACTTTATATTGTGTGGCAGTGTTTAAAATCAGTGTAGAAGCATTTTATGTGTGCAGTGTTTATAGCAAGTTACTTTGTGATTGGATTATCATACAACAGGTTAGTGAAATGCCTTTAAATGTGTCTAGAAAATTAATTATGTGTGTTTATCGGTATTTAGATGCTCTTAGCGCTTTTGAAATGGTTTAATAGTGTTAGAATTAATTCCGTAAAATTGAACAAACTAGTCGATTTACTGGCTACCGGTTTTCCACTGATATCTCATATTTTATGGACTGAAACTACTTGAAATCTATTAAAACTGAAAGATAATATTATTAGCAGTGTATGCCTCTACTTTTTATATCCTGAAACTACTTCGAATGTCTCAAATCTTTTATGGAAATCGCTTATGTGGATGGGTCATTTTATTTCTACAAAACGGCTTCTTGTGATTATTAAACGCTTGAAAACTGTCAGAAACCTGTTTATTATTCTATTAAACTGTCTCAGGGATTATTCTGATTACTTTTAGAACTTTACATGGTCAAGTTTCATCACTATGTGATATCTTCATACTGCTTCAATCTACCATCCAAACATCCAGTCTATTTCCTTAAAATACTTGCTAAACGGTATTTAAATGTGAAGTTATGTTTATAATAGTTCTAGGCCTGTGTATTATTAGACTTTTATACTCTTTACTGGACGAAAATCACTTCAGAAATACCAAAGTCTGTTATGTGCCAAAATTTAAGGTTAGATATTACTGTATTAAAATTATTTATTTATCTCTGAAATAATGCGTATTAAACATGATAAAAGGTTTATTTATGCATTCTATTTGCAATTATTTAACATTTACTTCGTCTAAATTGGTTCATAATAACTCGTTAAACAATGTCAGTATCTGGTATTACAAGTTTACTTTTACATGAGGTTACCTATTTCCTATTAGAATATCGTTGATTTAATGCAATTTATATGTTATTTACCTTGGTTATGGATTATTTATTCACTTTAGTGTATGGAAAGTGTGGTACCAGATACTAAAGTTAACCCAAAACTCGGCCCGATTCTAACCAAATATTGCAAATATAACGAGGGATACCTTACAACTTCCTAAACAAACTTTTTGTGAATACGTGTATATTATTACAAAATACAGTTTTACCATAGTTTGTAAATAAGTGTCAACTGCAATAATTTTTTGTACATTCCTAATTACACTTTTTTCTATTTTTAAGCTTTTTATCACAATTATGGACAAGTTGAGACTGGAGATAAAGGCCATGGATGAACTTCATCCTGACTTACGAGACCTCATGGACACCATGAATCGCCTTAGTCTGCTGAGTTCAGATTTTGAGGGCAAACAGAAAGTAGCTGCCTGGCTGTCAACCCTTTCAAACATGCAAGCATCTGATGAACTGTCAGATACCCAAGTGCGGCAGCTCCTGTTTGACCTAGAATCTTCGTATCAAGCCTTCAATAAAATTTTGCATCAAGGATAAGAGCAGTTGTTTTCTACAGGTCAAAGAGAAATGTTGAAAGATTTTTTCAACTGAAAATACTTTATTTTAATATTTTCTGCAATCATTGTATATTGCATTATACTTATTGTGGTACTTGTTCCAAATGACATTTTTTTTTATTTTTTAAAATCATAAATTTATCACTGTAGCTGGTTTACTATACAGAGACATTCTGATTTATCATTTTTATTTAAACTTAGCACATCAGAGTTGTCGATGTAGAAAATTGTATTATCAGTGTTATAATTTTCAATGCTAAAATGAAATATGATTTTATTTCGACAGTACTTTTCACTCTAAATGCCAGGATTGCAAATTGATTTATTCTTTGTGTGCAAAGGAGACCTGAAGAGAGGCTGGACTCTGTGGATGGTGTGGAAGATGATAACAAAAATGAAAAATATTAACACTATCAGTTACAAGTAAAAGAAGCCCAATGTTTATCTGTACACTTTTATTGTGACTGACTGCATGCTATGGCAGCAATATCTCCATACATCAGTAGTTACCCTTCCTTTTTTTTTTATCTTAAACTAGCATTTACCTACTGCTTCAAACATGTGGGTTTTGATGTGTATAAAAATACCCTTTTTTGTTTTAGTAACAAATATTAACTTAAAGAAGTAAAAAATATAATTTTCCTTTCCTTTAGTTATTGCCTTAGCTTCTGTTTTCATAATATATTTTTAAAGTTTTTTGTTATACTTATAATTTTAACACAATATAATATATTAAAATTAAGAAATTAAAGCAACACAAAACATTATCGCTAACGGTCCAATAAAGACATATCGAGAATCAGTTGACCTTTTGGTCAAAAATTTGGAACACAATTTCTGGAGATAAAAAGTGAATATTAAGGTTAAAAGAAATGTATCTTAGACACAAGGCAAAACGAAAGTTACTATCTGTGGTAGTGTTAACAATACAGTGAACAGTCATTTCTAAAAATACTTCTGCCGCCAATGATTGCATTTGCAATAACTAATCTGAAATCGCGGGCAAATTTTTGTAATGCAATATGTGTGATCTCCAGCAACCATCATGATAAGTGCTGCCATTTCTGGGTATTTAATTTAAAGTGTTGTAGTTAGATTTTATCTCTGAATATGTACTGTCTTCGCGGAGCAACAGCTAGTTGATCTCCAGCAACCGTCATGACGAGTGCCACCATTTCTGTTTACTTAATTTAAAGTGTTGTGATAGCTTTTGTTTTATTTGTGTTGTTGAAAAGTAGCAGTGTACAGTATTCGTGATAACCTGTTATTTTTTTTTTGTGTAGGAAGGTTCATAGAGCTTATTTGTCTTTTATTTATTACTGTGGTTGGCTAACACTGTTTACTAGTATGTCCTTAGTGCAATATCTGCCGTCTGGTCTAAATTTATCTCCACAGTTAGGTTTTACTTAAGCCATGACTAGTGATTTTTAGTAAGTAGTGAACAGTTTATTTGGATCACTCGGTTAGTTCATCTGTCATCCTCACAATACTTTTTGTTCTGAAAGTAATATGTGTAGGGACTGTGATTGCTGTGTGCTGATGCGGGCTGAGGTGTCTGATCTTCGCGCTCAGCTTGCATCTTTGCTAACGAAAGTTACAAGGCTGGAAGCTGCCATAGGCGATTGCAGCAGATGTGATGTTGGTGACTCTGTTCAAGCAAATGTAATATTTTTTTCGTAGGCTTCCACGGCCAGAGTCGGTTAATTCTTGGCTGTCCGGTGGTGCCGCTTCATATTTCTTGTAGCCGATGTTTCGACCCTCATTCTGTGGTCTTCTTCCAGGGCAGAACTATGTCTCCGATCAGTGTGCGGTGTTGTTTTATAGACAAGGCCTGTGCCCGTCTAGAGGGTTCAATTTTCCTGGCCAATCAGAAGGTCCAAACCATTACGTGTTTCATTGGCATGGTGGGGTGCGGCGCATTCTGATGGGAGGTGACACGTGACCTGCCCTGAGAGCACTAGCGAGAGCCAGACTTCGTGTAATTTGAGCCCGTTGTCTTCGTTTATATTGTTCTGGCGTTAAGCAATTTAAGAAAGTTGACATAAAACCTGTCTACAAAGTGCATAGCAAGGTCACTAACCAGCTCGTCAAGGTTAAGGAGACGCTGCCTCCAGTACAAGTTGCCGGCGTCTGTGAGATTCCGTGTACTTGTGGTCTGGTGTACATAGGAGAGACGTGGCACATGCTATAGGGGCAGGCTGCGTGAGCAAATCCACAATTATAGGTTTAACAACATCGATAAATCTGCCATTGCATAGCATGCAGCCGAAACTAATCACACCATAAATTTCGAAGACACCACCTTATAGTGCGCAAAGATAGATGGTGGCCAAGGAGGGTAAAGGAGGCGTTGAAAATTGCCAAATGCCCAAACAATATAAACAAATACAACGGGCTCAAATTACAAGACACCTGGCCCTTGCTAGTACGGACAGAGCAGGTCACGTGTCACCTCCCACCAGATTGCATCGCACCCCACCAGGCCAACAAAACACGTAACGGTTTGGACCTTCTGATTGGCCGTGTAAATCGAACCCTCTAGATGGGCACAGACCACGGCTATAAAACAACACCGCACACTGATCAAAGACGCAGTTCTGCCCTGGAAGAAGACCACAGTATGAGGGTCGAAATGTCGGTTACAAGAAATGTGACGCAGTGCCACCCAGACAGCCAAGAATAAACTGTTGAAGCTAGTGCTATCACAGGTTCTCTCCTACCAGTCATCATACCTGCAGTCCAGGCTGAGACTTTGAAATCTGTGTGGCAGTCGCCTGACATGACTGGCGTGTGGTTTCCAGACGTTGAAGCCACATGCGGGAGCAGTCGTACAAGTCTGAATCCCAGGAGGGCATTGTCAAATAGTTTTGATGTGTTGTCTGGGACTGCTTCAGATTCACAAACGTCTGTGAGTTGCCAGGTCTGAACAACCACAGAAGGGGATCTGGTGGTAGGTAGCTCCAACGTTAGGCAGTTCATTGAGCCCCTTGGGGACATGGCAAATAGGTCAGGGATGAAATCCAATATCCATTCATTGTGTATTGCAGGAGGTATGAGCCAAGATGTGGAACAGACCATCCCAGATGCCATTGAATGGAAGAGGTGTAGTCAGCTGCAGATTGTAGCTCATGTCAACACCAATGATGCTTGCCGCCTTAGGTCGGGGGTATCCTCTCTTCATTCCGGTGGCTTGCTCAAAGGCTGAATTCTGTAATTGATAACCGCAAGATTTTGGCTGAGTTAACTATCTGCAGCATTATCGATAGAACCGACTGTTGACCTCTGGTTCAGAGCTGAGTCAAGGGTCTAAACCGGAGACTGCAACGTTTCTGCGATAATCATTGCTACAGATTCCTAGATCTTTGCCCGGGGTCGAGTTGTGTAGGGTTCCCTTGGATAGATCAGATGTGCGCTACACACGTGAATCAGCTACACAGGTGGCAGGGGCCGTGAGGAGTGCAATGGGGGATTTTTTAGGCTTAGGGTGGAAGACCTGAAACTGGGGTTACGGTTACGAGCAGCCCAATTCAATTTGACACCATATGTTTGAAGCAGTGTAAATCAATCTTGACCATTAAAAGTATTCGTTATTAACTGTAGAAGTGTTTGTAACAAGCAGCCTGAGCTTGAAAGCTTTATTAGTAGCACAGAAGCAGATATTGTATTAGGTACTGAAAGCAGGTTAAAACCAGATATAAGTTCAGAAGAATTTTTTAACAATAGATTGAACGTTTTCCATAAGGATAGGTTGCATTCTAATGGAGGATGTGGTGTATTTATAGCTGTTAGTAAACACCTGTCATATAACGAAATAGATATCGATACGGTCTGTGATACCTATGGCTTAGACTAAACATAGCTAGGACAAAACTTGTAATAGGGTCTTTTTATTGTCTACCAGATGCAGATGTAACTATTGCTGAGGCCTTAGGGAATAATGTAAGTAATATAAAACGTCAATTTGCAGACCATGCAGTAACACTAGGAAGGGACTTCAACTTTCCATATATCAACTGGACTAATTATGTCCACATTACTGGTGGCAGGGACAAAACGTCCTGTGAAAATATTCTTGACTTTTACTCAGATCTTCATCTTGAGCAGCTCGTCGTTGAACCAACGCGGTGCCACAACAATAACGAGAACATTTTAGATATTCTCGTTACAAATAGGCCTGAATTAATCACGGACATTTCTACCATCGCAGGAATAAGTGATCATAAAGCTGTAATTGCTACTGTAAAATTAACAGCTGCGTGCAAAAAGATGAAAGAAAGGATCATTTACAGGTCCAAAAAGGCCCCAAAGGAAAGTTTAAGGACATTTTTGAGGGATAGTTACCTTACCTTTATAGAAGCAAGAGGCTTGGAAGAAGAGATGTGGCTTTGATTCATGCATTTAGTCAGGGAAGGTAAGGAATTACATATACCGAAAAGGACTGTCAGGGATGGGAACGATCCCCTGTGGTATACACGTGAAGTTAAAAGGTTACTTAAAATGCGAAGGAAGATACATGCATGCTCAAGAATGAAGATGTAGAGGAGTGATTTAGAAAAGTTAGGTGAGGCTAGAGGACATGTTCAGAATGCGATGCATAGGCCTTTAATGACTTTCGTTGCAATTCACTTTCCAAGAGCCTCAACGAAAACCCAAAGAAATTTTGGTCGTTTGTAAAAAAAATTTATTGATAGTGACAACAATATGTCAGTTCTACTACAAGATGGTTGGGAAGTTGATGACAGCTGCGACAAGGCTACCATGTTTAACACCGAATTTAAAAATTATTTCACTGACGAAAACATGGAAAACATTTCCGCTTTTCCACAGCGTGTAGAATTTGAGATTGATCCAGTACAAATTGACAATGTAGGTTTTATAAAGCAATTAAAGCTCCTGAAGTGGGGAAAAGGGCCAGATCCTGATGGTATATCAGTAAGAGTATTTTCGGAATACGTGGAAGAAATTGAAACATTTCTTTCGGATATATTTTGTAAATCTTCAGAAGAAAGGAAAGTACCTTCTGACTGGAAAATAGCACAGGTGACTCCCATTTTCAAGAAAGGAGATCGGAGAGATTCTAGGAATTATCGACCCTTATCTCTAACGTTATGAAGTCTCTAGATGAAACTGAGTTACTTACAGCAAACCAACACGGATTTCAGAAGAACTGATTGTGTGAAACGCAATTGGCCTTATTTTCACGTGACGTAATGCAAGTTATCGATGCAGGATCACAAGTTGATGCTATTTTCTTGGATTTTCATAAAGCTTCTGACTCTGTACCTCACAACCGACTTTTAGCGAAGATTCGAGCATATGGTATATCAGATCAGATTTGCGATTGGATATGCAATTTTCTAACTAGTCGGTCACAGTATGTCGTCATTGATGGGGAAGCCTCTTCTAAGCTAGATGTTACTTCAGGCATTCCTCAAGGAAGTGTAATAGGACCACTTCTTTTCCCAACTTTTATAAACGATCTCGGTGACAATGTTAATTGCAGGATTCGATTATTTGCGGATGATGCACTTACCTGTAGGGAAGTGAGGTGCTCTGACAGTTGCTTAGAAATTCAGTGCGATCAGGATGTTATTTCAGAATCTTACCATAAATGGCAGCTTACACTTAACAGCAAAAAGTGCAAGTCAATGCAAATAAGTAATAAAAAGACCACATTTGCTCACAAGTACAAAGTTAACAATTCAGTTGTTGACACGGTGGATTCCCTGAAGTATCTGGGCATAACAATACAAAGCAACATGAAATGGGACTTGCACATAACTTCCATCATAGGCAAAGCTAATTCTAAACTACGATTCATAGGTCATATTTTGAGAAGTTTTAATGCTCATACAAAAGAAATAGCATACAACACACTAGTGCGTCTGCACTTGGATTACTGTTGTGGAATTTGGTATCCGTATCGCAAGGGATTGATTGACATGTTAGAGAAAGTACAGAAGAGAGCTGCTCGATTCGTGACTGCTAGTTACAGTCCTTACGTAAGTGTCACAGAGCTGATATGTGGGTTGGGCTGGGATTGTTTGGCGGACAGACGACGTCGTTTTCATTTGAATTTGTTGGAGAATACGCAAAAATCTTTAATTTACGAGTGCAATGAAATACTTCTTCTGCCAACCTATTTAGGTCGTGCATCAAAATTGAAGTGGTTATGTTGAAATGTGGCCTGGACCAGAAAAAAAATGCCACTAAAGCCACATAGAAATATAGCATGGTCATGAACAACGTTTGTTTTGTTTCTGGGAATTCACATCATCACTGGCATGGCACTCATTAAAACAGCTTATTATTTACTAACAATAATTGAATTCCTCACACATCATGTTGTTGTAAGATGATTCTGGTCCAGGCTGCATTTCAACCCTACCACAATCTATACTGATATTGCTGCTTCAAAATCAAACAATGCAGATACACCGAAACACATGAAATGCATCACTAAATATATTATTGGTAATGACAACATTGTCTATTTCAGGATTCAAACTATGCGTAGCATAAATTATAACAATTAATTTCATAATAAAACTTCAGTTTGAACTGCAAGAGGACTAAAACATGTGCAATAATACATTGACTGTATCACAATGTAACATTTATTCTTCCTAGTGGTTGTGGTTAGGTTAAAATGCCGCCTAGAACAGATTAAAAACATCGCCAAAGGCACAAGGAAATAAACATATACCTAATTTTTTACTTCTGTTATCTCGAGAACTACCGGTAAGTGATATAACACAAAATTTTAGTCTTTACTTTCGAATTGTCTTATGCTATCCACTATAAAATTTTGGCGACCTGGTATATTGAAAACCGTTTACTATCTATTACCATAAATATTACACTTCTGTTACTCTTATTGAAGAATTAAAATATTATGTAGTGGTTTGAGTAATGAATTCTGTATAATTACATTAATCATAATGGATAAAACTTGGAAATTATGACCAAAGACAAACACATACAATCCACAGATATTCATCATTGGTCAAATGCATCATTTTTACAGTAAATTAAACACCAGTATTTGCAATGCTTATTGCGTCTGATTCATGTATTCCATTTATCTACTATATTCAAGAAAACCAAAAAAATGAATATTTGAAGTCAAAGTACTAAACGGAATTCTAAATTAAGTTGTGTGATATTTTTGCCAGTTTTTTTGTGCGAGAAGTGAACCTCTCAATGACAGTGTTATCCATATCTTATAATTTTATCTCTAAAAATGTATTTAATTATTCCCTCCATAACTCGGTACATATAAGTCATTTGCTATTTCCACAAATTTTAATTGGCCCTAAGGATTTGAAAACACCACCCAAATTGCTGCAGTAGTTTTTGCGCAGTTCCCATCGAATAATCAGATACACGCAGCTTGCTTACAGATTTATAATAGTATAGATTCATCAAGTGTAATTTCATCTCATACCTGTTTTTGCCCTTTACAAATTTTAATTTTAAATTCTATTAGTATTTTTGGTAAATTTTTCACCACTTACCTTGGGAATTTATTACAATCCCCGACTCCCTTAAATACAAAGCAGAAAAATTTCACAATCCCTTCTGCCTCAAATCTAGTGCCAGTTTGTTGGTTTGTTGTCATCATCATCTTTTACCTACCATGCCCAGCTCCTAATTCTTCCACTATTATTTAACTGAGCCTCATCCTAACATATGCCTCATGCTCTCCCAGCACTCTCTTCACCCTTCTCATGTCTTAATCCCATTCAAGGTCCTGTATCATACCAGTCATTGATTGTGTTCTCTGGTAATTTCCTCTTGATTGTACCCCATCCAACTCCTGTATTTGATGCCATACTACACCATATTCAAGGAATAGTCTGAACAAAGTTTTATAACCCATTTCCTTCACTTTCTGGGACATCCTCTCATCCAGAGCCGCATTTAAGAATAGGCTACGTAGCCTATGGGCCTACACCATATTGAGGGGGGGCCACCTAGGCCAGTAGTAGAGCTAAAAAAAGTGTTGCCCATAAATTGTTACGCCACTGCTGACAAAGGGCCAACAAAACCTAAATGTGTCCTTGCTCTCATCATTCTCTCACATAAATGTAGAATTTTAAAATCTCTTCCTAAAGTGTCCTGCCCAGTTGAGTTTATTTTTAGATGTTACGGCAAGGTATTTACACTTCAGGTTTTCAATTAGCAATTCCATCACCACTGTGCAGTCATAAAGAACCTTTAATTTTTTGTTTTTTATCTGTATTAGACGACCCGTGCGAAAATTTCGCGAATAAAATACGACGAATAGTGAGGTTGAATGCTTGTAATATAATGAATAGTAGAACCGTAGTTTTGTAGCAAATATTTTTTTTAGTGTAATAGGTACACAGCAAAATACTCAAAACATATTATGAAACAGTTAGGAAAATTTAAAACACCCTTTTCTTTATGACAAACTGTCACTGACCTTGGTAGAATAAAACCAACCTTAACAAACTGCACACAACATATCAACATCTCTGTGATATTTGTTGCTGAGCGAATAAAATGATAACTTTGGAATTGTATAGCAAAACGACAGTGTTTCCGTAAAAGAAAAAAATATATACGAAAAACTACTTATTGAATAAAAATTTTTTTATTGACTTCTCTGTGATATCCGCTGCTGAAATCTGGGGACTTGGCTCTGAACAGTCTCATACGCGCTACCACTTTTAGCACCAAATTCTGAACATTTTTTTCTTAATTTATGATATTACCTAGCTGGAGACCTTAATTGTTAAAACGATATGTCATTTATCGATGCTAGGTATCGAAGAAGATAAATGGCATATAATAAAAACAAAAATTTAAAAAATCAACACGTTCTATAACTAATATTGATCCTTTTGCCATTTATGGGTCGAATTACAAAAAATTTCTTTTATAAAATATGGTGTGACCAAAGCAGCCACCTTGGTCTTTAACCCTTTGACTGCTGTAGACGTGTTAACGCGCGTGGCTACTACTGCGCCCAGGTGCTCCAGACGTGTATACACGCGCCGCCTCGCCGCCCTGTCTGTGCTCCAGACGTGTATACACGCGCGGCCTCGCCGCCCTGTCTGTACTCCAGACGTGTATACACGCTAGCCTCTTAGTGGCCTGGCTATGAAGCCATGTTTCCACCCAGGGTGGTTAGTTGTTTTCCTCATTCGGCCCTTGAGCATTGGCAGCTGCGATCTAATTTTTGTTGCTCTTTTCCTTTTAGTTTTCGCTGAGAAAATGGCATACAGTCATTATTTTTTTTAACTGCTTAACGTCTCTTAACAGCGAGGTTTTTAGAGATGTTAAAGAATGGGGGGCAAGGAATGGGAAGGAATTCGGCTAAGGCCTTTTGAAGGAAGCATCCCGGCATTCACCTGAAGTGATTTGGGGAAACCATGGAAAACCCAAATCTGGATGCCTAGACGGGGATTTGAACCATCGTCCTCCCGAATACGCCGTCGTGTTTGTACCGCGGAAGAAATCATGGAGATTCTTACTAGAAGCGACAGTGAATATAATCACTTTAATATGGATGACAGTGATAACCCTTCGACAGGATCTCGATGTAATTTTCCTAAGCTGTGTACATCAGCTAGTGGAAAATGACCATTTTTCAGAGTTTGAAGCTACAGATTGTTCGAGCGAAATGTGTGGAAAAAGTGAATGCTTTAGTGACGTGTTTGACAGCATGTGCTTGTCGATTAAGCTGCAGGACACAAGTGTGGATTACGTTAACATTCCAGCAGTTTGTCATTTTTCCTGATATTTCTAACGGAATATCATATGATATCTAATGCTGATGAGACCAACAGATACGCGAGAATCAATTCACACTATATTTTCACTATGAAGTGGTTTAAAAAGTTCTTTTTCCACATTCTCGAACACTGCATTTTAAATGCTCACGCTCTTCACCGAGTAGTAACCGGACGAAAAATGCCAGTTGCAGAGTTTCGTCTGTTGCATCCATAAATTTAAATTTCGTGAGGAATTTTTCAGGATTTCCTGACACCCCCCCCCCCCCCCGTCTTGTAGGATCAGGTTCCGTGAGACGCCAGCCCCCCCCCCCCCCTTGAAATCGCCCTCGCAACTTTTTGAGACCTTTTTTCCAAATTTCATTCATATTGCTAATTCAAAGAAGAGCACGCCAATGCGTAAATGCGCTGTATGTTCGATACAGAAAGTGCGTCGAGAAACCAATGCAGAACATGTAATGTATCACTGTGTGTTGTACCATTTTTCAAGGCTTATCACACAAAAAGAATTACTAACCATGGTTAACTGAAGAGTAATAATTATATTACATTTATACGCCTCTAAAACTAAAGGAAATAATTTAAAAAATATATATATATTAACCGGGTCAAAAAGAAGACTGGAAAATTTGTGCAGAATTTGTGAAAGGTATTCGGAAAGGTTCTCTCCAGATAAATTACTACGCTCACAAACTAAAAACATTTCAGTTGCTGTAATATCTATATAGTATATGAAGTACCGTCATGTTTGATTACGCAACCATTCACTTTTAGAGGAGCTTTAAACTGAAAAACTTTAGATGTTATATTAACCGTATTTATTTTGTATCTGTGGTTTCAAATCGCAGAGCGACAGCAGAAGAACTCCACACACAACGCTCCAGATGTATTCAGCACACAGCGGTCCGGTCTAATGCGGCATTCCAGCGCAGGTAAACAGCTTAGGCGTAAACAAAGCCGCACTCAGCGAGGGCTCGATCGGCCGAACCGTAGCAGTTAAAGGGTTAAAATGATACCGCATTTATCGATTTCGGTTAGTTATCAAGCAAGGTAAAAAAAAAAAAGTTTTGAGAAATGATGTTATTTTTGCCCCTTAAGGGTGTAATTTGGAGAAAGTATTTCTCAAAATAAGATGTGACGATAGTGGATAGTTTAATATTTAAATCGATACGTCATTTATTGATTTCGATTAGGTATCAAAGGAAATAAATAGCTCATGACAGAAAAATGCATTGTAAAAATATTAATACTTTTGCCCTCTAAGGTTAGAATTTTTAAAAATTTCTTTTTTAAAATGTGGTAACGGAACCGAAGACATTACGAAGACCTTAATCTTTTAAATGATACCTCGTTTATCAATTTTGTTTAATTGTCAACGGAGGTAAATGACTTGAGACACAAAAAACGCATTTTAGAAATACTGATATTTATGCCCTTTAAGGGTCGAATAACGAAAAATTCTTTCTTAAAATATAATGTGACTATGGCGGAGACATTAATCTTTACTATGATACCTCATTTATCTATATCGGTTATATATCAAGGGAGATGAATGGCTCGTGACACAAAAATGCATTATAGAAAAATTTATACTTTTTCCTTTAATGGTTGATTTCGAAAAACATTCTTTCTTAAAATATGATGTCACAAAGCTGAGACATTAATCCTCATAACCCTACTTGATTTATGGATTTTGGTTAGATATCCAGGGAGATAAATAGCTCAAGACATAAAAAACGAATTGTAGAAAAGTTGACATTTTTGCCCTTTAAGGGTCCAATTACAAACAATTCCTTTCTTAAAATACAATGTTACCATGGCGGAAACCTTATTCTTTAATATGATACCTCATTTATCCATATCGGTTAGATATTAAGGGAGATAATTCACTCGTGACACAAAAATGCGTTATTGAAAAATTTATACTTTTTCCCTTTTAGGGTTGATTTCCAAAAACATTCTTTCTTAACATATCATGTCACAAAGCTGAGACATTACTCCTCATAATCCTACTTCATTTATCGATTTTGGTTAGATATCCAGGGAGATAAATGGCTCGAGATACAAAAAACGCATTTTAGAAAAATCGCCATTTTTGCACTTTAAGGGTCGAAAAACGAAAATTTCCTTTCTTAGAATATAATGTTACCACGGCGGAGACCTTATTCAATAATATGATATCTCATTTATCTATATCGGTTAGAAATTAAGGGAGATAAATGGCTCGTGACACAAAAATGCATTATAGAAAAATTTATACTTTTTCCCTTTAATGGTTGAATTCCAAAAACATTCTTCCTTAAAATATGATGTCACAAAGCTGAGACATTACTTCTCATAATTCTACTTCATTTATCGATTTTGGTTAGATATCCAGGGAGACAAATTGCTCAAGACATAAAAAACGAATTTTAGAAAAGTTGACATTTTTGCCCTTTAAGGGTCCAATTACGAACAATTCCTTTCTTAAAATATAATGTTACCACGGCGGAAACCTTATTCTTAAATATGATACCTCATTTATCTATATCGGTTAGATATTAAGGGAGATAAATCACTCGTGACACAAAAATGCGTTATTGAAAAATGTATCCTTTTCCCCTTTTGTGGTTGAATTCCAAAAACATTCTTTCTTAATATATCATGTCACAAATCTGAGACATTACTCGTTATAATCCTACTTCATTTATCGATTTTGGTTAGATATCCAGGGAGATAAATGGCTCGAGATACAAAAAACGCATTTTAGAAAAATCGACATTTTTGCCCTTTAACGGTCGAAAAACGAAAAATTCTTTTCTTGAAATATAATGTTACCGCGGCGGAGACCTCAATCTTTAATATTATACCTCATTTATCTATATCAGTTAGATATTAATAGAGATAAATCGCTCGTGACACAATTACGCATTGCAAAAATATTGTTACTTTTGCCCTTTAAGGGTCGAATTCCGAAAAATATTTGTCTTAATATATGACGTCACTAAAGCGGAGATCTTAATCTTTAAAATGATACTACATTAAACGATTTCATATACGTATCCAGGGAGATAAATGACTCGTAACACAGAAAACAGCATTTTAGAAAGATTGACATTTTTGTCCTTTAAGGATCGAATTCCGAAAACTTCATTTCTTAAAATATGATGTGACCAAAGTGGAGACCATAAGCTTTAAAATGACACCTCATTCATTGATTTCGGTTTAGTATGAAAGAAGATACAGGCTTGTGACAAAAAAATACCTTATAGAAATAATATATATGATACCTAGTAAACTGATTCTTTATGGCATTAATCTTCATTCCATCCTGACCTACCCAGCAACTGTCCAGGTTACCCTGCAGCTTTTCATTTTTTCCAATTTTAATCCTATTATATAGTTATGTCATCTGCAAACAACCTAACTTCTGACTGTAAATCAATGACACCATAATTTATTAGAATAATGAATGGCAGTTGTCCAAATTTACTACACTGTGACACTCCAGTTTATACCTCCACCTCTTTTGATATTGCATTTCCTATCCCAGTGTTTTGCTTTCTACCTTTTAAAAATTCCTCTACCCAACATTCACTTCTATGCTTTTTACCCAATATAACACAATTTTATGTCACTCTGTCAGATGTTGTGGTATGATTAATTCATACACTGTCAGCTTGGCCTTCCTTATCCATTTAATCCAAAATATTTAGCATGTTTCCCACTAACTGAGATTCACATGAATACTCTTACCTAAAGTCATGTTGCCAATCTGTAAATCAATTTATTATATTACTGATGTGGTTAAATAGTTTTGAAAAAAATACTATTAACATCTATGAAATAACATTTTACTATTTGTAAACTGTCAGTAGAATGAGTAACCTAGGAATCAGCAGCCAAGATTCAGTCTCTGATGTAGTCAAGGATTTTTCTTTGAAGCAGAAGATCCTCACTGTACTTCTGTCCAATGAGTGTTGAGGAAGTGTGGCACTTGCAATGCCAACTCCATTTCTAGTGTTGATAACTCTTTCTCTGTGGATCTCTGCCACCTTTCCTTAAAATGAAAGGCCCAATAATGATAATGTTTGTCTACCATTTCTTACTTATTGTTAGGAATACCTTACATGGCTAGTCAAAATGATTGCAGTGATTTCACTATTTTTCTTTGGCTGTCCTATTATAGGTACGATGATGGGGTTTGCTGTTATATGACAAGTGGCTCTCTAAGTTTCAATTACACTAAAGGCCCGGTCAAACAGAACGCGGGCAGACCGCGCGGGCAGTCCGCGCGGACTCTGTGGTACATAGTATTGCATCAGCCTAGTCAAACAGAGCTCGGCCTACCGCGAGGCGTAAGCCCAGTCCGCGGCGGGCAGGTTGTGAATTCCACAGAGTCCGCGGCGGGCAATGGTGGACGAGTCAGAAAGTCTCATTCAATGCGTTCGAGAATGTTCATTTTTATAAGAATCTCGGCATTCCCGAGTACAAAAACAATCCAGGAAAGAAAAAACTTGGAATGAAATATCTGAAAAGCTCAACCAGACAAGAAAGTATACATTTATTTTATACGGCATCTTTTATTTTCCATAACCCATAGATGCAATAATATATTAGTATAATTATGATAAAATTAAAATGAATTTTCGTTGTTGAAGTAATTTATAAAATGGTTCCGTACCGCATAGGCAGCATCAGTTGACCTTTCTCTCAATCGACTTGCGGTTGAGAAAGCATTGGCATGTTGATTTGTTATTAGTTGTGTCACCTTGTAGTTCGAATTTCAGTGAACTGTTTTGTGTAACTTCTTACGAAATTGTGAAGGTAACATGTAGCTTTGACAGCTTCGACTGCACTATCTACATCCAACTCTTTAGGCAAAAAAAATACGCCACGTCTGAGCTAAACTTCCAAAGGTATTTTCTACTACACGTCGTACCCTACAAAGATGTTTAATATTTTCCCCCTTCATCATTTACAACTGTAGTTTTTGCAAAAGGGCGCATTAAATAAGTTTGTAGTTTGAATCTTCCATCAGCCTAAAAATATGTGAGGAATGGCCGTGTCTGTATCAGGTAATGGTTTAGGTGGCAGGATAGTTTCGTGAAGTATAAACTGACTTTATCGCCGTGAACTTTTTAAAGCGAGCAGAAGAAGCAATTCTTCTTCGTCGGATGAACTGCTGGACACGTCAATAAGGAGAGGGCAGACTCAAATAAAAAAAAAAATGAACTACCCCTTCCTTCGTCCACGATTGCTTCAACACTGGTCCGCCTTTCAGCTGCCCGTGCTCTGTTCGTCCACTACAACTTCGGCGGACTGCCATCAGACCACCGCGTTCTGACTGCGCGGGCAGTCCGCGCTCTGTTTGACTGGGCCTTAAATCCAAACCTCCCACGGTAGCTGCTAGAGAGCAAGATGGCTGAAAGTGAGAAAGCATATGTTGTTCTCGAATTTCATTCGACTCAGTCTGTGGTAACTGTTCAGCGACACTTTACAACAAAGTTCGGCAAGGATCTCCCGCATGCTAACACCATTCGGTGTTGGTATCAACATTTTAAAGCCACGGGATGCCTTTGTAAAGGTAAAACAATGGGTCGCCCTCCTGTGTCTGAAGAAACCATTCAATGTGTGCACGCCAGTTACGTTCGTAGCCCACAGAAGTCTACTCCTCAAGCGAGCAGGGAATTATGTATTCCACAGAACACCGTTTGAGAATCCTTTGGGAGCAACTGTGTTTGAAGCCTTACAGGTTACAGTTGCTACAAGGACTGTCACACAATGATGAAGTGCGTTGTTTTCAATTGTGTGCCCAATGTCTGGAACAATATGAAACATTCGCAGAAAAACTTGTGTTTAGTGATGAGACCACTTTTCATGTAAGTGGAAAGGTGAACAGGCACAATGTGCAAATTTGGGGACCGAAAACCCCCAAGCTTATGTGCAGCACGTTTGAGACTCTCCCAAAGAGAACGTGTTTTGCGCGATCTCACGAAAGTAACTTTATGGGCCTTTTTTCTTTAATGAGGTGACAATCGCAGGTAAAATCTATCTGCAAATGTTGCAGAATTGGCTCGTGTCACTTCTGGAAGCTGACAGTGAAGATTTCATTTTCCAGCAGGCCGGTGCTCCCTCCCATTTTTCTCTAGTTGTCCGTAATTTCCTAAACACCAGGATTCCAAACAGATGGATTGGTCGTGCTGGGGATGCTGATCGTAAGCTGATGTCACGGGCTCCTCGTTCCGCTGATCTAACCCCCCTGCGACTTCTTTGTTTGGGGTTTCGTAAAAGACACAGTGTTCGTGCCATCAATACCAGTTGATCTGTGAGACCTGCGGGTTCACATCACCAATGCATTTGCTCTCATTGACAGAGATATGCTGCATCGTGTATGAGAACAACTTGATTATAGACTTGGTGTGTGCAGGGTCACTAAAGGTGCACATATTGAGCATCTGTAGACACTCAAAAAAACTTTCACAGTTTGTATATATATATCTGTGTAATCTTGTAAGTATATGTCAAATAATCTGTAGTAATTTTCTGAAATCACTGCAATCATTTTGACTAGCCCTGTATTTTATGGACTATAAAATGCACCTTAATTTTTAAGCAATTTTTTTTAAATAACATTTTTTCCTTTTTTATTTTTAGATTGCAAAGCAAGGCTAAACAAAATTCTTAGTTTATAAAATCAAACTGACCTTTAAAGTCCCTGAAAATCATCGTTTGAACTTTCTCCTTCTTCCTCTTCGTTGTTATTGTTGCCCTCTTCATATATAAGGTGGTCTTCAATGCCATCAAGAGTGTTGCTTATGACACACTTCTTGAAAGCTTTAACAATAAGCTTTAACCATGACTATTTATCCACTGACTTGTTTGATTGTAAGTCATCATAAAGCTCCCTTCGGCATGAATTCATGTTGGATTTTATCCATGATCCATTTGTTCCATTCCTCTATCATATACACTTTAAATGGTTTATTTATCCAGACATCACATGGTTGCAATTATGAAGCAAGTCCTCCCTAAATAACGGCAAGCTCTTTATTTCCCTGTCTCAATTTCTCTTTCACAGAATTTTTCAAATAACTACTAAACTGATCTAGCACAAGAAGCGATTTCTTCTTCAATACAGCACCTTTCCTTCTCTCCCACACTCTGTTAATTCATAACTTCATACCAGCCTCGTCCATCGAACCCTTGTCATGTACATGAATAACAATACTTGGTGGTGGAAATTCAGAAGGTTTTGGCATTGTTTTGGGCTTGAAAATGGTCACTGGATGAAGTTAAGTACCGTCAGCACAACATGAAAGGATAACAGTATTGTACATGTTTTCATGCCCACTTGTCTTTATAGTTTCAGTTTTAGTACCTTTTATGGCAACAGTTCTGGTTACTTGGCACATCAAATGTCAGAGGAGTTTCGTCCATATTCGCTATTTGGCTTAGTTCCATGTTGTTGATGTTGAATAATAAAGCGATGGATAGATAATATTTTCTCTTCATACTCTTGTGGCATTTTCTGCGATACTTTGGTTTTGGTTTGCATCTTAAGTCCATGATGCTTCATAAATCTATAGCACCAACCAACTCCACCCTTAAAGTCTATTACATTCCACTGTAGTGCTATCTTATGAGCAGGTGTTTGAATCATTTTTGTAATTAATTCCATTTTGATGGTGTGCTTGAATCCATTACATTATGTCATCTTCTAGTTGTGGTCATTTTGCATTCAGTCCTCTATTTGCCCATTTATTCTTCCTCATTTTTTTTCAGTTCTTCTTTACTAGCCTGCCGATCGTGAATGGTTTTTTTTTCTGTTGGGGTGGGCCGAAATTTCACTCAGCTGCTCTGTTTCCATGTTCTTCTACATATGCTATTACTTTAAATTTATAGCCCAAATCATATGAATATCTTTTATTTTTTTCCATTGTGAAACTAGCTACTAAAAAAATATTGTACTGTTTGTTACCTATAACAAACCACTTTCAATTCAAGTTCAGTGGCACCATAGACTGGAATGATGCATATTAGGCTAGACAGTGTTCTGGGTTTGAGATGGCAGGATGGGAAGGAGATGGTGTTAGCAAGCTGTGAATCCCAGCAAATTGTGTTCGTCGCATCTGTGCACTGCTGCTGCCAGTTGAATCCAATGTTGCCAGATAGAGATATGTTTCCCATGGCATCGAATATAAGCCCATTTTTAAGACTGGCGAGAATTTTTAATCAAACACTGGACATTTTTATATTAATTTTGAGTTCAAGATGCAACTGAATTTTGAAGCCAATTTTTTGAAGAAAAAAGTGCATCTTATAGTCCGTAATATATATATATATATATATATATATATATATAAACAATGAAATCAAAGGCACTAAGTAGCAAAAAGGAATTAAAATAGGATAGGGAAATGAGCCACCACTAAGGTCAGTTGAAATATGAAGTCAACAGTCGGTTTTAGCCTGTGATAAATATATTTTTGACTGTGGAGGTAGTGAAGTCCAAATAGAATCTGACACCAAAAATGTATTCAGAAGTAATATAAACTATAGCAGTCAGTCACCTTGTAGTTAGCGATGGCTTCATACCTGAAAGTCATATATCAATAAGGTAGGGCTGCATTAAGGCCTGTAGGCCCCAAGGCTATACATGAGGTGTGGGCCCTTTACAATCTAGGCCCATAGATTATAACTGTGGTGCAGGCCTTAGTATATATATATATCGATTACTTATTATTACATTCTAATGCAAAATATTTAATAGTGTAATGATACTAAAAATATACGAGAATCGAAAATTCATAACGTGCTTTCTGTACCGTTTCTGAGGCTGAAGTGAAAAATGTTATCAAGTGATGCTCGCATGTTCAATTTTTCTACTTGTGAGAGAAAGATAAGGTGCTATCTACTTTATTGGTGTTGTTGCAACCAAAGACCCTCGGCAAAAGCTCGTGGAATAACAAAGTCAAAAGTTTTATTAACAATATGAAACAGTAGGCCTACTTATAAAGATAACGATAACAGATGATTAATATTACCAAAGCATGCAAGAGAGAAAGATTAAAAAGGCAATATTGATTATTCACACATGTATGTCAACAAGATGACAGCGACTAATAGAATTTTTATTTTTGCAAGTGGTGCGGGATCCTTTGTGGTGGCCTATGAGGTGCTACCGGTGTGTAATCTTGAGGTTGCCCACATTCTCCTTTTTTTACACATGCAAGCCGTCAGCTCAGAAATTAGAAATTTTATACCAAAAAATGTTCTGCATGAGATATTATTGATTTATTAAATACTTTTATTCAATGGCACACTTACATTTAGATACACTCTCTCGTGGCGTACAGCCACTGACATCCCGGCCTCGGCCATCGAAGGTTCGAGCCAGACTGCCGCGCCCCAGCACCTCTTATAAAAACAGCCGCCCCAAATCAACAACCCACGTCCGACAGCTGTGCTGGGCCATGTCACATTTTATTACTTAATATAAAAAACACTATCCTACCCTGGTTACATCACATGCTACTATATGTGGAACTCTATTTACATCTTATTACAATTAGTTATATTAATTACAGTCAGAATATCATTAAATGCACACTATAAATACAAATTTAATTATTCATAGAGAAAGAGACGAAATTAAACTATTGTACAAAATGTCAGAAGTATGTCACACCTGCCCTTACATTGAGGCATAAATAATTGGGTGTTGAAAACATCCGATTCATTTGCCGAGATGTTCCAACATCTCATGTGACAAAATTGTTACACTTTACTCAACCAACGATGGCGATTTTCATGTTCAATCAAATTCCTTATGAGCGCATTGTTTCAATGTCCAACTCACGGTGTGACTCACTACCACATCAATTACATTGGTTAGTGACAACTGTTTTCCTCAGCCACTACATTATCCAATTTTCAATTGAACACATAATATTTGCACTTTTACAATGTCCTAATCCCTATTCTACTATACATACATACAAAAAAAAGACACATAAAAAACAGTAAACAAAGCAAAAGAAGTCTAATACTAATCGCCGTCTCTTTCAATCCCTTGATTACTTGACATTGTCCAATACTTTCACATAATTTTAACAAGTTATAATCACCTGTCTTTATTTTTATACAGGTTTAAGTCTACAACATTTCCCAAACCAAAGGTTTTGTTTGATTCAGGGTATGTTAACAAATGAGCACTAATATTTGGCTTTTACAATTATTTTGAAAGGCCCATGGTAAACTTTAAAAAACTTTTGAATTTCAGAGTTTACTTCATATGACTTTTTTCTGTTATCACCAGAAAGAGATCTCCCAAATTATACTCGGTCAGCTTTATCTCTTTATCATGTCTTCTTTTTCTTTTATCCACTTTCTCCTTCATCATCTTTTTGTGTCATCTCTTTTCCATATATTCTTATTCATTTCAAACAATCTTTATTACAGCTCATTTTCAGGTTTTATTCGATAGGCACTTGTCCCATCTCGCCTCTTGGTTATCCTTTTTCTTCTGAGTATCCATTAATATTTACTATGTCAATTGTCTAAATATTTCTCACCAATCATTAAATTTAAAGCTCATTGTTTACAAATTACCCATGTTGCAAAACGGTTTGCTTCATTATTGACACAGCATATGTTGTACTGCTGCCTGTTCCATTGTTGATAATTTGTGTTGCTTCCACTAGCACAATCGATTCTTGCACGTAGACCTCGTTTCTTCTTAGCAAAAATAAAATCCATCTTTATATTCTTCTTTTTCCTTATTCTCTTCCGTTTTCAAATTATTAGGATCCAGATTCTGTGTACGTTGCATCTGATCTTGTTTCATAGTAGTTTAAAATCATCGTGCCCCCCATGGCTTCAATCTATCTTTTATCATCGCTTTTTTTCACATTTCTGTCTTTTATTCTTCATAATACTCGCTGCTTCATTTCGTAGTTTAATCAACTTCATTACCTGTCTCTAAAGACCTCACTGTTATGAGACGATAAGCAGAAAGAAAAAAAACTTCACAATTTCAAAGTCTTCGTCACCGCTATTCTTCAAATATATGTCGCTGCTTATAACTTTTCATTACTGATCCTCTTTGGTATCAGTTCCATTCATTCAGCATATCCTTCATAGCTTTATTCTTGCAAATTAACTTCTATGAAACACTGCCTTTTGTAAGTACATTTCCTCCATCACTTCCTTCACAAAAAATGTTCACTTCTTGATGTTTCTTTTTCATTTCACTCCTTTTTATCTTTTCCAGTCCAAAAATTCCTTCATTACATTCAGAAATCTTCTCGTCCCATTGTAGACATGCATTCATTATCCTATAGTACTCCACCGCATTTCCTTTCAGTCTGTAACTTCTATCATAAGTTTAGTTCCAATATTTTCTGTGTATTAGATGATTGGTTATTCTTTAATTTAACCTTTACTACATTTCTTCTTTCTTTGAATAAATCTCTCCTTCATTTCCTTCTCATTTCTGCCATCTCTTTCTTCTCTCTTTTCATATTTTGGCCACCTTTATACATCTGCAATACATTCTTCTTCTTTCTCTTCTTCTGTTTCTTCTTAGTGTCTTCACTAGCTCTCATCTTCTTTTGACCCCACAGTGTTTCATATTGCTTATATTTCTGCTCTTGTAATTTTCAAAATCAAGCTCTTCGTGAACTCTTTCTTCTTGTTCTTTACCACAGATGCTACTTCTTAAATCTTCCATATTTTCAAACTGACTATCTTTGATAAGACATACAAATAGTTACGCAAAGGCACCTTGGTCGATTTGCTGTATGCGTGTGACATAGGCGAACCTGCCAGCTGGTCTGTGATTGTTGAGCGCGTTATGTGCCCATACCTGCTTATCTTTCTTTCCCTCATAGTTACATATACTGATTTCTTGCTCGTGCTCTTCTGGTTCATCAAAAGCTGTTTTATCATCTTCACATTTATCTTCTCCTTCTGTATTCTCCAATATTTCTACAGCTGGTAATATTTCAATTTTTTCTTCCACTTTTCAACTTGTAACTTTCAGTTTCTCTGACAACACCTAACACTCTGTTCCCTGCTTCTTGATCTAACTTCTCTGCAATTTTGGAATCTGCACCCAGAGGTACAGTTAATTCATCACTTTTGTAACCGACTGTTTAGACTTAGTCGATTAGTTGACAGGATGGTTGAGGGGTGGGCCGCCCTTCCTATTATGGCACTGCGTGTGATTGCTCGTATTGGCCTGGAGCTTAATGCTGGAGGTTGCGGTTGTGAGCGCAATGTGGCATTTGAGAAACCGACCAGATCCTAGGTACTGACCTGTGCGAAGTATTCCCACAGTTTTCCTCGGCAATCTTCTGCTGTCTCCTCATAGTACGGCGGCTAGATGGATTACTGTTAATCAGGATAACTGACACCACATGGTTAAGGATATGACCCTTTGCTTTGTGATAGTATCACGTAATCTTCATTGAACTGGGCTATGGCTAGCTATAGGTTCTTCTACTTCTATTACGATAGACAAGGCGTCTAACTGTTACGATAGGCGTGTATTGTACACTCTTGACTGTAGCCGATACATCCAAATGAATACTGCCTGCTAGGCTAACCCCAATGGTACTAATCACTGAAGCCATAGTTACTTGACGTTAATGAGCTACTCAAAGTATAGATGGTGGATCCATTACTCACAATGGAGGATGGCTAGCAGCTAGTCTTGGTAGCGATGGTACATGCTATCGGCCATGACGCGAGACCCTAACCGTTAAACTGACATAGTGTCTGCCCTACAGTACTGATACCTGCAGAAGAGAGTGAGTGCGTACCGTCGCTCATAATTTATCCCGATCGCCGAACGTTCTAGATGTTCAATCAGTCGTCACCCCGGTCATTGCCTCCGATCCTGGCATCTGCTGACGCTTGTGTCTGCAAAACGTGGCTAACCTCACGCGAAATCTTCACGTGCGTACGGGACGTTGCTTTCAACTAAAGTATTAATATTTAAACACTAAATAACGTGTCTAAAAACCGTCCATTACACTTTCAATTACCAAAAAGTACCCCACTTCATCTTCACTAACTTGATCAGTTGTCACTCCCTTGTCTTCTCCTTAAAAATTATTTAAATCTGTTTCGGCTTCTTACTTACAACTTTTTGGTATTATACTAATCTCCTCTTTTAATTCTCTCATCCATTTCTCCCGTATTTTGTGTTATTTCTTGATTTGCTTTTTCCCGTCTTAGACTTGCTTCTTCCTGTTTTTGTATTAAGAAAGTAATCATTTGCCAGAGATCTATGTTCCTATCTCGAGTACAATCTGATCAATCCAAGTTTGGTGAAAACATTTTTTGTTCTGAATCCTGCATCCATTTACTATCATTCTCACTATCCAACCCATTATCTTCATGTTTATCAATAAAGCTACTATCTGCAAAATTTTCCGCAACCCCATTTCCATTGGCATTCAGACTATTCCTAAATTCATTTTGAACATTGCAATCATTACTACTGTCTTCGTCCCTGTTTACTTCATTAACATTGACACTGAGAACCCCAGTACAATAATCAGTTTGCCAACCCATCTTATTAATCTGATCTTCCTTAAACTACTTCCAGCATTCATCCTTAACAACGCTTGGTTATTATTATCCATGATAAAATACCAAATAAATTCCAGAACCTCCACAATTAATTTTACTATGCAGAATCCAACAGACCAAAATGAAACAACAATTGCTCTCTCAAGGTTAGCAGCAACACAAAAATAGAACAACGCCGCACACAAAAAAAAAAAAAAAAAAAAAAAAAAAAAAAAAAAAAAAAAAAAAAAAATAGCAAGCTGATAATTCTCGCAACAGACTTTAGAAACAAGGACCACATTTATTTACAATAAATTTTGTAGTTACTGTAATTCATACAGAAATGCATTACATAAAATTCCACTCGGTACAGTGCTAAAATAAGCAAAACAGGCTTATACACACATTCAAAGTTATACACTTAACTAAATGAGAATAATTTCTCCCCCCTTTTGATGTTGAATAACTTTCTTTTATGACATTTTAGTTTTTCCCGGCGTATTGTTGAAATAAATAACTCTCGGGTTTTCTGCCGCTTAATTGATTTATTTAGTTCTTTTTCTTTTAACAACGTTTCGGCAACTGCCATCGTTGCCTTCATCAGGTTAACTCTTACTTACAAGGACAAGACACTGACTGACTCACGAGCAAGTCCTGGCTCCTATAAATAGCCTGTTGCCAAGGGAAGCTTCACACTGCTCTTTGATTGGTCGGCGATGTACACGGCCATAGACGGGGTCAAACCAGTTTGGTTGCATCTCGTGGCTGCATCCCTTAGCTAGCAACTGGATGGCATTTAGTAGATCCATGGCAGGATCTTGAGTGGTCACCCATCCAAGTAAAAACCACACATAACGTTGCCTTAACAGTTGGCATGTGCGGTCACCCATCCAAGTGCTCCCCACACTCATCGTTGCTTAACCGGCGGCATTACACGAGGGCTCTGGAACTTACCAATCATGAACGACTTATCTCCCATTGGTCGCCGTGTCATGACGGCATCTGCTCGGAAGGTTGTGTCTAACACATTGCTGTTTTAGGTCTTTTACGACTGGCTCCCAAGCCTCGCTCAGGAACAGACCACCATCTCTGTTAATGCTGTTGGCACTTAATCGAATCTCCAGTGCTTCTCTGATCACCGAGTCCCAGAAATACGATATCTTAGCCAGAACTTCAGTATTGTCGAAGTTGATGCTGTGAAAATTTTCTATAGCATGTTCTGCTAATGCGGACTTGTCCAGTTGTAGTAACCGCAGATATCTTTGGTGCTCATTGCAGCGTTCCTCGATAGTTCTTATAGTTTGTCCAATGTATACTTTGCTGCATTCACAAGGGATCGAATAAACTCCCGGAACTCGAAGGCCAAGGTCGTCTTTCACCGTGCGTAACATATCACGTATCTTCATAGGTGGACGGAAGATACTCCTTATGCCATATCGTGCTAAGATTCTTCCGATTTTTCCAGAAGTATTCCCGGCATAAGGCAACACAGCGACGTTTTTTGGAGACTCTTGTTCAGGCTCGCGCATGGTGGACCAGTGTTGTCAAAACAGTTTTTCGCTGAGCTGGGTGACGAAAACTGGTAGCCCCCAAATATAGATCTGTGTGTGTGGGTTTCCTGTAAACGCTGTTCGCCAAAGTACCATCTGGCTTACGTTTAATTAGTACGTCCAGGAATGGCAGCATGCCATCTTTCTCAATCTCCATGGTAAAACGTATGTTAGGATGGATTGAGTTCAGGTGTTGCAACAATTCTTCGAGCGCTGCAAAGCTGTGTGGCCAAATTATAAATGTGTCATCCCCGTATCGAAAGAAGCATTTTGGTTTTAATGGAGCAGTGTCCAGAGCCCTTTTCTCAAAATCCTCCATATATAAATCAGCTACCACAGGAGAAATTGGCGAGCCCATAGCCACACCATCAGTTTGCTCATAATATCGTCCACCTTACATGAAATATGTAGAAGTGAGCACATGTTGGAATAGGTCTACAATTCCTTGGTCAAAATGTCGTCGTATTAGTTCTAAAGTCTCCTTGACAGGTACCCGTGTGAACAGAGACACGACATCAAAGCTCACCATGAGGTCTGAATCAGACACGGTTAGACCCTGCATCATCTGTATGAACTGGGCAGAATTCGAAACATGATGTATGCAATGACCTACCTGTGGACTCAGTAGGCGTGTGAGATATTTCGCCAGTTGATATGTGGGAAACCCACACACATAGATCTGTATTTGGGGGCTACCAGTTTTCATCACCCAGCTCAGTGAAAAACTGTTTTGAGATCACTAGTCCACCGTGCGCGAGCCATTTCGGACAGTGATAGCTTACGTGAAGAACTAAGGCACTTACGGCAAATTTTTCAGACAGAACGGTTACTCCGAAGAACATATTAAACAGGCCTTTCTCCCCCAGAAACCAAAACTAACACCTGAACTAGAGTCTCCAAAAACCGTCGCTGTGTTGCCTTATGCCGGGAATACTTCTGGAAAAATCGGAAGAATCTTAGCACGATATGGCATAAGGAGTATCTTCCGTCCACCTATAAAGATACGTGATATGTTACGCACGGTGAAAGACGACCTTGGCCTTCGAGTTCCGGGAGTTTATTCGATCCCTTGTGAATGCGGCAAAGTATACATTGGACAAACTATAAGAACTATCGAGGAACGCCACAATGAGCACCAAACTGGACAAATCCGCATTAGCAGAACATGCTTTAGAAAATTTTCACAGCATCAACTTTGACAATACTGAAGTTCTGGCTAAGATATCGTATTTCTGGGACTCGGTGATCAGATAAGCGCTGGAGATTCGATTAAGTGACAACAGCATTAACAGAGATGGTGGTCTGTTCCTGAGCGAGGCTTGGGAGCCAGTCGTAAAAGACCTAAAACAGCAACGTGTTAGACACAACCTTCCGAGCAGACGCCGTCATGACACGTCGACCAATGGGAGATAAGTCGTTCATGATTGGTAAGTTCCAGAGCCCTCGTGTAATGCCGCTGGTTAAGCAACAATGAGTGTGGGGAGCACTTGGATGTGTGACCGCACATGCCAACTGTTAAGGCAACGTTATGCGTGGTTTTTACTTGGATGGGTGACCACTCAAGATACTGCCATGGATCTACTAAATGCCATCCAGTTGCTAGCTAAGGGATGCAGCCACGAGATGCAACCAAACTGGCTTGACCCCGTCTATGGCCGTGTACATCGCCGACCAATCAAAGAGCAGCGTGAAGCTTCCCTTGGCAACAGGCTATTTATAGGAGCCAGGACTTGCTCATGAGTCAGTCAGTGTCTTGTCCTTGTAAGTAAGAGTTAACCTGATGAAGGCAACGATGGCAGTTGCCGAAACGTTGTTAAAAGAAAAAGAACTAAATAAATCAATTAACCGGTAGAAAACCCGAGAGTTATTTATTTTAACTTTCTTTTATTTGGACTTAACTAAGAGTTCCACAGATTCCTAAATCTATATTAACTATGCTACTGTAGTTTGCAACAGAACATGAATTTACTACTTAATTACTTCTTTACACTTTTGAAATTTGACGATTTATATTTAAATTTAACTTTTGTTATTATTTTGGATTACAAATTCAATTTCTTTTGCCAAATTTATAGTCTTTCACAATCAAAACAGACCTTATTGTTGTTCCAAACAAAATTTTTACTCAATTTATCGTTCTAGTTCCAATTCTGCCAATTACTGATAAATTATTTGTCCAAACTAAACATTATTTTTTCTTCTTGCGTTGTTGACTGTAGAACTGCAATCACCAAAGAATAATTGGATTTCTACTTGCCAACCGCGTGTCGCTAATCCTGTTGATCCAGAATCCGCCATTGCTGCATTAGAAGAACTACTCATTTCGGATGATATGTCATCCAGGTAATTACCATCCATTATCCTGGCAGGGTCGCCATATACAAGCTACTACTGACGTGTAATCTTGAGATGGCCCAAATTCTCCTCTTTTTACACATGCAAGCAGTCAGCTCAGAAATTAGAAATGTTATACCAAAAAATATTCTGCTTGAGATATTATTGATTTGTTAATTACTTTTATTCAATGACACACTTACATTTAGATACACTCTCTCATGGTGTACAGCCACTGGCCTCGAGCGTTTGAGCCAGACTGCCGCGCCCCAGCACCTCTTTTTTAAAACAGCCACCCCAAATGAACAACCCACGCCTGTCCGCTGTGCTGGGCAATGCCACATTTTATTATGCTATAGGAGAAGTGAGTGAGTTCTGTTACTTGGGAAGCAAAATTACAACCGATGGCCGAAGCAGGAATGATGTTAAAAGCAGAATAGCACTAGCAAAAAGAGCCTTCATGAAAAAGAGAAACCTTTTAGTTTCAAATATTGATCTAGGAATTAGAAAGAACTTTTTAAAACTCTTTGTGTGGAGCTTAGCACTTTATGGTAGCGAAACATGGACTTTAGGAATATCGGAAAGAAAGAAAATTGAAGCATTTGAAATGTGGTGCTACAGAAGAATGCTGAAAATTAGGTGGACAGACAAAGTAAGAAATGAACGAGTTTTGGAAATGATGGGTGAGAAAAGAAGTTTATGGAAGAAGCTTACAGGAAGAAGAGACAGGCTTTTAGGTCATATTTTGAGACATGCTGGATTGGTTAATTTGTTAGTGGAGGGAACAGTCGAAGGTAAGAACTGTAGAGGTAGACAGAGATTAGAATATATGAAGCAGATAATTGAGGATGTGGGTTGTAAGGGGTATGTAGAAACAAAAAGGTTAGCGCAGGATAGGAAGGGATGGAGGATTGCATCAAACCAGTCTACAGACTGACGACAGCAAAAACAAAAACAAAAAAAACAAAAACACTATCCTACCCCGGTTACAACACATGCTACTATCTGTGGAACTCTATTTACGTCTTATTACAATTAGTTATATTAATTACAATCAGAATATTATTAAATGCACACTATAAATACAAATTTAATTATTTATAGAGAAAGAGGCAAAATTAAACTATTGTACAAAACGTCGGACGTAAATGTCGCAGCCCCTAGGCTACAGCCTAGGTAGCCTATGCGGCCCTGCAACTATGCTTTATGAAGTCAATATTTAGCAAATTACCTGAAGTGATATTGTAAGCGGCATAGAATAATGTTCCAGAAGAGTTTAGTGTCATGTTCCAATGTCAATAGCCTGTGCTTAAACCCTAAGTGAAGGCTGTTGTGAGCAGAGTATAATAGAGAATAAAGCAATGTGAATGACCTATACTTTGTTTTTAACAGTATTTTAG
This sequence comes from Vandiemenella viatica, assembly GCA_031002005.1. Classification (NCBI taxonomy): domain Eukaryota; kingdom Metazoa; phylum Arthropoda; class Insecta; order Orthoptera; family Morabidae; genus Vandiemenella; species Vandiemenella viatica. The sequence continues at coordinate 171,891,013 of CM061919.1, forward strand.
GAATCTAAGTGGTGTTAGGGTTTGGGTATTATTCATTTGACAGCTAGTTCTGTAGTTGTACATTATAAATCTTGTACTAATTTATATATCTGTTGTTAAGCCTTCTATTGTAAATGATATCCCTATGCAAGCAGTCTAGTTGACAGCCCTTGTTATTGCTTCTTTTCCTGAGATTCTTAGTAAGAAGCCAATCAGGGGCGGATCCAGGATTTTGTTTTGGGGGCTTGAGCGGACTTTGGCTTTGGGGGGCTTCAGAGGGGCAAACAGCAGTCTTTATAGTCTCCTCGGGCCTTAAATTCGTAGAGCTAAAAAAAAAAAAAAGGTATCCAAATTTACAATGTCGGAGGTGGACCTAGATACTTTTGGGGGGTGGCTTAGCCCTCTAGCCCCCCCCTCCCCCTGGATCCGCCCATGAACCCAATGCATGTGAAACAAATCAAGCCTTTATCTGCAATATCTTCAGCAATCTTTCTTTAAAATCTTAATATTGGATTATTTTTAAACAAACTTGTGTGGCTGATGGCACTTTTGTCCAGCTACTTTCCTGGATTGATTGAGAATAGGACATTGATGAGTTAAGTGGCTTGTGTACAAATGCACACAAATGTAGGTAATATTTTTCAGTGTTGAAGGCAGTTGCCACATATCTGGCTGGGTCATTCAAGTACAAGGCAGGTGAAATGCTAGTGTTGAAAAACATTTGTGTCATTGAAGTGGACTACAGATCCAAATGATAAGCTGTGAAATTATAGGTGGCCTAAGGATGATACTATCTTCATAGAAGAAAGATGATGAGCAGCATAGTAACACCAGCAGCGGTTCAAACAAGACACAGGCAGTACTAACAGGCATCACATTGAAATGAGTGTAAACAGTTCTAATGCCATTCTGTATTTAAGTGTATCAGGTGGCTTGAAGCTGATAATGTAACCATTCGATTGTGGTAAGCACCAGTTTTCGATTATTGATGATTGACAGTGATGATTTGCTTATGGTAAGAAGACACGACTAGTATTCAGCAAATAGGTAATTGAATTTTAGAGGATTATTTAACAACCAGTGGTTATTATGAATGTAAGATGTTTCAACTAAGACGGAGGGAACAGAAATTTTAACTACTGGAATAAGTGGAGTGGTTGAGATATAGTGTGTGTTTTGGAAGAGTCTGCAGCAATGAAGATTAACTGGAGTCTTAAGTCTTTTGTAAACACCTATGGTGAGCACATTTCATTCAAGGTTTAGTTAATCATCATATTCAGCTTTTTAATATGACTCAGCTGTACATGCAAGTGAGACTAAAAGGAGTAGAAATTGTGTTATTTATGTGAGAAGGAAAGCTACATGATGATATGTGTGAAACATGGTGCAAAGAGTAACTATAGAAGGCAGTGAATATTGTAAGATGTCTCCAGGGAATGGGCTGGTCACAAGATGTTATGTTTCATGCGACAGAAGAAAAAAAAATACAATCAACCTGGGATAATCCGACAAATGTTTTGTGGGGCGGTGTTGGATTATTGAATTTTGTCAGACTATAGAGAACTGCTTCGGAGCCTTTGTAGTCCAGAACATTTTGAAAAGGCGTATCTTGTAATTTGGCAAATTATGTAAATGGTGAGATAGAATCAATACTACAGCATACAATGTGTGACTTCCTGAATTAAATAACACAATAGACAACATAAAATTTATTAAAGACTTATCTTTCATATTATTAAATGATTATCATCATTAAAGCAGTGGCCATAGCAGTTATAAAAAATTAAAAACTATACATAGTATTAATACAGGGTGAGTCAAAAGTCGCAGTACACCCTTTTATTTCAAAAACTCTGCAGGAATTGGGAAACCTGAATATTCCAGTAAGGTATTGGTGAGGTGGTCTATCTTTTACGGTATGTACCGAACATGGGCGCCATCTTGAAATCGGCCATCTTGAATCTAAGTCAATTTTTTTAAATGGAAAGGGGGTCGTGTGACACATCAAATAACATCAGAATTTTCTCACAAGTTCATTCCTGTAAACAGATTTGAAATAGCAGTTGCGGTTCAAAAGTTACGTAACTTTTTTGTTGCAGATAACTGAAGATGGCTTTGACCAAGGAGGAGAGAATTGAAATCATTTTGATGTCTGGAGAACGAAGTTTCCGTGCATAGCTGCAGATTTTAACAACCGTGGTTGTGACGGTTAACTTCACCACTGACATAAAAGTTTGCCTCATCACTGAACAAGATGCTTTGTGCAAAAGAGGGATCCTCTAAGGCCCACGTGCAAAACTGTCTGGGTCATCCTCTGCTAGGTGCTGGAGTAACTGAATCTTAAATGGATGCCATCGATGGGCATGAAGGATTCGTATGATCGATGACTGGCTGATTCCACATTCTGCTGACAAACGTCGTGGGCGCTTCACGAAGGACGCCAAAACCATTGTTGAGGTTGTCTCGTCAGTAGCACTTTTTGGACGGCCACTCCGTGCCTTGTCAGCCACAGTCCCAGTTTCTCGGAATTTGGAAATTAAGCACCTGACAGTGTTGTGTGAAATTGGAGGTCTTTCTGCGTGCCGGTTGTTAAAATCTGCAGCTATGACACGGAAACTTCGTTCTCCAGACATCAAAATGATTTCAATTCTCTCCTCCTTGGTCAAAGCCATCTTCAGTTATCTGCAACAAAAAAGTTACGTAACTTTTGAACCGCAACTGCTATTTCAAATCTGTTTACAGGAATGAACTTGTGAGAAAATTCTGATGTTATTTGATGTGTCACACGACCCCCTTTCTATTTAAAAAAATTGACTTAGATTCAAGATGGCCGATTTCAAGATGGCGCCCATGTTCGGTACATACCGTAAAAGATAGACCACCTCACCAATACATTACTGGAATATTCAGGTTTCCCAATTCCTGCAGAGTTTTTGAAATAAAAGGGTGTACTGCGACTTTTGACTCACCCTGTATAAATAAATACATACACAGGAACTACATACATATTCAAGTCAATGTACATATGTGCTCATTTGCTAGAAAAACCATGATCCTCAACCTGAAGGTTGGTGGGACCCTCCTGAAACAGGCATACTAAGCCTGGTGCCAGGATTAAGATGGCCCTTTCCTTAACCTTATGCAGTAATCCTACAGTGTAAAAGGGACCTACAGTTTAATATGGAATCCAAACTGCGGAAGCACTCTGGCATACTTCACATTACACAGCAAGCTGTTTCAGAGTGAAGGTCAGGTTAAGAGCCTTTCAAAATGCCCACCAAGGCAGATATTCGAACCGAAGACCTTTCAATCTCCAGTCTGGTGCCTTAACCAATGAGCCACCAGACTGCTGTACTATTAGAAAATGATAAAAAAATAAGTTTATATCGTTCGAAAATATTAATAATTTTGTTTTACATTGTCAAAATGCAAGAGTAAATGCTTGTTTCAGCCTCTTGAAAAGTAAAAGTTTGTTGTCTCTCCTCAGCCCATTTCATTCACTCTTTAAGCATGTTGATCGTATTTTTAGCTATAATCTGTGGAGTAACTACAATGACATCATCATCTTTGGCTTAAGTTATCATAGGAATAGAAACTTAGTTAATAATTTTATCATCCGATATTTGTTGAAATACAGTTGCTTCTTCAGCCATTCCACAATGCATCATTTCCAATTTTTCTGAACTAAACAGCATTTTGGTGGCGTCTTGCTCTATGGCTTCTGAAGTAACACTGATTTGAGGAGTGCTGGGAATGGTGGTGATTTCTGGCCATAATTTCTTCCATGATGATGTAATTGCAATGGGGGCACTAAACTCCAAGACTGACAAAGAGTGAAACCAAGTCTTTTATGTTGAACTCTTTTAATGTACCTCCCCTTCCCCCCCATAAACTGTTCTTTTAATATGGGCATCATCAGTGTGTTTTAGTAGTCTTGCCTGACAAACCGCTGACTGATTGGTTGGATTATGGCGTGCATTATCTAGAAGCAGCAACGTCTTTTTGAGGAAGATTGTGATCCTTCAAACATTTTCTAACTTCTCACATGAAGCATTTATCGAAACAATTTTTGAAAAGGTCCGTTGCCATCCACATGCCTTTTTATGCATAATAGTGTACCCTTAAATCTATGTTCTTGAATACATGTGGATTCTTTGATTTTTCAATGACCATCAACTTTTTCGTGTGCATACTGAATGCATTAGCACTCTCTAATAACGTCAGGGGCGTAGCTACTATGGGGCTAGGCGGTGCAGTGCACCGGGGCCCTCACGCTCAGGGGGCCCCCAAGCATACCTCAAGGGGTCCCTAAGCGCACCTCTAGGGGCCCTCAAGCGCAGTTTAGAGGGCCCACGAGCCTTCACGCCAAACTGGCGACCTTTTTTTTTTTAGTTCTACCGTCGTCTAAGGGACCCCTGAGAACACAGGAGTCCCTCACTAAGGGCCCTCGCTGCTCAGGGGGGGCCCCAACCACTGCTCAGGGGCCACTAAAGAACAATTCAAGGGCCCCCATTCTCAGTTCAGGGGGCCCCTACCAGCACACAAAGCAAAAAAAAAAGGTCGCCCGTCTGGCCTGAGGGCCCAAAATAAATTTTTTGCACCGGGGCCCTTGTTGACCTAGCTACGCCACTGAATAACGTTACATGTTCTTTATTCATCTTATGTCCTTGAACAGATTTTTCATCATGTAAAATAATGTTTTTCCAGGTATTACAAATCAAAATATACCCAATCCATCTGCATTGAATACCCAGGAAGGGAAAGATTTACATCTTTTAATTTTTTTTAACTCAATTTAAATGACTTCTTGCAGGGTGTATCATTAGAAAGCATTTCTCCAGTTACTGTCATAAAATGTATTCTAAGATTACTTTTGAAGCATTCCAACCACCCCTTGCTAGCTACAGAGTCTTCTTTTCTTGTTATCTACTTATTAAAAAAAATTGTTTTCATGGGCATATGGTCCCAGAAGTAGGTGATGTTTGTTTCTTTCCTGAAGAAACCACATGTGCAAAGCTTTCTCCGCCTCTGGATGTTCAGCTTTCTTGCGAGTTTGCCTCTTGGTTGGCCCACAATCAGTGGTAAACACGAACTTCTGAATTGTCTCGTGGTTCTTTTTAACCTCATAAATTGTGCCATACTCACTTGTCAAATTACTAAAAGATTCATTATGATTTAGGTGGTGGTACAAAATTGCCATTTTTCTTTAGTCATTAATGTTTTGTACTTTTGCTTTTGGGTTGACAAAAACATCGCTGAATGACCGCACTGCTGCTCCAAGTAAACTGAGATACACAATTTCAACTTATGCAGCCACATAACAAGTTGTAACCTGTTCAACCATACATTGACATTGCTTTGCCATAAAGTAAGTAGGCCTACATACATTATTGGTATGTTGGATCACAGGGGGCTCCAGATTAGACAGGGTCTGTGTTTACTGTATACAAGTAATTGTTAGGAGAAATCTGCAAGAGGCCAGTCAAAAACTGACAGAAGATAAGTTCAGTCAGTTAGCTCACAGGTTCTTTACTGTGTGTGCTATTATTCGTTACGGAGGGAAGACGTGTGATTCAAACAGCCCAACGAGTGGTGGAGATGTCTATCTTAATAGTCGTGTTGCAGCGGCTGTGGTTGACTACGGCAGCATCTGCTCAGGTTGTTGTTGCATTGATGATGTAATTGACTGGATCGTCGAAGCTTTGTTACAATGAGGTCCGGGATGTTTTCCTCTGGCAATAAATTGATTTATTGGGCAGGTCGATCCCATTGGTGTTTATCAGTTGGAACCCACATAGCAGTCCCAGGGTAGGCATGAGAAGTTCAAAGCTTAGTGCAAAACTCAGATATTCTAAAGCATTGACTCCACATCAGCATACAGAATCAAGTGCTCCTATTCAAATGGGTGACCATATTGAGCTTAAAGCCATTGGTTGGTAAGAGCAGTTGTCAGAGTGATCGGCTTCAGGTCTGTAAACAGAACCATGTTTCACAATCGTGAGAAATGTCAGAACGAGCGTATTTGAGATCCATATACCAAGCGAGAGTTGAGCCCTCAGAGCCCATGGCTTTCAGAACGATATTGCGGTTCCCCCACCAGTCTTCTATTAATCAAAGTTTGGCGATGTACAATATGTCGATCGTTGGTCAAACCATCCAGAGAAATTCAATCGTTCAACAGTTTCGGAGTTCACGAAGTGATTCGTGACGTGCTACGCGCAATGTAGACACATTTTATAATAATTTATAAAATCGCGATGGAGCGCCCGCTCCGGTGGTAATCTCCCTACACACCTCTTTCTTCTTCTAATCTACTTTTGCCCTCTACTAATTTTTACTTAAAATTCCTTCAGTGTTTCCGGTAAATTATTCATCACTTCTCTTGGCAATTTATTCCAGTCCCTTACACATTTTCCTACTGGATACCGATAATCTCATAGCGTCCGATCGTTTGGAGACCAGCCTGGCATAGGGTTAGATAAAAAGTTTGTTATGAATACTCTCTCGATTCCCAAGCACCACATCGGCTAGAGTTACATATAAATATAAATAGACATGTGTTTTCATATTTTTAACTTTTCAGCCACCACTGCCAAGCACAGATCACTGGTGTTTGTGTGTGGAAGTAGCATGGAGTTTCCTGTAGTACACAACGTTGGCCGAATGTCGATAGCTGTGAGGATGTGGGAGATATGATAATTAAAGTTTGCCAATGCAGGGCGTTTTCATATTTCGACCAAAAATTTGTGTCTTCTTATACTTCTCTTTCCTGCCACATCTACATAGCATAGACCATTGGTGTTTGTGTGTGGTAGTAGAATCGTGTCTCGTGACGTGCACTATGGTTGTTAGATGTCGGTAGCTATGGGGGTGTGGGAGATATGGGTTTTGAAAGTGGTCGACCTGCGGCAATTTCGTATTTCTACCAAAGACGCATGTGTCATGGTGTATCACTTTTCAGCGAAAACTATCTATCGCAGATCACTGGCGTTTGTGTGTAGTAGTAACACAGCGTCGCCTTTCGATCACAACATCGGCCGAATTTCAGTAACTGTGGTAGTGTGGTTGAAAGTGGCTGATCAAGGATATTTTCGAATTTCGACGAAAGACATGTGCCTCCGCATATGTCACTTTTATGCCACAACTGCATAGCATAGACCATTAGTGTTTGTGTGTGGTAGTAGAATCGTGTCTCCTGTCGTGCACTATGGTTGTTAGATGTCGGTAGCTATCAGGGCCGGCGCTAGGAATTTCGGGCCCGGGGTAAAATGGGCGACCTTTTTTTTTTTCCTTTTTAGCTCTACAAAATGGCCAGGCGACAATGGGCGAATTCTTGGCTCTTCATGGCCTGAGGGCCCCCATAGTCGGTGATCGGGGCCCCCCATCAGCCGACAGGCCCGGGTACTTTCTGACCCGCTTACCCCCCCCTAACGCCGGCCCTGGTAGCTATGGCGGTTGAAAGTGGTCGACCTGCGGCAATTTCATATTTCTGCCAAAGACGCATGTGTCATGGTGTATCACTTTTCAGCGAAAACTATCTATGGCAGATCACTGGCGTTTGTGTGTGGTAGTAACACAGAGTCACCCATCGATCACAACGTTGGCCGAATTTCGGTAACTGTGGGAGATATGGTGGTTCAAAGTGGTAGATCAAGGATATTTTCGTATTTCATCCAAAGACATGTGTGTCCGTAAATTTTACTTTGCTGCCTGAACTACATAGCGCAGATGATTGGCATTTGTGTGTGGTAATAGCCATGGAGGAATATTTCCTTCCTCCATGGTAATAGCATCGCGTCTCCCATCGTGCACTATGGTTGTTAGATGTCGGTAGCTGTCAATACAAATTCTTTACAAACACAACGAAGTCGTGGGTACCAGCTAGTTTTTAATAATAGAATGAAATTTTTCCGATTAATAGATTGCATTACCGTTGAGGTGGTATGTTTATCGCAGACGTTAAGGCACAAAATAACGAAGGTGAGAAATTTGCTTTGGAAGACTTTAAAATAACCAAATTATTTCCTTTCATTAAAAATAAACAACAAAAAGAATATTCAGGATTTATTAGCTATTATTGCCACATATGTCAGTCTATTAAGAAATTGAGTAATTTCATTCAGTAAAATTTAACATAAACACAAAAAGTCATTTCGGGAACGCCCGCAAGTTCTGTAGAATAAAAGTAATTAGAACGTAGAAAAATGAAAAAATAACACCCTGAACGCGTAGTAAGACTCATATCACCCCTTAAAAAGAAATCATAGTTCCAATTGTTACAAATAAAATAATAGTACCTAAAATAAATTTAAAGTTTGATGTTGAATGCGTCATTCCAGTGAACGCATACATAACTAAAGAAAAAAGTTATTAGGAAGAACCGCAGACGAAGCTAACGAACACTTCGTCGTTGAACTTGATCGGGTCGGCGGTCAGTTAACTTGTCATCAGCAAATTAAGTACAACTTCACAGGAAAGTAATTTTCGATTATATATTTAATCACCGTACATCAATACCGCGTCATTACGGGAAATATTTATGCAGATAAGAAATTACGATTTCAACGACATTTACAGATAAATATTTCAATGTCATTCTTGTTGAGAAGCTGCGTCGAAAATAGCTTATGTCACGCAGACGTTTATTTAAAAATGACATTCCGGGATCGTTGTGTGACATAACCTGTGTTCCTAAAATGATTGTGACGTTTGCGAAATAATGTCTCTTCTCGAGTATCGATAAATAAGAAGAAAAGGGTTACGGTTTAAGCACTGTATATATCTAAAACCGAAGAAAGTATTATGGAGGGATATAAACAAATGCTAAAAATTACAAAAAAAGGTGTCGATATCGATTCGAGAATTAAAAATTCAGTTAGCAAACGAAATTCCAGTACTTAATAAAGATTTATATGGTACCGGTATCTTCTACTTCAGTAAACAAACGAAAAGTCTCAAAAGAAAATTTAAACCGAAATAAATTTTTGAAACATATTTACTTTTTTTAAAAGATTATAAGTAGTTAATTTTTTTAATAGATGTGGACAAAAATATTTGATAAGTTATATTTGAACATATACTTCACATTATACCCACATTATTACTAAAAACGAAACTGTGAGTATAACAGCATTACTTTAAGAATAATATAATTATTTTTTTCGAAAAGGCCTAATTTGTGTTATAAGCATGAATTATTTGATTAAAAACCTGTTCTGCGTTTATTTCGTCGTTTACAGGAACATCCCCGAAAGGTGCAGAAATCGACATAAATGAAAAATTTTCCTGTCGATCAATTTAAAGAATTATAATTTCATAGGATGTGAAGATAAGTCAACACCAAACATAATGCATATTTTACATGAAAGAAACTTTTATGTCATAAATATATAATTTTTCAATAGATATGACTAATATCGCCAAATCTTAAATGGATGAAATATTTTCGATAGGTTTAGTTTACCTTATTCCTGAAATACCCATTTATCGAAATTAACAGCAATTTCATTCATTAATAAAAAAATGTATTCAGTTTTTGAAAATGTTCCCAAAATGATGGTATCTACGACAAGTTCGATATAAAATTACTTGTATTCAAACAATTCAAAATGAGCGTGCTACTCGTGAATAACACTTAATCACTAATCTAGTAATTATCTGAACCAGTTTTTGAGATTAAAACATGTAAGTATTTTTATTAATAAATCTATACTTGGTGATTTTCTGTCATAAATACCTCACATGTACCGGTAATTTAATAGGTGTCGATACGGACTGAGAAACCTTTTAACCGCTCGGTCGCAGTGTCTTCGTTGGCGGTGAAGCCTATACCATTATTATTATTATTATTTCGTATCAGAAACATACAGTTACACAATTACAGTCATCAAATTATAATCGACCAGAACTTGGCCACTTCCAGTGCATTTTCTGAGGCCTCATACAGTTCAGCTGCCGAACAGGATGCTGGACACAGTTGACACAGTCTGGTCCTCACCGCAGTCGCACTTGATATCACTGATCTCAGTATAGCCCCATTTTGCTAAATTCACTTTGGATCTGCCCACTCCTGACCTCTGCCTATTCAAAGATTTCCATGTCAACCATCCCTTGTCATAACCAGGTGGCAAAGATTCAGACACTCTTCCCCAGCCATGCGGAAGGGGAGCCTTAGCTTCCCATAGTTGTAACCTGGCTTCTTCAGTTGTTGTTGTAAGTTCCTGAGATATTCTTAGGAAACTTTTCCTGGACTTAAGTCTTTGCCTGTGAGGGATATACCCATATAGTGGATGAGATTTTTCATGGTTCACTTTCCTCCTTTCCTTGTTCACTGCTATTTCCCTTCGAACAGAAGGTGGTGCTATTCCTGCGAGACGGTGGAGCCATTCGACTGGAGTTGATTTTAAGCAGCCTGTTATGATTCTGCACTTGGCATTAAGTGCAATGTCTACTTGTTTGGCATGGGTTGAACTGTGCCATACGGGACAGGCGTATTCTGCAGCCGAATAACATAGTGCTAAGGCAGAAGTTCTAATTGTTTCAGGTTGGCTGCCCCACTGCGATCCAGCCAGTTTTCTTATGAGATTGTTCCTACTGGAAACTTTCAGCTTGGAGTTCATGCAATGTTTCCTGAATGTAAGTGATCTGTCAAGGGTCACTCCTAGATATTTTGGAGTATCACAGTGTTCTAGTTCGACCCAAGACCATGTTACCTTTAACCTACGATTTGCTTCTTTATTCCTTAGATGAAAAGCACATACTTGTGTCTTCGTAGGATTAGCCTATACCATGGAAGAAGGAATATGGAGACGACGCAAGGGACCTTCACCACGTACGGGAGTGAAGTCGGGTAGAGAGAAGTGAGGTGCGAAGGTCGCCATTTTGGTCGGCCGTAGAAACACGGGGAATAGGCACAAAAATCTCAAGGGAATCCTGCGACAACCGTGGTACCGCAATTTGATGGGGGATTATTATGTAACTCGACGAGACAGATCAAAAATGAAGAATGAAAATTTTTGGTATTCTGCTTATTACTCGAGATACACTGTCTCAAAAGTATGCGAGTTTCCGGTTGAAATTCAAAAGAAAAATTTCCCCAAGGTCAAATTTGATGACAGATTCTAGTGTAACACAACGAGACAAATCGAAAGTGAATAATATATATATATTTTTTTGATATCTCGCATAGTTCTCTAGATATGCTATCTTCAAATTGAGGTGGTTATGTTAAGTCAATGTTTAGAACTTTAAAAAATAAATAAAACGAACCCTTCAAAAGACCTCATAGCTTTTGAGCTTATTCAGAAGATATTGTACTGATAGTGGCCTATGTATTGTTAGCAACATCAGTTCATTTATCTTCTTACCATACATCAAAAGTCAGAAGCTTAGATGGGAGTAGTTTACATCGCGATACACATTGTGTCACTAACATGGTGCTCATCAAATTACTAACAACTAATAATTAATAAATTTTTTGTACCCTTCTGGTACACGCCGAATTTCAACTTACCCACATTTCCATTAATATTGCCGCTTCAATATCAAACTATGTGGACAGATCTAAACACATGAAATGCATCGCGAACTAGATTTCGGGTAACAACAACGTTTGCTTCATCAAGTTTAGTAGTTCACACAGTATAAATTATTATAATTAATTTAATCGTAAACTGAAACTAGACTAAAACATGCACATTCACTGTATCGCGATGTAAACTTGACCCGCTTAAATTAGAGATTCAGCACTTATTTACAATAAGGCTAAGACTTTTAGGTGCAAAGTAGTAACATATGCTGATTGTCTACACTACACCAACAAACATTTGAGAACGATATCATCCTATTGAGAGCAATGAATAAATTTATAGCGATAGGCTCTAATCTAGCAGTTACTTATCAAACACATCAGAGCAATAATTACAATGTGATTTAATTACGAAACGTTATTCCAGGTTGTTTCCTATCTTGCCTATTTGTGCAACCGTGTGCAATACAACTTGGCATTATAAAAAAACTTTGAAATATTAGAAAATGAAAATGGCCACCGCGCATGCGCAGTAGGAGACGACTTTTTGTATGGGGTTACACAGATTCAGCGTTATTTCGTCTACTCTACCTTCCTTCCTCCATGGCCTGTACTAATCTAGATTTTAAAGCTGGCGTTCCTCAACGAAGTGTAGCTAATAGAATTTTTTCTTCTTCTTAATTTTCATAAACTGTTTTGGAGGCAACGTTAACAGCAGTTAGAGATTGTTCGCGATGCTGCAGTCATACAAAGGGAAGTAAGAAATTCTGACCAGTACCGGATTAACCACTTAGTAGGAGTAAGCAAATGCTACGGGCCTCGCGCCTCCTAGGCGGGCCATGTCAGGTTAGCGAGAACCAAGGGTCCCTTAACATTTGTTACGGGCCCAGCGCTGTCTTAATCCGGCCCTGATTCTGACGGTTGCTTAGAAATTCGGCGCAATCTGGATGGTATTTATATATGGTGCGATGAATATGACAACTTCCTAATTGCAAAAAGTGCGAGACAATGTGCATAACTAACCAAAAAACTCCGTTCGTTGAGGAGTACATAATAAACAATTAGGATATTGATATGATTGATTTGGGCGTAAAAGTATGGCAACATGAAATGGAACCTGCATGTAATCTTGGTCATACATATAACGAATTCTAGATTGCGGATGATAGGTCAAATTTTGAATAATTGCATTGCACATACATTAAAGATAGCGAAAAAGCCCATTGTGCGTCCACATTTGGACTATTGTTGTGCCGTTTAGAATTCTTATTGCAAGAGACTGATTGACAGTACAGAGAAAATATAGGGAAGAGTTGATTGATTTGTGACTTCTTGCCACAGCCCTAACGATAGCGTCACAGAATTGGTACTCAAATTATGCTGGAATTGCAGACAGAAGTTGTAGATTTCGTTTGAATTTATTGGTAAACATGTGAACATTCACTTTCATTTACAAATACAATGAAAAACTTCTTTCACCAACTTATTTGGATCGCAATAAAAACAGAGAAAAATATCAAAGAAATAAGGTGCCTTACTGGTGCTTATATGAATTCTTTCTTCTGTCGTGACATTAGGTATTTGAATATACGGAGTAGAAATTAGTTTTGGTGCAAAGCATCATCTGCCACTCACAATTTTGTGAATTTCGGAGTATATATACAACTGGAAATATAAAAACGAATAAATATTGGACGGATCTATTGACGTTGTAATATTTCAAATGGAAAGGAAATTACGTTGGGACTCAAGAAAACTGAAAATGTAAGGAAACGTCTCTTTCACGACAAGAGATGGTTCAGATATAGAAACGGATTAGTGAATACCGATATCTGCAAGATTACAACTAACGGAAAGATTCTGACGAATGATTATATGCACCGGAAGAACGAAGTAATGAAATAGCGATTTTCTACAGGGCTCTTCTACTTACACTATATTAGTCAAATGATAAATAATATGTTGCATTGGCAATAACCCAAAAGAAGATTAATCAGAAAATAATAGAGAAACTGTGATAAATATAAGAACCCTACTATATTTTACAGCATATAACAAAACGAGATTTATGAAATCCTACATTCACTGAAGTCAAGTATTATGATTTACAAATTTTAATTCTAAATTCCTTAAGCGTTTTTGGAAAATTATTCATCACTACACTTGGTAATTTGTTCCAATCCCTGACTCCTTACCAACAAAAGACAAATTTCCCAATCCCTTATGCATAAAATCGAGAGCAAGCTTGTGGTCCTGGTCGCCTTTCCCCTTCCATGCACTATTCTTAATTATCCCTCCAAGCTCCATCACCAACATATGCCCTGTATGCAGTACCGGGTTAACCACGTAGCAGGATGTAGCAATTGCTACGGGCCCCGCGCCTTCTAAGGGGCCTTTTTCTTTTTTTTTTTAGCTCTAAAATTTTTTCCCCGGACGTCAAAAATCAAGGGCCTCTTCTTCACATTTGCTACGGGCCCCACGCTGTCTTAATCCGGCCCTGCCTATATGAGAATTAAGTTTTTCCCGGCGTATAGATGACATGAATAATTCTCGGGTTTTCTGCTGGTTAGTTTCATTATTTAACTCTATACAAAACGTTTCGGCAACTATCTTCGTTGCCTCCATCAGCTTAGCTGTTATATAAATTTACAATTTGATATTTCCTATAGCTGAAATTTCAGCAAAAGGCGAATTTTCACATCTTGCATAGAATCTTTCAAATGCTAGCTGGATAGTTTCCGTCAGTGGTGGGAAGTGGAGGTCGTGGCGGATTCTCCAATTTGGTAGGTACCTAGGGGCACCCACAATTGAGCGCAGAACCCGGTTTTCCAATGTCTGCAGCTTTTTTATGTGACAATCGGCGGACATGCTCCATATCTCGGAACCGTATATGAATGTTGTCTGTATTAAGGCACGATAGATCAGTAGCTTGTTTCTGTGGTTTTTCCGTCGCCTCTAGGTATTGGATAGAGGCCGGGGAGTTTTGCTTTCGCTTTGTTTCTTACTGTATCTATGTGTGATCCCCACATCAGGTGCTTGTCTAATCGCATACCACTGGACTTGATTTGCTTTGACCATTCGATATCAGTGTCCTCCGTGTGTATTTTGTAATTTGGAATCTTAATATTTTTATTAAGAGTTATTGCCTGTGTTTAGTAGCGTTTATTTTTATTTTCCGTATGTTGCACCACTGCGTTAACTTTTCGAAGTGTCTTTGTTGTTTTCTAGCTGCATATTCCGGGTTTCTGTTACTTGCATATACTGTTGTATCATCTGCATAAAGACTGATATTGCTTTCTTCTTGTTGCGGCAGATCGTTTACACAAAGGCAGTATAGTATTGGGGCGAGAACACTTCCTTGCGGCATTCCCGGAGAGAGAGTGCCAAGTATCTGCTACTTTGAGCAGAGTACGGTGGAGTTTGTCGTCTTGCGACATTTACTCCAAAGTCATTTGATGGGTCATAGCGTTGCTGTTGGTAGGTCTTCTTGTTTGGCTTGTGATGTTCTTCTTCACTGGGCGGAATGCCGCCTTCGCGGCATCTTAATGCAATTAAGGCATCTTAGGACAAGGAGGCGTGCGTCCTAGCGATGAAAGGTGATTTACAAGTTCGACGAGTAGTGTAATGTGAACATCTAGCCTGTCCTCCAGTAGGTTCACGACGTGCCGAACACAGGTGTGGCTGCATTTTCCTCCGGAGGTCGCCTGACTATCTTGGTTGTTCTCTGGCGTCTTCATGCTTTTTCGGCGTTGATTGATGTTCACTGTCGAGGCGTCATGGTGAAGTGTCGCCGAAGCCCGGCTCTCTTGCTGTCTTGATGCGGGCTGCGTATGGAGCACTCTAGATCGCTGCGACCCCAACTTGCTTCCTTGCTGCTCCCGTGCACTGCGACCGTGTTGTTTCATTGCAGCTCCGCTCTGTTCACGACTTATTGCAGGCTGCATTTGAAGAACTTGACGCCGCTGAGATCTGTTTCTGCTTCGTTGCTGCTTCCATGCGCGGCAACCACGATAATAATCAGAGTCCTTAGACCCACATTTGCAGCAGATGGAGTCATTGTGGAGTGTTTTGCAATCAGCAACTCCATGACTGCCTCCGCAGCAAACGAACCTGGGAGGTTCAGTGCAGTTCCTGGCCAAGTACCAGATATTATGGCACTTGAAGCACTGAACCACGTTGCGTGATGAAGGATTTGCTGCAGTGGTCTGAGTAGTGACGTCGGCCTTCGTTTCGGCAGGAGATATGTTGTGGCATGCTGCGGTCTGCTGCATAGGGGCGCTTTGATCCCCTGCTGTCTGCTGCATAGAGGTTTTGATGTCCTCACCTCCAGATAACATGATGTAGTGGTTGGTGGAGAATCTTTGTAGAATCTTGATAGCTGCATCAAAATCATCTGGGCAGGACAGCACTATGATTACTCCATCGGGAGCTGGCCAGCAAAATGTAGGCAACCTCATCCTGCTCTGCACGTGGGCCAGTAACTCGCAGCAGTTCCCAGAGTAGCGAGCCATGATAGGGGGTACTAGGCCCTCAGGAGCGTCGTCGAGGAGCATTTAACGCTTGTTCCTTTTTCCAAGCAGTTTTGGTGAAGGGTGTTGTCCTAGGACATTTCCTTCAAACGTTGTGATGAATACGTCACTTTACTGCAGGTTTGTCATTAATTTGTAGCTCCTTTCTTCTGTCATTGATATAATATGGAGAGAGGTCGTCTGTGCCTGTCGAATGTGATGTTATATTCGCCAAGACTGGCGATCAGAGGATTTGCTGATTTTGATGCTGCTCTGTAGAAGTTTGTAGTGAGAGCTTTAATTCTATCCTTTAGCAGCGATATGCCTGCGGCTTCATGCAGGTCCTTAGTTGGAAATCTTACAGGCAGGTGTAGAGCTCTGCGTAGTGCCCGGTTTTGCATGACTTGCAGTTTGCCTAGCGAGGTTTTGGAAGCGTACCCCCACACTGGGCACGCGTACTCCATTACCGGGCGCACCAAACTGCAGTACACGCCTACACCGATTCTTGGAGAGAGCGTGCTGTCCCTGTTTAGTACAGGGTACAGCTCCTGTAATCGAGCAGCAACTCGTCTTCTGAGATCCTGAATGTGTGGATTCCATGTTAGTCTTGCGTCAAGGGTCACGCCCAGGTATTTGACCGTTCGTGCCCATTCAATTGTTTCCCCATTGAGTGTGAGTTTTGGGGTTTGCTGCTGTTGAGGACGACGTTTCCCCAAGCGCCTTGTCAACATTATAGCTTGTGTCTTGGCCGTGTTCAGGGAGATTCACCATCTCCTCGCCCAGGCTAATGTCTGTTGCAAAACTTCTTGCAAGCGTCGAATTGTAACGGCCTTGTTCCTGTGAGCTATGAAGAAAGCGGTGTCATTCGCGTACAATGCTGTTCTGACTGTAGCTGGGGGCGGGATGTCCGCGGTGTATAAATTGTACAACACAGGTCCCAGCACTGACCCTTGAGGCATTCCGGCATTGATGGGGCGTCTTGAGGAGAGTTCTTCTCCTACCCTCACTTTGAATGATCTCCCGCACAGGTAACTTCTGATAAGCATCACCAACGGGCCGGGGATACCCTGTTGGTAGAGCTTGTACAAGAGGCCATGGTGCCAGACGGCGTCAAACGCACGAGCCACATCTAAGAGGAAGAGCGGACAGGCGGCTTTGAAATTGAAGGCGGTGGTGGCTCTTTCGACAATCCTCATAATTTGTTGCGTGGCCGAGTGTCCTTGCTGGAAGCCAAACTGGAAGTCTGGAATCAAGCCTTCACTCTTGATGTGTGTGTTCAGCCTTTTCAAGAGGAGTCGTTCGAAAACTTTACTCAGCCCCGGTAACAGACTAAGTGGCCTGTAGTTCTGGGGGAACATGCTGTCCTTGCCAGGCTTCTGAACTGCTATGACCACCGCTTCTTTCCAGCATCTGGGAAATTTCTGTGCCTGGAGAATTGTATTGAACACCTTCACCAGGCTTCAGGCGGCAGGTTTTTCAGGATGACGTTTCCCAGTTGATCTTTCCCCGGAGCTTTGCGTGGGTGCAGCTGGGTGATGGTGCGTTTTATTTCTTCATCAGTTATGCTTTCAATTTGGTATTTGTCCTCAGCTGCAAGGAAGCGTGTGAGGCGTCGGTGTACGTCGGCAGTGTGGTCTTCGTCTTCATCGTCAGCTAGCCTGAACTGCCTTTCAAAATGGTCGGCCAGTGCATTAGCTTTGTCAATGTCAGTGAAGACAAGGCCTCTTTCATCGTGTAGTGCAGGTATACGTGGACGTCGCTTGGTGAACCTTCGTGTGGCGTGCCAGAGAATTCCGTCCTGAGTGTTTAGGGTGGTAAGCCTCGCTGACCACTCCCTGTTACGGTGTTCTGTGAGGGCGGCCTTAAGCTCCCGTTGCAGCCGGTTAAGGAGACGCCTGGTTTGGGGCTGCCGGGTCAGCTTCCATTCCTTGGAGACTCGGTTTTTGTGCCTTATTTGTGCAACAAGGTGCGGAGGCAGTTGCCAGGATTGCAGCTTGGGTCCAGGTGGAGGTGTAGAGTATTTGGCTGCCTGCAGAACAGCGGTGGAGAAGTTCTTTAGTTCGGTGTCCAAATTTGCAGCGTTCAGTTGATGTGGAATAGATGCTTTCACGACTTCGCGAAAGCTGGCCCAGTCAGTCTTGCTGTAATTGAAAGAATTGGTAGGTTGATGTTGCCATGTGCCTATGTCAATGTGTATCATTGCTGGTGAGTGGTCGGACGACATTCTGTTAATAGTACTGGCAGCCACAAAGCCAGTGATGCCTCTTGTAATGGCGACGTCCAAAACATCTGCCGTTCCAGGGATGATGAGTTGGTTCTTCAGGCCCCCAGACTGGGAAATTATGTCTTTGGGAAAGACAGAAGAGCTGGCATCCAGCATTATTTCTTACCCTGGATTTCCATTCAGGGTGTTTTGAATTTAGATCTCCACCAATTAATATCTTTCCCCTGATGGAAAGTAGGTTGGTAAAGTCATCTTCTTCAAGCCGTTGTCTAGGTGGTCTATAGGCGGCTATGACAGTTACTGGACCGACTGTAGTGCCTATTTCAACTGCGCAGGCTTCGAGTTGTTGCATAGGTGGCAGGTGAATTTCATGGTGGGGAATGCCACGTTTTATGACTATGGCGACGCCTCCTCCTGCGGTTGTTCTGTCTTTGCGATAGT
Organism: Vandiemenella viatica; assembly: GCA_031002005.1. Classification (NCBI taxonomy): domain Eukaryota; kingdom Metazoa; phylum Arthropoda; class Insecta; order Orthoptera; family Morabidae; genus Vandiemenella; species Vandiemenella viatica. Next base: position 171,909,692 of record CM061919.1, read on the forward strand.
AGTTGTAGTTAGCTATCGGAATTCTCAATCCTGGCTTTAGATGAGTCTCGGCAATGAGGCATATGTCTATGTTTTCATCACGTAGAAATCGCCGAAATTCGTTGATTTGTTGATAAATCCCGCAGGCGTTCCAAACGCACAGTGTCAAATTTTCAATTTGCGTCCTGTTCATGGTTGGTTTGGGTATCCATGGTTTGTTCAGCCCTACGGGCTGGCGTGACTGCAGCCTTGATATCCGCTGCGAGCTGGTCAAATTTAAGTAGCAGGGATGTTAGCATGTTGAGTAAGGTGCCAACGAGGTCCAGAAGTCTGTCCATGTTGCCTACGTTGGTTGTAGTCTCAGGGCGTTGACATGGCTGACTGCAGTATTGGTGTGGCTCTAGAGAGTTTACTTGCTGCTCTGCTTCTGAGGGTGAAGAAGATGCCTGCGAATTCTGTGTGGTACTATTAAGTGCCTCTGAGTAAGAGGTTGGAGAGTTGTTTCTGGGTGGCTGTGGAGCCGCGTTTTTCTTCCTGGGGCCCGATGAATTATCTTCCTGGAGCAATCTCTTGGTTGCTCTCTGGAGGGGTCTGTTTGTGTCCGGGGAAGGAGCCTTTTTTCCTTGCCTTGGTTGGTTTTGGTTTCCAGTTGGCATCTGGCGTTTCTGGATTTGGGCAGAGGGACCTGGAGTTTCCTCAGGCTTCTGCTCTTCTCCGGAGTTTAGATTCTTTTGCGCTTCACGCTTTTTCTTGGCATTAGCTGCCTGCTCTGCAGCAATGCCACGCTGCCTTTCGCGAGCTCGTTTAAATGCTGTACATCCCTTGTAGCTCGCGACGTGCAAGCCGCCGCAGTTTGCGCATTTAGGGTTGCTATCGCCTTTTTTCAAAGAGCAGTCATTGGACAGGTGTGGGCCAGCACACTTAACACACACAGATGACATGTTGCAGTGTCTTGCAACATGGCCCAAGGCCTGGCAATTATAACATTGCGTTGGTCCATTAGATGACCTGAGTTTTTCAACCGTGATTTTGAGAGACATTAATGACTCTATTTGGAAAATCTTCCTGTTCTGTGGCCGGTCTGGCAGGACGACCAAGAACAGTGGCATGAGGTCCGATCCTCCGGGTCCTTTCAGCTGTGCCACTGTACGGAAGTCGAAGCCCTGTTCTTCCAACTCTTCTTTAATGTCCACAGTGGGCATGTTTGTCGGCAGTCCTCGTAGGACTGCTTTGGGTTGCTTCTCCGCTGCAGTGGGGAAAGTGTAGTATGGTATGCCTATCCTCTGTAGCATAGCTGTGACTTTAAGGTAATCTTCTGTACAATTGAGCGTTAGCTTAACTTTGTCCTGATTTAGCTTGAAATCGTTGGGCTTGGAGGGCCCCTTTTACCATTTGATAGAGCTCTTTGTACGAATTTTTAAACTGTACTACTATTGGTGGTAACTGTTACTTGGGTTGATTGGGCTGCTGCTGTTGTTGTTGCTGCTGCTGATGTGTTGGGCTCTGGTCCATTTCTTCACTCAGCGGGCCATATGGGTTAGATATTTCCATCTGCAGGTCGCGCTGGGTGTCTTTATTTGAGGGGCGGACAGTCTTCCTGGCTGTCTGGAACTCAGTCGAAGCCGGAGGCTGAACAACCGTTGCAGTTGTGTGAATAGCATCTTTGAGTTGAGCTGTCTTTGCTGTTGTGACTGAGCGAGGTAGTGGGTTCTTTTCTGGCTTCTTGCCTTGCTTAATCTTCTTAGCTTGCGGTGGGCCGGGTTTCTTCTTCGCCATTTGTCGCTTCATCTTGGAGACTATGGAGACAGATGGACTTGGTTCAGTGTTGCCTCTCTTCTTGAGTCTATTATGAATCATGCGGTAGATTTCAGGGTTTATACCCATTACGTTCTGTATCAGGACTGGCACTTGGGTTGCCGGAGCTGTAGCAGTGGCAACGCTGGAGCACGCTGCTTCTCTACTATGTTGATTTTTAATGGCGTTTCGGACATCTGTAGCTGGCAGAATCTTCGTGTAGGAATGCTGGCCGCCGAGTAGCTGCACGAAGATGTTGTCCGAAGACTCGCCGTCAGTGCTGGTTCCTACAGCATCCATGATGTCTTCGGAGAGACCTCAGGAGTGCCGTTTGGACGGTTGTTGTCACCGTTAGGTTACCCCGTCCAAACCGGCCCTAAGATCTGATGCTCGCGGAGTGCTGCGCAAAGCGCAGGCCCTGGTAGATGGCTGCTTACGGATGAACGGAGCGAACAGCCCCAGCGGACGGACCACCGACAGAGAAGCGCGCTCCAAATAGCAGGCCACGGGGTTGCAAGCATACGCCGGCAAAAAAAGGAAAAACAATAGGAAGTTCTGAGGAGGTACCTCGTGGAACGACAAGGAAACTCCCCAGCGGAACAAGGAAATTTGTCGTCGTCATCCTGAGCATTTTCTGCTTTATCTTTTTAAGCAGTTTATTGCGAAGGGTTTGTCTGTTGACACTTCCTTCAAACGTTAAAAGGTCAGTTGCATTACTTTTGGTGTGTCTTTTGGTTTGCTCGGTTCTATTTTTAGTTTTATGTCAGTATTGACAGCGGTCTCTTGTGCTTGTCGTACAATGTATAGTATTGCCCTAAGTTGGCAATTAGGGGATTGTTTGAGTCTCTAGAAGCTCGGTAAAAAGATCTTGTAATCTGTGCGATTCTTTGTTCGAGCATCGGAATACCTGCGGCTTCGTGCAGGTCAGCTGTGGGAAACCGGGAAGGCACGTGTAGTGCTCGCCGAAGCGCACGATTCTGCATAATCTGCAGCCTTTTTATCGTGGACCTGGAGGCGTAGCCCCATACGGGACACGCGTACTCAATTACCGGTCTTATCAGGCTGCAATATACGCTCACTCCTGTATTGGCTGCCAGTGCGCTGTCCGTATTTAGAATAGGGTACAGCTCCCTCAGCCTCGTTGTGGCTTTGAGTCGGGTCTCCTCGAAGTGACGTTTCCATGTGAGCCTGGAGTCAAGCGTCACACCCAGGTATTTTACAGTGGTTGACCACTCGATGTCCTCTCCCTGGAGTCGTAGTTTTGGTGTCTGGTTGCGCTGGCGATCACGTTTCCCCAGACGTCTCGTCAGCATTATTGCTTGGGTCTTGGTCGAGTTTATGGTAATCCTCCACCGCCTGGCCCAGGCTTCAGTTTGTTGAAGTACTCCTTGTAGACGCCGAATGGCAGCAGCTTTACATCTATGCGCGGTGAAGAAGGCCGTGTCGTCCGCGTATAGGGCTGTGCGAACCGTTGCTGGAGCAGGGATATCGGCAGTATACAGGTTGTACAGTACCGGCCCTAGTACTGACCCTTGTGGCACACCTGCATTGATTGGGCGGCGAGAAGATAGTTCATTCCCAACTCTCACTCTGAAGGATCTTCCAGTGATATAACTCTTAATTAGCTTCACAAGCGGGCTGGGGAGTCCCTGATTGTAAAGCTTATAAAGTAGTCCGCTGTGCCAAACGGAGTCAAATGCTCGTGCCACATCTAGCAGGACTAGCGGACAGTAGCTCCGATGGTTGAATGCGGTCGTGGCACGCTCAACTATGCGCATGATCTGCTGGGTGGCGGAGTGACCCCTCTGGAAGCCGAACTGGAACTCCGGGATGATGTTCTCTCTGCGGATATGTTCTTCCATCCTCTTGAGAAGGAGCCTCTCAAAAACCTTGCTTAGGGACGGGAGGAGACTTATGGGCCTGTAGTTTTGGGGGAAAGTTCCGTTCTTTCCTGGCTTATGGATTCCGATCACCGTTGCCTGCTTCCAGCATCGGGGGTAGTGCTGAGTGCGTAATATACAGTTGAACAGCTCGGTTATGCGTTCTACTGCTGGAGCTGGAAGGTTTTTCAGCAGCCTATTTCCCAGGTTATCATTTCCAGGTGCCTTTTTGATGTTTAATCTGGAGATGATTCGGCGAACTTCTTCTGCAGAGATCTCGTCGATCTGGTAGCCGTCGTCATCAGCGGCGAGGAAGCGCCGCAGTCTTCTGCGGATATCCGCAGATTCTTCCTCGTCGTCGTCCTGCGCAGGCCGAAACTGCTTCTCAAAGTGATCGGCGAGGGCATTGGCCTTGTCTTTATCGCTGAACACTAGTCCCCTCTCGCCATGTAGCGGGGGCAATCTTGTTCGCCTCTTGGTGAACCGGCGGGTCTCGACCCACAGATTACCGTCGGTGACGTTCAGCGACGCCAGGCGAGCGGCCCACTCTCTGTTGCGGTGTTCCTGGAGACTGACCTTCAGCTCACGCTGCAGGCGATTTAGGAGGCGCCTGGTGTTGGGCTGTCTCGTAAGCCTCCACTCCTTAGCCACTCTGTTCTTGTGTCTAATCTGAGCCAACAGATGTGGCGGTAATTGGCGTGACTGTTGTCTTGTCACCGGAGGGGGCGTTGCAGAATTTCGCTGCGTCAAGGATGACAGATGAGACTTGTTTTATCGCCGCCTCAATTTGCCTCTCGTCCAGTGGGCGCAGACGCTGGAGGGATTCTGAGACTTCTTCACGGTACAGTTCCCAGTTTGTCCGGTTATAATTAATTTCATTTGGAACAATTCGTCTCCATGATCCAACGTCGATATTCATCATGACCGGAGAGTGGTCTGATGAGAGCCTGTTCATTGATGGTGGCGGAGACGAAGCCAACGATGCCTCGGGTGATTACTATGTCAAGGACATCAGGGCGGTTGCCGCTCCAGGGGTGGTGGGTCGGCTCGTCCGGGCCCCAGACCTGGAGATTGTTCCTGGCACTCATTCTGTATAGCTGGTTTCCCGCTGGATTGCTGACTCTTGACTTCCATGCAGGATGTTTTGTATTGAAGTCGCCTCCAATGATGAGCTTACCCCTAAGGGTGAGCAGCTGGCGGATGTCATCTTCAATCGGTACTCTCCGTGGAGGTCTATATGCTGAGACGACGGTGACCGGTCCCGATGTGGTTGCCATTTCGATTGCTGTTGCTTCGATTATTTGCAGTGGTGGAGTGTGTACCGTGTGGTGAGGGATGCCTCTTTTAATGTATATGGCCACTCCTCCTCCCGCAGTGGGTCTGTCGTGACGGTAGCACAGGTAGTTGGCTACCGTTGCTCTGAGACCAGGTTTTAGGTGAGTTTCGACTACTAGACATATGTCTACGTTCTCTTCCCGTAGGAATTGCCGAAACTCACCGAGTTGCTGGATAATGCCGTTGGCATTCCAAATGCATATTGATATGCCATCTATGTTAACTCTGTCCATGACTGGCGTGGGAATTCTGTGGAAGGTCAGCTCGGTGAGCCGTCGTTATTGCGGATTTAATGTCCGCGGCCAGTTGATCGAACTTTGTCAGTAGTGTCGTTAACATTGTCAGAAGCGACCCTACAATGTCGAACAGACGATCTATAGCTGCTCCTCCCTCGTTGCTTTGTGTGGGGAGTGGACAGTGCTGTTGGTGGATTTGCCTTGCTTGAGTGGGCAAGTCTTGAGTTTCTTCCGCTTGTGGCAGTGGTTCTAAAGGGTCCTGCGACTGGCTAGTTGATGCCTCCGCGTAGGAGGTCATTGGTGTTGTTTTCTTTGACGGTTTGGTGTTCTTCTTCTTCTTATTGGGACCTTGTGCCTTTTCCTGCGGGATTTGGCGCTTTGGTGGCTTCTGAGATGTCTTGGGTGACTTCTGAGATGTCGTGGTGGTTGCGTTACTATCACATCGTCGTGGTTGGTTCCGCTCTGTGGTGGGTTTGTCAGCCGGTTGTTGGGTGTTCCCGGAATCCTGTCTTTTCTTTTCCTCAAGCTGCTTTTGCGCGTTGGCAGCCTGTTCTGCAGCGACCCCGCGCTGCCTGTCCCTTGCCCGTTTGAAGGCCATGCAGCCTCTATAGCTGGCCACATGCTGACCACCGCAATTGGCACATTTGGGACTGCCCTCCCCCTTCTTAAGAGTGCAGTCATTTGATAAATGTGCTCCTGCACACTTTACACATTTTGAGGGCATGTTGCAGTGGCGGGCGACATGTCCTAGGGCCTGGCAATTGAAGCATTGGACTGGGCCATTGGAGGATCTCAGTTTTTTCAACTGAGATGCACAGTGACATAAGGTACTCCAGTTGAAAGATTTTTCTATTTTGGGGCCTGTCGGGCATGACCACTAAAAATAGTGGCATAATGTCTGAAGTGCCAGGTCTCTTCAGCTGGGCCACTGTGCGTATGTCAAGTCCGAGATCTTCGAGCTCTTCCTTAATGTCATCAGTTGGTATGGTTGAGGGCATCCCACGGAGGACGACCTTCAGTATCTTCTCAGCAGCAGAAGGGAAGGTATAATAGGGTATGCCCTTCCTCTGCAACGCTGCGGTCACCTTAAGGTAGTGGTCGGTCGAACTAAAGCTTAGCTTGATCTTGTCGCCTCCGGCGGACTTGGCTTGGAAGGGTTGATTTTCCAGAATGCTTTTGATCATTTGGTACAGTTCCTTATAACTGTTTTGAAATTGTACCACAATAGGAGGAATCAAATGCTTTGATTGCTGTTGTTGTTGCTGCTGCTGTTGTTGTATTTGCTGTTGCTGCTGCTGTTGCTTCTGCTACTGTTGCTGCTGCTGCTGTTGCGGCTGCTGTTGTTGCTGCTGCGGCTGCTGTTGTTGCTGCTGCGGCTGCTGCTGTGGCTGCTGGTGTTGCTGCCGTAGCTGCTGTTGTTGCTGCTGCAGCTTCTGCTGTGGCTGTATTTGCTGCTGCTGCTGTTGTTGTTGATGATGCTGCTCTGGTTCTTCCTCGATCAGCACGTCGTATGGGTTGCTGAGTTCAATTCTGCCAGTGTCTAGAGTAGGCGGAGGCTTACAGGTGCGACGCGCCTCCGTGAACCCTTCACCGTCTGTTTGGTCCCCAGCTGAACTTGTTTTTCTGTTCTTTTTCGTGGATTTACAGCGAAACAGGAAAGTGGCGGATGGTTCCGGGAAACTGAAGGCACCGATGACTTTCTTCTTTCCCGCCTTTTTGTCTTTGCTGGTCGTGGCGAGCTGCGACACAGGGATGCTGAGTTTACTGTGGCTGGCTCTCTTCTCACTCCTCGACATCTTCGGTTTACCACCGAGGAGCGGTGAGGTGCACCGCTTAGTTGCGCGGGAGTCAAGTCCGTGGGCAGGCCCGGTTGTCGATTGCGTTGTGTGAACGGTCCCAGTCGTATCCATATTCGAATCCCAGTTCGGTTGCCAGATCGTCGTACCATCTTGCGTAGCCGTCCTATTCATATCCGTTGCCAAGTCCGTTTCCGTTAGCCGGGTCGTCAACGTGGCCGCTACTGCCGCCGGCTAAGCCGAGTGCGCTGGGGCACTCGGCCCGCCTGGCGCGACAGCGCGGCGAGCACTTTCCTCATCGCACATCTTGACTCAGCGGATGCCAACTCGGAACTCTCACTAACAAGGAAATTAACGTCATAGTTCCTATAAATAGCCCAAAGTGGGAAGCTTTCCGCTGCTCTCCTATTGGTCGGCGCTACAAACGGCCTCAGACGGGGTGAGACCGCATTAAATGCATTTCGTGGCCCAGCAGCTAACGGATGGATGGATGGCATTTTGTCGCTCCACGGCGGCATCATACCCAAGTACCAACCACGCTTAAAGTTGCTTAACAGATGGCATTACTGATCAATCACGACGACTTATCTCCTGGTTGGCTCAATATGAGTCCGGCTCGCAACGGATCAACTCTCCCATTGGTCAACGTGTCAAGACGGCGTCTCCCCGGAAGGCTGCGTCTAGCACGTTGTTGTTTCTGGTGCTTAACGATCGGTTCGCAAGCTTCGCTCAGGATGCTGTTGTCACTTATTATCCACTTCGAGACGAGACTCTGGCCGGGCATCATCTGAACCGTACCGCATCATTGTACCTGCGCCGATCGCTACAGACGTTCTTCCGAACTTATGTTTCTTCATCTTCTACCATCATCACATCAATCTTCGTGACTCATCACACATTAAGGAAACATCATCATCATCCACATCGATCACCGATATAATCTATCGGTGATGGCACCGTTCCGGCCATTTCTCGGGCCAGCCGAGTACCCCATCCGTCGCGGCTGTTGACTTCTGCTTCAGTCTCGCCGACCGTGTTTTCCTGTTGTCGACGAGTTCGCCGCTTCAGTCTACGAGTTTTCCCACCAGCCAATATATCTGAACGCGGATCAACTGCTCCAGGAAACTTCCAGTCGCCGAGAACATCGAGACCTTCTGCCAGATAGGAAATCAACAACCTCGCCAGAAACCTACTGCAAAGCAACTGTCATCAGTACACAAGCACACTCTACTCCCATAAGTTTGTTAGGCAATACCGCGCCCCAGGGACCCATCAAAGGTTGATAACCCGCAGGCTGCACTGTTAGGGTACCACCGGGGTTGTCGATACCTAACGGTGATAACTTCAAACCCGGAGTACACGTGGCACAAACAACACACCACACGATGGCCCCTCCCCCAACCCGGCACTTCCAAAATATCCAAACCACCATTTGCTCAAGACACCCAGTCCTATTCTGCACCACTTCCCCTAGCCGTCAGACAGCTCCCCAACCTCGTCGGAAAACAAAAATGCCAGTAACGCTGACCAATCCAACAACAAAAAAAGTTAAATCATCTACATTAGACCCGTCACCTCCCCTATATCCGGTCCCCATGTTTACAGCCATTACTTCTCCTGCCATGCCTACCTCTCCTTCCATCACAGTGCCAGCATCACCATACTCCTCTCAGAACTCTCCCCCATGCTCTCCTCCATTCTCTCCCTTTCCTCCTCGTCCTCTACGCCCACTGCATACCTATTTCATCCACAACATTGCACAAAATATCAACCAAAAAACAATAGCAGTAACCTTCCAATAAAAAAAGAAAAAAGAACCCATACAATACCTCAAAACTACTTACACCACAGGAATTGTTGGTAATTGACATACCTGGACCCTTGCCTACATTGAGAGGAGGAGTTAGACATACATGCGTACTATTCGATGTTTTTTTCTAAATATTTTCAGCTATACCGAGTAAAAAAGGGCTACAGTGATGATTATGTTTTAGAATCATCAATGATTACATCCCACATATTGGGAAACCAATGAAGACTTTATGATAATGGACCTCCATTTTCAGGAAACTTCTGGTTGCAGTTTTTAAACGAGCTACAAGCCTTGAAAAGCTCTTATTATTATCCTCAGTGTAACCCTGTAATGCGTAAACTGAGACAGTGGTTCCGCACTTACTGTCAGGAAAATCATAAACGGTGAGCCCTGGAACTACAAAACAATGAGGACGTCATTAATACAAACCCGCATGAATCCACTTAAGTTATTCCATTTGAACTGATGTTTTACAGGAATCCACCACGCATTTTTAAAGAGTATATTAAATACCCCACAGCCAATATCAATTATAAGGAGAAAATTGCGATAGCCCATACGGAAATGACCAAAGAAGCATTGGCTCGTAAGTCTAGACAAGATGCTTCTATCAAACCAACAAGGTACAGTGTGGGAGATTTGGTTTTGATACAAACGCATTATAAAGCTTTCACAATAGACAATGAAACGAAGAAGTTTCAATCATTCAATCATTGTACGAAAGCCTGTATGAGGTGTCTGATATCCACCATGAGAATTCACACACTGATACACCCTCAAATCAAGCTCTTGGGGGGACGATATAATTTTATTACCTTAAAACCATTCAT